>VWZW01000340.1:63889-145230 GCA_013397115.1 Edolisoma coerulescens | reverse complement strand
CTCCTGACAGCCGGGGCGGGAGAGATGCGGCAGAGCCGATCGGCTTCGAAAAAAGCCAGGGAAAGCTTTTCCTGGCGCTCTGGTTCCGGTTGTGTGCTGGTATTTTGGGAGCGGTGTTTTGGGCAGGCCGCGCGCCCCTGAGCGCTGTTTGTTCCCCGGGCAGGTCTCGGTGCTGTATTTCGCCAGGAGCGCGGAGCTGGCGGGGCTGCGCTGCGAGACCCTCTCGGTGCCACGGGAGATCACCTCTCTGCAGCTCTGGGAGGAGATCGTCAAGGCCCACCCCAGGTATCCAGCAAGTTACCCTTAAGGTGCACAAAGAAGCGTGGTTGGATTTTTTTTTTTTTTTGGAAATACAAATTCGGCGTTTAGCATTGAGCTGGAACACATAGCAATACTTCAACAGCACAAAACCAGTGGCGTTACCACCTTTTTGTAACTTGCACCAAGTGTTTTGTGTTTTGCGCAGCTGGAAACGTTGTAGCTTTATGTATACACAAGGAAAGCCCAGGTCCTGTAGATGTACCCAAAACTGGGCCTGAGAGGTACACGTTGTCCAGGAGGGCTGTGGTGTGGTAACCTGAAAGCTGTACTGTTACTAGCCTGTGGAGAAGGTGAGGTAACTCAAGGAGGGATCAAGCACAGCCAGGACAATAAATGAGAAATAAATGATAATATGCAAATGATGATATGTGTTTTCAGTCTCTTAGGTTAGACATTAGGAAGAAGTTCTTCGCTGAAAGAATTCTTAGACATTGGAATGGGCTGCCCAGGGAGGTGGTGGAGTCACTGTCCTTGAAGGTTTTTGAGGAAAGACTGGGCTTAGTGCCATGGTCTAGTTGTCATGGTCTAGTTGACATGGTGGTGTTCAGTCATAGGTTGAACTTGATGATCTAAGAGTGCTTTTCAAACTTAATTGATTCTGTGATTAACGACTGTAAGCCATCTGAGCTTATGGCACACCCTGGAAGGCAGGTCAGGAAGGGAACTGAAGCCCCCACAAGCTTCCATCCACTCATCCCTAACACAGGAAATTGTTTCAGCCACTTTAGTGCTTTGAAAAAGACCCACACCACTGCTGTTGCATTTCATAAAGAGTCTGGTCCTGAGAAAGCACTGTGTATGCTGTAAGGGCCTCTACAGTACTGGTGCTCTTAGGGGGTGTCAACAGAAATGTCCCCTCTGTTTAAGACTGAGGGAAGGTGCTCAGCCCTGTCAAGAACGACCCTGATAGACAAAGGTGCAACACCATTTTGGAGGCATAGAAGGGGGTAAAAAAAAAAAAGTGAGGTATAAGAGAAGTTGTGGTCCTCAAGATTTAGTGCTCAGTGCTCTGGAATTTCCATAATTTTGGAATTTCCATAACTTAGGTGTCAAAGTCTTCCTTTAGGCACAACCTTTCTTTAGTAAAATACTCTCAACACTATGAAAAAAATGAACTATTTAACAGTGGTATCTGTTTCCAAGTGAGAAACTCTTTACAAAATGCTGGACCAGGGGCCTTTTCCTCGCAGAGAATTGGAATAAAGTGTGTTTGGGTGGGAGAGGCAGTAGGGAATGTGTGTATTTTACTTTGCAGCCTATTCCTCTGTGTCAGATGCAGCAGCAGTACCGTTGGTCATTCTACCATAATTTGTCAACTTTGTCCTTTTATGAATGATGACTTGGGGCAGTGCAATTTGCATTTGCAGTTACTTCACAGCGGCCTTCTTAAAAAATGCTTCTGTTCCTAGCTTTGCTGGAAAAAATATAATTGTAGGGCATTGACCACAGACTTCTATTCATATTGCTAATGGATATTCAAATTGCAGCTTGAGCGTACTTGACAGTGCTCTTCTGTTCCACCCATTTTCCCCAACTAATTAGCTTGCAAGGGACTTCAATTAGAGCCTGTCCTTCTAATGGGCACTTCAGTTCGTGGTTGTGCACAGTTCTTTAGTGGCTTGCTTTGCTTTCATACAATCCCTCCCTTCAGTCTGTCCTCTGAATCAGTGCTACTGTGTTTTGCTCAGACTGTGCCTTGACTAGTTTTGTCTGTCTAGCTGGTAGGAAATAAGATGATTTTTACTTGTACTCTTTTAGTGTGCTTACTTGTTTCTAGGCAATACAGCTGAGCTGGCTGTGCCAGATTTTGTAGTCTCAAACAAGAACTGTTATCATGCCTGCACCATCTGAAGTAAAATGCAATTCTTTTTTCTGGCGTCTTACTGCTATGGCCCTCATGCTTGCTGTGTAATTGCACTTAGTGATGGAAATGACTCCCTGCCTCATGATATCCAGAGCTATGGACTCTCACAGCAATATCTCACATAAAAAAACATGTAGAAGATCTGCCGGAAGACAAATCAAGCACATTTGCTCTCTCAGTTCTGTGGCTGCTCCTTATCAATAGCAGATTTCAGACCTGTAAGTACAAAAGACCCAAAGCCTCATAAAGTCTGAGCACACACAACAAGAGCAACTCTTTGACCACTGAATCTTCATGAGATCTCATGAACAGCATACCACAATGCTTCTTGGTGTGTAAGAAAATTACTCCAGTCCATCTAGACTGCATCAGGACAATATTTCCTTCTAATCCCAGATTGGATGATTGCTGCCTCTTGAGTCACCAACTTTTTTATTGTAAGCTTCTGAAGTGGGCCTGGTATGCATTGGTTTGTTCTGACATAGGCCTATGACAAATCCAATTCCTGATTTCTGAACATTGTACTGTTCTTGTTTCATCCTAGCCACTACAAGAAAATCCAACATTAGGAGGTGGGTGTTTGTTGTATTTTTGACAGTGTCTTGGAAGCAAAGTTGTGTAAGTCTCAGTAGTTTTTACCTCAGCTGCCCTAGACTGTGCACCAGTTTGCTGTTTAATGAAATCTCATGGTTAAATGCAAACATTGTTTGGAAACCTGTTTGTGCTCTTGCCAATCCCCCTCAGGCTTGCCGTCATCCGGGATCAAGTGGTTTTTGCTGTTCGGCAGGAGTACGTGCTTCTTGGAGACCAGCTCCTGGTCCTGCAGCCTGGAGACGAGGTTGCCATCATCCCACCGATTAGTGGAGGCTGAACCTGCCAGGTTCTGTTAGGTAGGTATCACTCATTGCCTAGTTTCCTGTGGAGAGTAATCGTGTGCTAAAATACCTCTTGAATTCTGTATGATGTTACAAGAACCTTTTCTTGTTTAGGTCTGGAGATGTGACTGCAATTCTTTCCCTCCACCCCAGTACTCTTTTGAGAGAACCCAACTTGTATTTCCATCTGGAGAGTGCAGTTGTGCTGAGCAGAAACTATAAGCCATTGCCCTAGTAAATGCTTAACACGTATGCAATAAATGGAAGACATTTGGCAGAGAGGTCAGGCATTGCTTTGAATCTGGGTTTTAGGTGTTGTTACTCTTTCCTGGTTGTTTCTTCCTACCAGTAGATACTTGGCTTGCCTAAATAAGATAATAATGGAACATTTGCTGCCAGTTTTTAACAGAAAAGATAATATAAAAAAAATAATTGCTGCTTAGAAATTTTGTTAGTTTGTTGCTGTTAAATAGGTGTCCTTAGAGTAGCATCATTTCTTTGCCTGCTTTCGAGTGCCAGTCCATCGATTCACTGCAGCTTGTTCCATTGCTGCTGATCAAAATACTTCTCATTCTTAGGTGATCTGATGATTGATTTCTGCTCAGAAAGGTGAGAAGTGTCTCCTGTGTGCCTGAAACAGACTGATAGTATGAGGTCCTGAATGTCCTGGAGAGCATACTCAATGTTAGGATTAGAACTCTAATCCATGTTTATCAGAAATCTCTGTTATAAACTGTTTGATTTGATAAGATAAGTACTTATAAGATAAGGACTGACAATATCACCACGGATTTACCAGCACTACACAGTGGCCTGTGCTTGTTGAATGTACTGTTAAACCAAGGCATCGGACTAGTTATAGTTTCATCCCACTGTATGAGACTTTCCTATCAGAAAGAAATATGTATGTGTTAAAACCAGGTCATTGCTTGTTATTTGCAGTTAATATTCTCTCAGTGAGACTGCTGAGAAGTGAATTTCACATAGATAGTGCCTGTATTCTGCGTAAATTGGGACATCAGCACTGGATAAAAAGCAGTTGGCTGATGCTAGTATCTCCAGGAGCAACAGTCTGTTTGGTTTCAATTTTTCTAGTGTGATATGGAAGAAAGCGAAGATGTGCCAAAAGATTTTATCAAGCTGAAGTCTGAAAAGCTCTCTGTAGATGAAGTGTCAGAGCTGGTCGTTTCACCATACTGTGGGGCAGTGTCTCTGTTCATTGGTGAGTTTAGTATTTGTCAGCTAAGTCTCTGGGTATGTTAATAGTCTAATAAATGGAACCTAGGTTGTCCACATCCCAGACTTGTAGTTCTCAAATAAATCAGTTCCTGGTCTGAACCCAGCATGTTTAGAAAACAGGTTCTGAATTATTAGAGCAAGACCATGGCAGCTTTTAAATAGCTGCAGTGGGCTACAGTGGTGAGAAGCTTTCTGGCTGGTATGGCTGTCCTAGGACTGAACAGAACAGCAGCTCTGGAATACAGAACTGCTTAGGAGTTGTTCTCCTGTCCCCTGGGATACAACTTGTTCAAGGTGGGAAATGGAATATTGTGGCTAAGCCAGCCACATGTCCACACCTCTGTTCGAGGTCCTGCAACTCAGGTCTTAGTTGAAAGTGAAGAACTCTTCTACCAATGGGCTGGTGAAGTAAGGCTGGCGGCTCTGTCCTGTGCTTAATGTACATGGCACACATATGAAACCCCTTTATGCTTAAACCTTAGTCCTAATAGGCTTCTCAATATTGGGCATTTAAAAATTGCATGGGTGAATGTCATGCACCTTAGTAGTTACCACAGAAGATGTCCCAGCCTTGGGCTTTATGGGCTGCAGACCTGTATAATGTGTAAACTAAATTCATCCTTTTTTGGTAAAGATTTATCTTGTTCAAATAATTTCATTATGCAGCCATGATTAGGGGAGGGTGTTTATATTTGCACAGTGCTGACCTTGACCATAGCAAGAGATCCTGGGTTTTACTCCGTATTAGTATAGTGTATATTATTATGGAATAAATAAATAATAGGTATTATAAAGATACAGTATGTATTCATTTACTCTGCTTTTAGTTGATAAATCATTTTTGTTTAGGTACTACAAGAAATAATTTTGAAGGAAAAAAAGTGATTCACTTAGAATATGAAGCATATACTTCAATGGCAGAGACTGAAATAAAGAAAATCTGCAGAGATGTTAGACAGAAATGGCCTTCAGTCAAACATATTGCAGTGCACCATAGACTTGGGTATGTATGTCCAGACCCCATTCCTCTGCAACTGGAGTATTAATCCTTGTCTGACGCATGGCTGTGCTTACATAGTTGCAGAACCTGCAGGAGTGTTTAGAAACCATAGTGTGGCAAAGCTGGCTGCAGGATCAAGCTCTTGCTCTGAAGCTAAGTTTCAAAAATTTTATTTTCAAAAATGTGTTTATTGGTAGGGTTTGCTGGTGTCCATTCTTAGCCTGGCAGGATCTTTGATGCTGGTGTGATGTTTTGAAAGTGGGGAGATATTTCACTCCAGGGAAGGGCAGGCTGTTGGTTTGTTTTGTTCTTTATTTTTAAAAGGTCTGAAGTTGGCAGCACTTTCATTTTTCTTCTCTCTCCTGTTGAGGGGCTGCAGAATGTCCTTGTTGTCAGATTTAAGTCTATTTATGCTATAAAATCTCTGAAAGCTTAGGTTGTGGGGCATAGTAATTGCTGTCCATGCTTGTGGGAGAACCTCCTGTTGTTCCTTGAGTCTTGGATAAGCATTTTCCTTTAAATTTAAAACATGGAATACTAGTCTGACATACTCTTGGGCCTTCCCTGTTTAGGGAAGATTTCTCGCTGAAACTATCAGGATTTGCAGAAATCCTGAAGGAACTTAGGATGTGATTGCAAAGGGTTAGTAAGATACTAGGTCTGAGGGGTAGTTTCCCTAGATTTCCTCTGTAGTCAACAGAGAGGGTGGCTGTCTTGAGGGCAGCTCAAAGCATTTAAGCTGAGATTTCTTCCTATGGGCTGTGCTGGAGAAGTCTTACTATAGAGGGAGGACTGGGAGGCAGATTTTGGGAATACTGCAATTGTGAGGAGGAACACAAAACCTTATGCTTCTGTTAAGTTTGTAACACATCACACCAAGTAGGAAACTTCAGAATTTAAAATCAGAATTCATCAAAAATCGGGTTTCATTGCAAATCTGCATAGTGTGAGGTGCTTAATTTCTTCTTTCACAAATTCTTATGCAAACGGAGATGATTTCTTAGATTTTCAGATAAGAACTGGCTGTTCTAACTTGTTATTGTTCATTATTAAGCCCGCTTCCACTGAGTTTCCTATGTATTGTTACAAGTTAACAATTTCCCCCACTTAATTCCATAGGCTTAATTTTAAAAAAGGAAAGAATGGAAGAAAAAAGCTTATGTCTGGTGGGTTTATTTATTCTAAAGTGTGGAATTCTAACATCTGGTACTGGTTTTGGTTGTGGTTTTCTTTCTTTTAAAAAGTGTATAATCTTTTGGATGTGGTTTGACACTTACTCAGTATGAATGAGTCAGGAGAGCATGTGGCCAAAATACTGACGTGACATGGCTACAACTTTTGGGTGCTCTTGATGTTAAGTGTTAGCTAAAGCTGCTGTTGTTCCTCTTCTCTCCCTAGTGTGGTTCCAATAACTGAAGCAAGTGTAATTATAGCAGTCTCCTCTCCACACAGAGCAGAATCCCTTGAAGCTGTAATGTACTGCATCAATACCTTAAAAGCATCTGTCCCAATATGGAAAAAGGTATGTTTGGGGACAAAATTAAATTTAGGCATATGATAGTCTTAGATGTCTAGGCTGCCTTAGAAGCATTACAGGCAGTTGCTCCAGATGGGTTGTCAGTGTCTAGCACCAGTGAGTTTCCTCCAATCCAGCCAGGCACATATGTGGCAGGTAGAGAACACAGAAGGTTCTCATGTACCTGTACCATCCAGCTCCTCTTTATTTTGAAGCCATCCTGGGGTCAAAGCGAAGGAGGCCTGAGCTCTTCTCTTTTGAGTAGCAGAACTCAGTTCTGCACAGGCTTGTGGAAGAACTTTGAGTCAGCTTTGCTTTGGACAGCATTGCAGTTTGCAAGTAAAAGGAGCATTTCTCGCCTTTGTGTTTTCCCCTCGTTGCTGTGGCCATGAGAAAGCACAAAGCATTAAGCAACAGCACACAATGAAGGGATGAGCAGAAGCCCCAAAGCTAGTATAGGCACACAACAGTGTGTGGAGAAACCAGCCCAGTTCTAGAAAGAGCCTCATTGTATAACCTCAGTGTTGCGTGCAAGTAATGAGCATTATCTCTGCCTTCTCTCCCTGGCAGAACTTGGCATGTGGTTAACAGTGATGTTCTCCGCACTACACTTTTCTGATACCTCCTTGAGGAGACCGAAGTTCTCTCAGAATGAATAATCAGGGGCTCAGAATTTGCTGCTTAGGACTGGACTACAGCTGGGTAATCCAGTCTGTCCTTAAGATCTAATAGTAGTATATTTAGTATATTAATGTAATTTTTTTTTAATATTGACATTTTGTTACATCTAAATACTCTTCTCAGAATGATGGTACAGTAGGCTAATGTGGCAGCATGAATGCCGTGTACTCTACAGCTTTTACATAATTTTTTCTAGATCTCTTTGTTCAATTGACTTCAGTATAGGTGGGCCCTTTTAAATTCAGTGGGGGTGAGCCCGAGGTTCAGCCAAGTTTGTATGTTCTCAGGGTGCTGCCCTCTCTTCTGCTTGCCAGCCAAGTGCTGTGCAGTCCCGTTATGATCAGTAAGTAATAGTGGGGTGGCTGTTGAGTTATTTGGCCTGGTTTGTGGCTGTATGTAGCAGACTCACAATATTTCCCATTCTTTGTTTATATTACAGGAGATTTATGAGGATGAATATTCTTGGAAAGAAAACAAGGAATGCTTTTGGGCAAATACAGAAAAATAACTGTACTCTCTTAAAAATAAAGTGTTACTGTTCCTAATGAGCATATTTACCTATGAGTTTTTACAGAGAATCTCTATTTCTAAACAGTTGTTATAGATGTTTGAATCTCAATAATTTAGTCTGGACTGGGTGAAATGAATGAGGATTAATAGGGGTTTTATGTGTTCTTAACTCCCCTTTGGAATTGCCTTTTTTGTGCATTTGAACATAGAGTCAGTTTTTAAAAGAATCTTCCCTAAAATTCTTGGTTGCGAGGTGTTTAAACTACTCTGTGATAAATACTGTTTTAATGCTTTTATCTTGGTAGTCTGTATTCGCTGTCTGCATGGGAGGTCACCGCAGGACAATTGCACTTTTTTTAATCTTAAAGAAAGCTTCAGAGAGGTTTAATTTTATATGACAGCAGACTTAGTTTGCAAGCTTTATGCTATTTTGACGTTCTTGTAACATGAAAGCTACTTGAAGTAGATGAACTATTTTAGTACAGACAGAGAAGAAAATACAAATTATACCCCAGAGTTATTAACTTTTTACTAGTGGTTATGTTCTAGTACCTCTGTCTCACAGAAACATTTTTACTGTGCAGCTGATACTACAAGTCCATTGCATTAAAAAAATATGGATAGAGATTGATTCAAAGTTAAATCTAATACTCTACCGGCAAAAAACTTGCATTAGCAATAACATGCCAGCCTATAACTACTTAGTGATGTCTAGACAAAATTTTGAGGATGATTTTTTCGTTGTGTAATTGTATGGTGCTGGAGGAAAAAAACCCAAACCAGCTATTATTACAAATACACAACTATAGTGTAATTAGCTTTAGTAATTGGACTTCATATGCATTAGGATTAAAAGTCATCAAATGGAATAGTTCTTCAAAGAAAAGGGAGTTCATTGAACTTACTGCAATTCATGTGTGCATTTATATACACGTTTAAGATTTAATTTTAGTACCGTTTTTCTCTTGTTATTGTTTTGAAAACTAGTTAAATGAAGTGACCTAATATGCCTGGGCTTCACTGGAAATAATGGGTTACCTATCTGAGTAAGGTCATTTTATTTGTTATTCTACCGTGCCATGGTAGTATTTAGATAGTAAGAGTTCAAGGCCCCATTGTGTATGGCATTTCTACTAATGCTGAGGGGCAGTTTTGTGTAGTCATCATTATCAATGTACACAAGGCAGATGCAAGGGAAGGGAAGTAAGGTAAAGCAAAATTATTTGCTCAGTTGCTCAAATATATGTTCCTATATCATATGTAGTTATTTATAATCCAGGTGCAAGGTCATGCTCCTGTGTCAGGGCAATCCCAAGCACAACTACAGCCTGGAGGGAGAATGGATCAAGACTAGCCCTGGGGAGAAACATTTGAGGGTGTTTGTGAACGAAAGGCTCAATATGAGCTGGCAATATGCACTTGCAGCCCAGAAAGCTGGCTGTGTCCTGGACTGCATCAAAAGCAGCACAAAGGGTTTGATTCTACCCCTCTACTGTGCCCTCAGGAGACCCCATCTGGAGCGCTGCATCTGGCTCTGGAGCCCCCAATAGAAAAAGGATGTAGATTTGTTGGAATGAGTCCAGAGGAGGGCCACTAAGTTGATCAGAGGACTAGAACACCTCTCCTAGGAAGACAGGCTGAGAGCTGGGGTTGTTCAGCTTGCAAGAAGCGGTTGTTCAGCTTGCAAGAAGCCTCCAGGGAGACCTTGCATCACCTTTCAGTACCTAAAGGGGGCTTACAAGAAGTTTGGAGGGGGAATTTTCACAACAGCATGTAGCGATAGGACAAGGGGGGATGGCCTTATGCTGAAGTGAGGGTAGGTTTAGATCAGATATTAGGAAGAAATTCTTTACTGTGAGGGTGATGAGATATTGGAACAGGTTGCCCAGGGGAGCTGTGGATGCCCCATCCCTGGAAGTGTTCAAGGCCAGGCTGGATGGAACTCTGAGTAGCCTGGTCTGGGGGAAGGTGTCCCAGCCTATAGCAGGACAGTTGCAACTAGATGATCTGTAATGTCCTTTCCAATCCAAACCAATCTTTTATTCTGTAATCATTATATCACACACTAGTGAAGCCTCAGCTGTATATTCCACTTCATGGTGTCTGCAGCAAGTCTACTAACAACTGCTAACTGCACAAAGTAAAGTGAGGAAAGTAGGTGATGATCTTTTTTCCCTCCAGGGATTTTAATCACTTTTAATACTTTGTTACTGTATCTTAGTTACTGTACTGAATTAAGTAAATTGTAATGAAACATCAAGCTTCAGGCAGAAACGTAGTTAATCTGTGCTTATTAACTTACTGATGCACTTTCCTCAGTGGAAGTCAGTCCTTCCTCCGCAGGACAGCAGCTGCTCCTTGCGTGCTCACAGATACACACCCTACAAACCATGTGGGCCCTATTATCTAGGCAGAGCTGGTCAAGTTCAAGACTGAGTTTTCCTTTGTTTTGGAGGCTGGAGAGAAGCCCTCTGCTGTTTGAATGTCATTTTTACCAGGAGTTGTACACAATCCTCAGCACAATCACTTCATCTGTGAAAGAATTATTTTTCTCTTTAGAAGAGAAAGAAATACATGACCTTCTTTGTATTTGGTATTCATTTTTCCATGTTCATGTTTGCTCTTACCATGCAACTAATTAGTGTATTAATTTCATAGAAATAAATGTTTAGCTTGTCTTTCAGTGGATGGTTTATGAATGAAGTAAAACTTATGCAGTGCTTGCATACTAGTGCTGTGCTCTGATACAGAAAAGCAGTGGTATTTAGAACAGTTAAATTCTACTTGGGACCCCATGATCAGGGACAATTCCTGAGTTGCAGTAGTGTTTCTTTAGTGCCTTTCTAGCACTGCAGTCTCCTGGAAGATTTCTCCAGGGTGACCTTAAGTGCACCTTCCCCCTCAGCAGTGCAGCTGGGAAGGAGGGTGCAGAAAAAAAGAGAGAATAATTGTGTACTTCCCCACAGTGACCAGGAACAATGAATGGAAGAGATGTTGTACTGAGTCACAGCTGAGTGTTACAATGTGTGTATGCTGCCATGGTAAAAACAATGAAATGTCATTTTGTGTCCCTAGCTGTGCATGAGGCAAGTACTGCTTTGTTCTGGAACAATGATATATCAGTCTTGTGTAACTTTGGGTTCTTCAGCTGGCATGTAAAAGCGAAATGGAAATGTCTCTGGGAGGGATGGTGTGCTAATTAGAGGTAAAATGTATCTCACTGAAAAAAGTCCAAGCTCTGAACTCAGTGTTCCATCTCCCTCTGTAGGGCTACTGTCTCTGCTAGGGCAGTGTTATCATAAGAGGGCAGATTACTATGTTCTAAGATAAATGCCAAAGGCTGCATCTGGAGTCACCTAGAAGTGTTTCCAAATTGCCAGGCCAGGGGATGAATCCCAGCTGTGACTCACGGTGCTTTAGGAAAAGATGTGGCTGCACATGTCCTGCTGTCCACACATGCAGAACTACAGTGCTGGATGAGGGCTACTCTGTGTTGTGGTGGGGTGCATTGAGTGGGATGATAGACAGCTGCAGATCTGCCTATCTACAAGAAGTCCCAGTTTTCTGGAATGAGTCTAGCTGTTTTTCTGCCTTGTCGATAGGGAAGGGTAATCCCACCTCTCCATGAGACCAGCTGTGTCAAGTTGGTGGCTCTGGTACAGAGGGATGTTGCCAGAAACAAATGCTGCAGACCCAGAGGGTCACCATGTGATTCCTGTAGAGATCTGCCAGATGAGGGCTGTCTGTGGAAGGGAAGTGCATGTCTTCAGAGTGATAATTTGTCCTTCTGAAAAGATGTCTTAATCTTGGCTGGCAAAATTTGAATACACTGATCCACCCCTTTTGTCTGGCCGAACATCCGTATACCAGCATTGATTGATTTTAAGAGTTTCCTTTCCTGATTTTGAGCATTGTGCTGTTCTCAAGAGAAGCTCAGCCTGATGCGTATGATGAAAACAGTAACTGATGGATTGTCATGGAATAACGGGGCGGGGGAGGAAGGGGGTTGTGTTATAAGGCGCCTACCCAGGAGATGGCAGCCGAGAGATGGCTGAGCAGGAGGAGGGGCTCCTGGCCAGCTCAGGTGCTGGCCGTGCTGGGAAATACAGGCCCTTGCTTCGGCTGTCACTTGTGAAAGTGCCACTGTTGCGCTCAGCAATGAATCCTTTAGATTGCTCAACTTTGAACTAGATTTTTGGCCTTTCTCTCAGCTCACTTTATGCACAGCTGTTCCAAGTAAGTTGTAGTTTTATAGAGTAGCACATACATTTGTTGAATTCAATTTAATGCTTCAGAAGCATTAAAAAGAAAGAACTGCTAAATATAATTACTAACAAGTTGTGTGTTAAAGCAAACAGTGCTGCCCTTTCCCTCTTAAAATGATGTGAAAAATAGTCTTGAGCATTAAGTGCCATTCAGTACCATTAAGTGTACTGTGGAGGTGATTGAAGAGGGTTCAGAATAGGCTGATGAATATAAATTACCAGTTTCTTTGAGTACCTTAGGTCTGCTTTTTGAAAAACAAACACACCATGAAATTTGATTTTATCAAGTGTTACAAAAATTAGCATCCTGATGTATCTTTGTAGCAGTTCTTTTTATAAAAGTTTCATTTTGACTATTTTAAGAGGCAAGTGCATTTTTAAAACTGCGAGCATACCAAAGCCTGTGATTACAGACAAATAATTGACCAATTAACTCAGAACAGAAAGGTTGACTTTAAATATAGGACTCAACTTTTCGGAAGCTGTGAAAATGTACACTTAATTACTTTTAAAGGCAATAAAAAATTGAGGCAGTTAGCTATGGATTTTGAGATGCATTTTCATACCTTTGTTTTTTTTTAGTGTTTAATTTGCAAGCTTTTGTTGTAGTTCAGTTTTGGATGTGCTTTAACCCCAGTCAGCAATTCAGCTACTCACTAACTCTGCCACTCGTGGAATGGGGGAGAGAATAGGAAGAGTAAAAGTGAGAAGTCTCATGGGTTGAGATGAAGACAGTTTAATAGGGAAAGTAAAAACTGCTCATGGAAGCAAAACAAAACAAGGAATGCATTCACCACTTCCCATCGGCAGGCAGGTTGAGTCATCCCCAGGAAAGCAGAGCTCCATTGCATGTAACGGTGGCTTGGGAAGACAAACACCAAACACTCTAAATGCCTGTGGTCAGCTGGGGGCAGCTGTCACAGCTCTGTCCCCTCCCACTTTTTCTATGTCCCCCCACCCTCCTCGCTGGTGCGGTGGGGTGAAGAGCTGAAAAGGCCTTGAACCTGTGGGCATTGTTTAGGGACAGGTAGAACATCCCTGTGTTATCAACAGTTTCCAGCACAAATCCAAAACACAGCCCCATACTAGCTGCTGTCAAGAAATGTACCTCTACCCCAGTCAAAACCAGCACATCCAGTCAATATGTAAGGAATCTGGCTTTTAATTCTGCAAAACCCTGAGACTTGGTGAAAGACAGAGTTTTGTGCCTTAAGATTAGGTTCATCTAGTATTTTATTATGGAAGTGTTAAAACTGGTAGCCTACCTGCGTGTTTATGAACCACTGTTAAAAGTATGGAAGAACTGAAAGTGGAAATAAAAAGCTCTGTGAAAGCGTGTAGTTTTCAGGTGGTAGTTTCTGATAATACTGCCTTCCTGTCATTTTTCTATTCATAGCAAAGTTCCTCCTCTCCCTTTGCCACACTGTTCCCGCTGAAAAGTTGAATTCAGCTTTACCAACATATGGTGGGGTGTAGCCAGAGCCAGAGTCATGACATGGTACTGCTGACCAGTTCTGTAAGGAGAAAAATGCAGAGACTGGCAGAATGTGGTGTAATTTTAGATACCAGTGATGATAACCCCATGTTTCTAGGATGACCTAGCCATGGTAATGTTTTAACACCATCTATTCAGCTATTCCAAATATTTTGCACTAATGTGAACTGGGTTACACTACAGTACAGCTTACTGGTAGTGTTACACTCCTGACTGTGATCTACAAGACTTCAAGTGCAGTTTCTTTGTATACCTAGCAGAGTCATTCCCTTAGGGTTCTCACTCTGTGCTACTGGAACAAAGCCATATTTGGCCCCATTTTATGCAGTGCTTTTTCAGTAGCATTGCTTCTCTTCAGGGTGCTGTTTAAAAATAAATGAGTCTGCGTTCAGCAGTAGTCTTGGGTTTTATTGCAGTAATGCTGTTAGGCCCTCAGACAGGCCACCACAGTGATACAGTCCCTGCTCCCATAGAGCTTACATGCTAGCTTTTGTAAGTCAACTTTATTATAAACTCTCTTGTACATCCCAAATTTATACATAGGCTCATATGAAACCAGCTCTGATTTTGGACTTGATTCTAGTACTTCAGGAAATCAGCAGCTAGATTTCAAGACCAGAATCAGATGTAATGAGTTTGCTGAAGGTATTGCTGACTTTTCTTGCTGCAAGCACAAAACAGAAGTACATGCTGAAGCTCAAAATTTCAGAATACTTAAAACATGCTGCTTTAAAAAAGTAAATAATAAAAAAAACCCAAACCCTTGCACACAATACAAAATATACATAATATTTCCAGTATTATTTGCAGCTGTGCCAACTTAAAAGTGCAATAGACTCACCCATTACAAAAACTGAATTAGCCATTTAAGTATTAATTGTAAAAGAAAAATAAACTAGTAACTTGAAGTGGTTAGGATACAAAAACCTTACCCATTGCTATGTCTCCCCTTTATTTTGGAAAAGCAGTGTTGTGTCCGGGCTGGGAAGGAGAATCCTGTTGTCCATGTCAAAATGTAACCCAGTGAAGTCTAGTGAAGTGAATCACTGCTACCTGATTGATAAACTGTTAAATCCCCGAAGAAGTTGCATATTGATATTGACCTGTACCTCCCACCGAAGGCGGAAGAAGGAAATCTGGGTGAATGCCTGAATTGCCCTTGCAGGCAGCACCAGAAATTGAAGATTCTACCATCTGGTATGTTGTGAAGTTCCCCCTCTGCTCTCAAGTACATGACCCTGATTATGTAGGAGCTTCCCACATATATGGCTGTAGGGGTTATTTTTTTCTGCACAAGTTTATATAAGAATTGAGGCAGACAAATTTTTTCTCTTTACTTTCAGAGCATTTGCCCTCAAAGTTTATAATTACAAGTCAGGAGCTTATTGTTTAGACTCATGCAATTGCTATTTTCCCCTCCACTTTTAAAATAATTGTTTTGGTCACAGACTCAGCTGATGGCAAGAATCTTGTTTGACAATTGAGATAAGAATCTGACTTGTTTTTCAGAATGTTAAAAAAACCCCAAAACATCCCAAAACATAACATTTCATAGACACAAAATAAATTCAAAACACATATAAAACTACACAGAGCAGCTGTTGCTGCAAATGAAGCTGTTGTTTGCCAAAGAGATGGTTGGCTTTTGACTGATTACCTATTAAAAAAGACTGAGTAAAACTTTCAAACGTGCTCAAGCCCAGTCCCTCAGAAAATAATGGAAAAGTGCCTAAGCATAATTACAATCCAGCTTTGGGGGAAAGAAAACATGACTTTGTGTTCTCAGTCGGGCACATTTGCATGTTTTACTCTTCAAGTAAATCACCTCAAGTTGGAAACAATCTCATTTGCATGGCAGCATACATAAGAAAGACACACATCTCTCACAACCAGTTGTAAGTGTAACTGCCAGCCATGAGAGAGAAAGGCAGCCAAAAGGCCAATTCCCCTGACTGTTACCAGTCTTACAGCATGGGCCTTTATGAGACTGAGCTTTCATTATAACCAGGCAGCGTAACAGCATGTGATAAACTTGAGGTGCTAACCAACACAAAGTCACTCAAGTGGTGTGCTTTAGAGCTCATTCCAGAGCACTACAGTACTTCACTGTGTAAAACATAAGTTAACTTCATCAAGACATGAACAGGTGGGGCTAAAAAAAATGTGACAGGTAAGGAGGTTGTACTGAACTTTGGTCTCCTGGAGGGCACTGAGATGCTAAAGAAGTAAGTGCAGTAAACATTTTACAGAGCTTAGATCTTCACTATCCCCTTTTGTAACGTGCATTATTCCTCAGTCAGCTATCCCCTTTAGTTCACTCTATGCTCTTAGTCTTGCAAAATCTTTCAGTACAGAATTAAAGGCAAGATCTTGACTATCTTTCATATCTATGTCAAAAGCCAAACTGATATCAGAGGGACCGAGAGTGTGAAGGCCAGCGTAACAGTAGTGGTAGTGCTTCTCAAGATGAAAATCAGTAATAACATTGCAGATGTTACACAGTTACATGCTGTAAGTGATTATGAAATTCATATTTTCTTCTCAGGGAGAAGTATGCAGAAGACAGTTATACATACCATTTGGCAGTATTTCCCTAAAACAATATCCTTCAGTAATTTAGTTGTGACCTTAGTGCAAGAAATATGGTGAACTTTTGGAAGACTTTGCCCGACCAGTTGTCCTGTAGCACCCAGACTGACATCTTCATACACAGTTCCCAGTTTATAGATTAGTTAAAGCAAAGGTTTGGTGGTGGAAGTTATTTTTCTAAAACAATAAGGATGGAGCTAGTCAATGAAAAAATGACTTTTCTTCTCCCAGTCTGGAAGCAGTATTCACCACACATTCATCATCAACTTAATAGAAAATGTCCTTTAACACATATGGTACTTGTCAACTGAATTACCAACTGATGCTGTTCCACAATAATCTGAAATAAATTCTTCTGTTTCACTCTGCAGTGGATCAAGAGAAGGGCTGCTGGCGCAGTATGTTACTGTATACTCCGGACCTGCCAGTTCTAAGGGTTAAGTTTGTTTGAAAGGCAAAAATTTACAAGAAAAGGCACTATAAATCAATTTTGAAAAAACCAAACTGTCCTGCAGTTACTCTTACAATAGAGTAGAATCTGTAAAATATTTTCATCTATAAAGACACTTCCATTAAAAATGTTTAATGTTACTAAGCTTTAAGGCACTCCAGCTGAAGAACTGACTGATCACAACTACTGTTGGTGGCTCAGATCTCCTCTTTATCTACATAACTCATCTTCAGTCTTTGTCCTTTGTGAGTTCTGCAATTTCATCGACATCTTCTATATCCTGTGTCATTTTCTCATACTGTCTCTTGAAGAAGCCAAGCTGTGAGAAGTATTAGAATAACACCACATTGCAGTCAGTCATTGATAATTCATTTCTCAGCAAAGCTAAATACTGTGGTGGTAGAAATGCACACATGTGCATGCCCACAGTATAGAGTTTGATTTGTAGACAATTCCTGCCTCTAAAATGAAAGGAGGTGGGCCCTAAACCCTTGCTTGGTGCAACTAAATGCTAGAGCAGCAGTGCTGATTAGCCAGTTTTCTCCCTGCCAAGATACAGACATTTGCATGATACTTTGGTGTGCCACCAATGCCCTGGCACATAGAAAAACTTTCCCCTTTTTCCATGTAACCTTTGTAATTTACTTTTTGCTGTTGCCCTTTCTCTGTTATTTTGTGGCCTGTTCAATATATATCATCTCCCACCTTTGTTTGTAATCCCCACCTTTGTCCACTGGGAATATCATGGATGTTCAGAGCCCATCTGGGGTATTACGGAAGGAGGCAGACAGTGTCAAAAGGAAAAGAGTAAGTGCCACAGCCCCTGTTTTGAATGACTGGCAACTCATTTATCACCTTCATGTTGCCTGTTTCTATGAGGACCCATTTCATAAACCCTTCTAAAACACATCAAGGGTGTAATGCCAATGCAGTGTTATTCATACCATCAAACTGCAGATGTGGTTTTGTTTCATACCAGAGAAGAGAAATTCCAAAGGAAATAGCCCAAATGTATTTATCTCTTTCTGGTTTTAAGCATATAAATACCTACTTACTTTCCACAAAACAGCAACCAGTACCAACAGCAACAGGAGTCCAGCCAATATACTGCCAATCACAACACCTACTGGTACCTCAGCTTTCTCATCTGGCTTCATTATTGTAACTGGGATCTGAAAGCAGAGAGATTGTGTCTTAGGGGTTAATGTTAACTGCAGGTAAGGTATGATTTGTAAACCAAAGATCAAGAATGTCTGGACTGCACACATTCCAGGATCAATGACTGGAACACACCAAGCAATTACAGCCCTTTCACTGGTGTCCATAGGTGCCTGGTTGCACCACTGTGGCACACAGCAGTGCCAGCTAAGGACTAGAGGCCCTCATCACTCTTGGCCATGCATAACAGGCAGAGAACCAATCTCTCCTGCCAGCTGTCTCTCCATTAACAGGTGGCCTTTCAGAGGCCCCACACACCATCACTGTGTAAACCAGTCATGTTTACATGAAGGCGGGCAATAGCCTGGTGTACAGCCCCAAAATCAGACTGCTGGAGAAGAACTACTTTCCACCAAGCATTGTCAGAGCCCATTATCTGTGGTGGGCAGCTGTAGGAGGCAGTACTAATCATTGAGGCCAGACACCATTGCATCTGCTGAAATTCCAACCCTCCTGCCAGGCAGGTACCTCTGTCTCCTTTGCCTGCTGTTCCTGCCTTCTGTGAAACCACTAACGGCTTGACAGATCTTCTCATGGTGATCTGTGTTCTCCAGGGTCAACTGCATGCATTTGCTGCAAGTTGTATAGGTCAAAGAAGAGCACCTCTAGCACACCTACATTTCCCGAACCACAAGCAATACCAGAGAGCTCCCAGAAGAGCATACAGTGTCTGGAAGTTAGTTTTCAGGTGATACCCTATCTATCTGGCTTAGGTATAACCAAATATATAATTGCATATAACAGAGTTTCTCAGGGAGACATTGCTGTAATATTTATGAACTGTCAAATTTTTGGATTTAATCTTGGAACAACATGCAGTTAGCTGAAAGTTTTTCCCTTCCTGAAACATGATAAAACAAGTCACACTGGTTTACTTTCTCAGTGTTGCTTGTTCGGTGCATTTGTCTGGAGTAATTTAATCTTAAGCTTTCTGGGAAACTTGCACTGGACTGACATTTCAGTGATTTAAGTCATTTCTGTTGGAAGGCTCCAGTGTTGTGCTAGGTGTGGTTATGTGTATTCATTTCACCAAGGCAAGATGGCTTTGTGTATTTTCTAACTGAATGGCCATAATGATGATTCTAGCAGGTTAACATTCTGTCCTCCAGCTGGCAGTCCTTTCCAACTTGGAAAAAAATCTGAAAGCTTTTACGTAAAAATACCTTAGCAGCTTCCCCACATAGCATCACGAGGCAATATTCATTCATTTGGCTAAAAAAAAAAGCCAGTTCATCCAATGTAAAAAGCCAATTTCATATATGTAGTTTGCCTAGTAATGCTTTCTCCATTAGATTAACAGTGAAGTGGCACTGTTGGAAAGGAAAATTGATGCCTAAGAACAAATTATCTTTCCTGAAGTCCAACGGTGGTCAGTAAGACACCATGAGACTGGGATTCACCTCATCTAGTGTTGTACCTACAACATGGTTCCTTGACTTCCAAAGGAGAATAGGGTTTTTAAGGGCCTAATTCACCCCAGTTATTTTCAGGATCATCTTTAGGATGAGATGAACTGCATTTCAGAAATACCTGTTCTTTCCAGGCACTAGGGTTTATAGAATGTGGATGACTAATGCAGATATTAAATTGGATGAATCCTATCACATCTATCTAAATTAACAGGGTAAATAGGGAAATAAGCTCTGTTTGCCTCTGCACTGTCCTGTTCCCAAGGAAGTGTGAAGGGCAGACTGCGTATCTCTGTTGGCCTGACAAGAAGTTAGTGCAGTTCTGAGTGCTGGCCCCAAGTGTCAAACTGTCTGCTGTAGGGAGAATGTACCTCCACAACCTGGCACATTTACCAAGAC
The DNA here is from genome assembly GCA_013397115.1 of Edolisoma coerulescens. Lineage (NCBI taxonomy): Eukaryota > Metazoa > Chordata > Aves > Passeriformes > Campephagidae > Edolisoma > Edolisoma coerulescens. The sequence continues at coordinate 125,398 of VWZW01000340.1, read as the reverse complement.
TTCTCACAGGGCAGTAGGCCACTGAGTGAATATCAGGCTGGAAGACACCAAAAGCCACTGTGTTTCTTAGGAACCCTGTGGATAACTTTCAGGGTCTGTTCAGCTACTGCCTCAAAGGTGTAAAAGTCCCAGCTGCACATGTGTCAATGGCTGGGGGAGGAATTAACTTTTACTTGTCAACTATCATTTGAATAATTGAATTCTAGTTCGCCTGAAATTGCCAACAGAACTTCCAGTAATGTAGATTTGGCAGTACCATGCTTCGAATGTGGAAAAGTACTTACTAATCCATGGTTTGTGAGCTACCTAAAAAGCCTGTGCAATTACCTGGAATATTTGCATTGTATAGTAGTGAGTTTCGGCTCCTACTAGAAATAATACCATACCAAACTGAAGCACTCAGAGCACTTCAAACACTGGCATGTAATTTTTCTGCAGAAACATTCTTCCTTTGTTCTTCAGGCACTGGAGGCTTTCCTGATTACAAAATGGTTTATTTAGAGGTTCTTCCCAAGAAACAGAGTGATCCATGAGAAACCATTGATTAAAAATGGTATTGGATGATGGTCTTGTCGCACAGAGAGATAGATCAATCTATAACTGCTTTTGTATATATTTAGTTGAATTCTCCATTGCCTGTGAATGTGCTATGCTGCACATTCTTACAGATATTTGACTCATTTACTAATTTGCGTTTTGGTCTTTAGTGGCCTTGGCTATTTTATGGATAAAACAGGCTATTAAGTCCTGTAAAAATAAATCTTAAGTTAGTACTGCAAATGGAAGGGCATTCTCTCAAGACAGACTAAGAGAATAAGATATCCTCTTTTATTACAACAGTGCCACAGTGCTACTGTGTTCTTCCAGTGTTTTTCACGTTTGTATATAGAAAATGGAAGGCTTGGGAGACGAATTCTGTGCTAGTAAAGCAGTGGTTTGGAGACTTCTCTTGAGATTAGCTATGTCCACATTGTCCATATGACAGCTATTCCAAATGCTAAAAATATTCCACATTCCTTTACAAATAAGATTATTTTCTGGAGACTTTGCCAAACATTTATGTAGAAACATCAATATATATATACTTACAGAAGTAAGTAAGACTATAAATCAGATTTGTGAACATGTTTCCCAGAGCTCATTTATCTATAAGAATTCCATTTCAGAAAGAAGTCCAAATTTTGGTCTTTTCAAGAACAGGAAGCTATCTGAATTTCAGAAGTTTCTAGCTGACTTTTTCTCATAGTTCTACAATTTATTTGAGACATACAGGTTTTAACTATGTCTGGTTTGTATAGCAGTGGGCTGCAATGAAAACATTTTAATAACTTAAGGGAGCTGTATATAGTCAGAAGGATATATTAGTTCAACATAATCAAATTGCTATGTACTCCTAAAGGACACTGAAAATTAAATACTATTATTTTAATACAGTCAAAGATAGAGAAGTTGAAAAAATATACTTATATATCACTTACAGTTATGGTATTCTCTCCAATTATAAATAAATCAGGGTTATGTGTATCAATTTTTGCTTCTGCAGAGAGTTGTAATGTCTGGAAAGTTACCTGAAAGAGAAGATTAAAACAACTGTAAAGCTCTGTTATAGGGCAATTCAATTAAAATGTAGATATCCTAAAATGATTCTCTAGCCTTGAAGTGAAGGCTTCGCAACCAGAAAAGAAAATCATAGTATTAAGAAAATTAAAATTGTTCCCCAGCTAACATGTTCATCAAAATAACAATATATCAGTAATCCACTTAGCAATGACACTGGGAAACTGTTTTCTCTTTTTCTTTAATGTACAATTCAAGCAAAACAGAAGGAATTATTTACGTAACCCTTTTTATAGTTATTTCAAAGCTGTCACTGCTACTAGCAGGGAATAGATGGGGGAAAATAACAGTGAGAAAAGGACACACAGCAACAAAAGACAGATGGGAATATATCTCTGGCCTTTGAAAGAAATGGAAACTGGATGTTCTTTTACTTCCCCCCGCCTTCACCTCTATCCAATGCTTCTGTTTTTCCCCATTTATTTTTTCCTTTCACTATGTGTTCCTCTCCACGTCTCAAATTCTGACATAGCTCTCTCAGCTTAAACAGAGAAGATGACAAAAATCTTAAGCCAATTCCTGTTTGAAAAGGGTCCTTGTGCCAGATCCCACTTCCCTCTGTGGATGTACTGGAGGAGAGGTGCATGGCTGTGTAGAAACTGGTGGTTCACTGCTGCTCTTCTCCTACAGCACCACAAGGAATGGCCTCAGGTTCATGGGAGCACAGGACCACTCTCCAGCTGAACCAAAGGTAATGCCTGCTCTGTCATTTTGCCTCCTCAGCCATTTCTCTGTGGCAGGGCCAGGTACCATGGGCCTGACGTAGGACCCATGGGCAGCCGTGGATCTGTAGCAGCCAACACACACCAAGCTGTCTCTGCAGTGTAAGTTATTACATCCCTGCACTGTGGCCATCTGCCCAAGTGATGTGTCCTGCACACCTACAAGTTTAGAAACACACCTGACATTATTCAAAACACCTCGGTTCCTAAACACATCTTTTCTTTGCTTAGCAGGTACTGGCAAGCCTGCTATCCCCTTCTTGGACAATGGCTGATTGCCACTAAATAAAAAGGCTTATAATGTGCAGATTGAGTGAGTGCTTGCAAGATTATTTGCAATGAATTTTGACAATCAAATAGAAAATGACAAAATTTGAGACTCGAGAACTGTGATATAATCTTTCCTTGCCATCAGCCAGTGGTAAACAAACCATTCCCACTCACTTTTTTGTGAGGGTAGTAACCTTTTGTTCAGGTCTCCACCTTCTGCATACCTAACAGCAGTAACAAATGGTCTTGACCCAGCTGATTAGAAAAATACAAACTCTAAAGGCAGACAGATGCTTTTTGTCGCACATTTCCATAACACATTTTACAATATCAACCTGACCTTTTCCTTTTAAGAGATGAATGCTAAAGCTGACAACAGCCCTGCTGTTAAATGTCAATACCTGCCACAAGACTCGCCAGACACACTAAGGAGACTGCGTCATGTTCCTGACGCGTTAGGCAAACCCAGGACTCCAAGACCATTTGGTTGGTTGCCTAGCTAAGAAGCAAACATGGTCTAACTTCAAAAGTCTGGTAACTCGTGATGAGTTATGTTCTGGAGGACACATGGTGATTTAAAATAGGCTGAGATGTTATTGATGGATATTTTAAATATCCTGTAGGTCTCTAAGCAAGGACTGTTTCTTTGACACCTACTCTAATAGAAACAAAAAGCAATTAAAGATGTTTTCCACACTTTCTATGTCAAATAAAACTGGCAGCACTAACCGGGTTTTGGTATTTTGATGTGATTTAAAATGATCACTATGTAGGCCATGATGTTCAAAAGCTAAAAGCATGATTATTTTGCAGGCTATGATGATACTGTGCTCTGCTGTCCTATGATGCGTTTTGTGGAAACTGTAGTTCCCCTAGAATGAATATAACAGATGTAGGAAATGTTTTTTCAGCTGTGAAGGTTCCATTATCACAGCATTTTCTTAGATTCTGTGCTGGACTGAAGTTTTATCAGCTCTGTTATGCAGCCTCACTACTTTTAGGTTCAAGTCTTCAATCTGGAGAAACACACAAACCAATGTAAAGTAAAGGAAGGTCTTTCTAGATTGTAAGGTCTCTTTGCTGAACTTTGAAAAATATCAGGAGTTTGAAAATACTTGAGTATTGGATCCTCCATAAAGATGCAGCTGATACTCACAGCAGCAAAGGTTCCATTCCAGATTTGGGTGGACACGTTGACAAAGTACTCTCCCTTCAGCGTAATGTCTTCCAGTTTGCATGTGATGGTACTGCACTTCACATTCTTACAGTTCTTCCAGGGGAAACAGAGAGAAGAGGCAACAGCATGCATTAAAAATACACTTTAAAAATGTTCTTTCGGCATCCAGACTTTTTGCCCTTGCCTTTGCCATTCTGTGCATACAAATTAAGTGCTTGCAGGCTGTGCTAAAGCAGATGCAGTATCTGTGAGAGCATCCATAGGCTGAGCTCCTGCTCTGTAAATGAGGAATGCCACCCCATCACAGTTTTCTTCACAAGTACAGCAATGGGCTCAGAAGGTCAGCTCTGATTCCCTCAAATCAGAAGGTCCTGCTTACTGCAGCTCTGAGTTTTACTTACCAGCTCTTTGGAAGCTCTGAAGTTCTCTTTTGTGAAAGATGGAGAATAAGGTCTTTTCCCTATTTGCAGTGGATTTATCTGAGCATTGCAAGTAACACCTCTGGCCTAGGAAAGATGGTAGGAATGAGACTGGATGATATGATACTTGGGAGTTTATAGTCATCATAATAATATATATCTCTGGGATTAGATGGTAGCTGTTAAAGGCTAGATTGTGAGCACTGAATTCATTAGGAAAGTAAGAGTTTGTGGTTTTGATCAGAAGTAAATAATTCTTACGACACTTTTTTTTCTCCCTAGATTGCCCTGAAGGGTTTTTCCTCACCTAAAAACTTCATTTTTACGATAACTTTCCCAGGAAGTTGGAGAAAGACCTAATTGAGGAGATCCAGATACTCCACATCTGCCAATAGGCTAGTGTACTGCGGGTATTGCAGTCCCCCCTTTATGAGGAAGGGACAAGGAGAAAGGACGTGGATTCTCTTAAACTAAGCCATAATATTGGGGAGATAATTGATGTTCATAGTACTGCTAAACCCCCAAAAAACAGTTCAGTTCTGTACCTCATCTGTGGTGACTGCAGTTAGGTACATCAGTGGGTTGTCTTTGCTGGTCAGTTCTGGAAGATTGATTGTTACAGATGCCATCTTTACTGGAATACTTCCTGTTGTTACCTGCAAAGCAAATAATTCAAGAGTTAATTCAGGTAGCTGTGTATAAATTATTTGATATAGCAAGAAAATTAGAAATAATGGATGAGTATGGAAGAACTGGACTCCTTTTGCATCAGTATTTTTTTTACTAGGACACTGGGCTAGTAATTTTGTGAAGAGTAAAGCAGAAAGTGTACTGTATAGCTCCAGATTCCTGTCTGTTTTCTTAGCAAAGCTCATATTAACTGCGTGAAATATGTTTTGAAAAGCAAATAATCTGCCACAGCCAATATGCCTGTTTAGTCCTTTGGAGTAGCAGTTACAGGAATGGAAATGGAACATAATTTAAGTTTCTTCCACGTTGCATATTTGGATCTAAGTTTTTTCTGTGTTATGTAATAAGCACTGTGATTTGGCTAGTTCTTGCATCAGGTTTGAGCCCTTAACCCTTGCCAAACTTCAAGTTTCAAAGTCCTGCAAAAACTTGTTTTTCTTTATCAAGTTGTCAGGAGACTCTGTGAAAAAACAGTCTAAGTTGGCCTAAGGTTAAGCATTAACTATCTTCTAAATATGTAAACAGTGCAGGACCAATCCCTCCCCCATTCTACTTGTGCAAATGTCATCCTTAACCTTATGAAGACTCTAAGCACTTACAGTATTTGCAAATTTTTTTCTTACTTGACCTATTCAAAAGCCTCAAAATCAGACAATGAAAGCAGGAGTGGTTTTTTTTTTAAACTAGGTTTTGGGAGCAGGCTACAGAGGGAGCTAAGCCAACTTCTTGAACCAGAACAAAACACACTTACTAACCTTAACTGAGAAGTTGAATGTGGGGCCAATATCTTCAAAATTATTCACAGTGGAAGGAATGTTATGACCAGAGTATACTTCATAAAAGTTGATGTTGGCAAGCCTAGTTAACAACCATAAAACAATACATTTCAATTTGGCAACTGCTTTGAAAACATATGTTACTGGATATGCCTTTGTGAAACAGGTCAGAAGTACAGACAGAGAAAAAGTCAGTCACTTTGACTGCTGTTTGAATTTTACAAAGTTGGTTAAGAAAATGGTGTACTGAAGTCCAGAGCTGGAACAAACATGTAAAATTAAGACAAGAGAGTTGTACAACATACAGGCTCTCTCAGGCTTGTAGACCCTGCATTGTTTCAGGGCCATACTGCAAACTCCTTTCCTGGGCACAAACTGCAATGTTCAGCCTTGCAGTCATCTTCTTCTTCTTCAGAAGGGGCCTCCCTGGCTGTCTCCCTTGGTACATCTGTAACTGGCTGGGTGTGGAAACACAGGCATCACCCTGCTTGTGTACATGGTACATATCACATAGCCCTCATCCTCTCTGGGTCATTTTCTTGAGTAATTATGGAGTTTAAAATCCAGAATTTGCAAAGTAACATAAGGGTGGTTTCAGCCCACTGCAGCATGGGATGACAGATGTGTGATGGAAGGACATGGTGCAAGGACCTGTGGGTGCTCAAGGAGCTCAGTCAGTGGGAACCATGCTCAAAGGCAAGGAAAACATCCCTGTGCATCATACCCACTGCCTGCTACCTGTGAGCAGCTCCTCTGCTAAACCGTGTCTGCTCTTCATCATTAGCTTTCATTAGAAGGCTAATCTGAGCAGTCAAAAAGCAAGCTGGTGAGTGACTTAACAGGAAGTAGGGGCTATTACAACTCCTACATCAGCTCTTCCTGTTACACAAGGAATCTATCCTCTCTACCACTCTCCCTGTCTAATCTGGGTAACACCTGTGCATACAATCCCAAATTAATGTGTGTGCAGTCTCACAGATGTGCTTCCAGATCAGTTGTGGCCCTCCATACTGCGCTGTGGATCCTTTTTGATCCTCCATACTTTCTCCCATGGGCCCTTTCCTTGAAGGGCTTCCTCACAAGGACTCCAAGGAAAACACAGATGGCATATTTTCTGCTTCCTTACTGCTGAAGGCTCCAGTCCTTCCAAGATGCACAGTATCAGCTTCCTTGTCCTTTCAGAAGTCTCTGGTAAGGAATATTGCTGCATCCTCTCCTAGAAATTCAGGAAATTATCCCTAGGAGGACTTCACTTCAGCAAAGCAATACTTTTTTCTCAACTGTTGTATTTTAAGGGATTACTTCTTGGCTGTATTACCTGCCTCAAGAAGGGACTAGTTCTAGGTAAATACTTCCTAAGCCAAGTTATGACATGGCTTAATATGTATTTCATTTAGTTCTTTAAAATTTATTATCTTCAAGAATAACGAATCATTTTCTGGCAGGAGGTATTCCTTCATTCCTTGACTTATATATGAAATTGCATTTTCTCATATTCAGGAGATGTAGCTGAATTGAAACCCCCGTTTTTCCTTGAATAACTTTTATAGACCCCATTCCTCGCTTCTTCTGAAGCATTTCATTTCAGTTCATATTTCTCAGCTAACTAAACCTGCTGATTCAAGTTTGCACCATCTGAATCTCCTAAGAAGCTAGCTCTCTATACAGATGCTCCTGCAATCTCTGCTGCTTCTGACAAGGTGTCATGCAACTTTCTCAGGGAGCTGAAAGAATTTGCACCACTGACTAAAATGCTTCTCTGCACTTAAAATAATCTCAAAAATTCTGCATGACTCCAGGACTGGTGCACCTAGTCATGATGCAGGGCCTCCAACATTCTGAAACTGCTTCTGCAGTTGTAACTGCTTCTGCAGAAAGTTATAACACTAAATCTTCCGTGGTCCCTATTCCAGCTCATCCTACACAGCAGCCAACAGTTCTTGTAGCTATGGTCGTCTCTGAATATTAATTTCCTGGATCCATTGTTGATGTGCATTTTGAAGCAGCTCCCTCTTTTTCAAATTTCTGTTATTCTCTGAATAACTACTGTTTATTTTATATCAGTTTATATTTACTAAGTTTTGAACACTTTGGGATGCAAAAGCATTTTTTCACCAAGAATTTGTGACCAAGTGCATTAAGTGTAATTACATGTTTATCCTTGAAATTCAGTACTTGGGAAAGACAAATCAATCTTTTTTTTGATGAAAATTAAAATATCCTACTTTGATCCGAGAGTGAAACCAGTGTATTTTTGTTTCAGTTGTAATCTACAACTGTAGTTAAACTGTAACTGAAATCATTCGTGTTTGGAACAGTAACAGACTAATTACTGTTTGAGTGCATCCCAAATCACCAAGGGTTTCCAGGGCTCAAGATAAGAAGTTTCAAGAGCACTATATAAAGATCGGCCTTAAAAGGCTTTTTGTTGGTCTCTCTCCCCTTGCCTGCTCAGCTGCCTCTCCTTGCAAACCACCCTTCCCAAGGTAAAGGACCCTTCTTGCAATAGCTCTGAGTTGCCTTCTACATGGAGAAGAAAGGGCTGGCACCTGGCAAGGAGGGGTAGGTTTGAGCCAGAATCTGGACAGGTGCATGGGAAAGCAGGTTGTCTGCTCCCGGTGCCCATGCAGCTGCAGCAAGGGGGAATCTGCCATGTGCACAATCAGGTTTTAGTACAAATCATTATCTCAAACTGCTAAAAAGTTTACATTCTTGCTCCAGGTTCAGCAGATACATCCCCCATTTTTTTTTCTTTTTTTCTTTCCCTCCTTTGCTGGGAGTGGGGCATATTTTTCCTTTTGATGTTCTTCTGTTTAGTTTTGATCACTGTAACTCCAGATTTGATCCCACGTCATTCCATTTGAGCCAAGAAGACCAATGTTATTATACAGTATATACTATTTATGGTATCAAAACCACATGCACTGTTTGGCCTTTATATCACTTCTGTTCACAGGAGCATCTGTAACAATTGGTCAGAGGTAAACACGGGTCCAAACTTTCATGATTTTTTACATGTAAGGTTGTTGGAAGGACAGACAAATCTGTAACTACTGGTGAAGAAGGAGTTTCTTATGACTTCCAAGCCAAAAGCAAAGCTTCACTATATTTTTATGGCTTTTCAGGACAGTTACTTCAAGCACCTTGCACTTGGCAAAATGACAGTGTCTGTTTACATTATTCAGCATACCTTGTGAAGTGAATTTCTGCATCATATCGCAAAGGAATTGATAAGGTGACCTGGTTGTCCGAGTCTTGCTGTTCCTTACTTTCACTGTTCATCAAAAGACATTTGAGTCAGGTGTTACAATATTGTTTTATACAAGAAAGCTATTAATACCTGACTTGCTTTCATATCATTATGTACTTTACCTCCATGCATGAAAACTTAGAACTGCCACGTTCTGAAGATTTTTAAGGTTAAAATCAAAACTAATATCAAAGGATACCTATGGAAGAGACAAGGAACATGTAGTAAATGAGTTGGTACAACATCCAAAGGACTTCCCAACAGACATAATTATTCATGTGTACAACAATCTAGAACTGCTCTCTGTATCTGAATTCCCTACAGATTTCTGTGTAATACTTCAGTAATTTCTTAATAATCAGAATTGATTTGTTCTTGTGTTCCCCTACAAGTTGGCATTCTTACATAAACATGAGTTATTTGCATTTTAAAATTGTGTAGAACTGGCTACAAGCTGCAACAAAAGGTGTTCACAATTCCTTGCTTTTAAACTCTAGCATTGACACAAGCTTTGTACTCACTCTTTTCTTCCATTTGTTCCAGCAGGTCCACCTTGAGCAGTTCCATTAAAATTCAGAACAAAGTGAACTTTTTATATATTTTTTTTTAAATTATTATTCTGCATGTCCCACCACAGAACATCATGTTTCTATTCTTTCTAGCAAGTTTCTTATTGCTCTAGTTGATTATGTTAGAGGCTAGAACCCTGTTTCTGCTCTGCCCTTGAGGAATAAGAGATTCCATAAAACTGTGGATATCCTGAGGTTTATGGTATACATGAAAAAAAAAAGATATATGATTCATCTTAGGGCTGTGTGGACTTCCCATCTCCTCTCAAAACAATACTGCTTTCTTGGAGAGATGAGATTTGCAGAGCAGGTGAGGGAGTTACCCCAGGTTCACACTGCAGGAAGGATTTGATGGGAGTTGTGCTCAGCTCTTAGGAGCCTGCACATGATGTTCTATGCTTCTCTGCCCCCAGCCTTCACTCTCCAAAAGTTACCTAACTGGAGCAGCATTTGGAAGCTGTGAGTTGTGACAAATGAACTTTGAGAAGCTTTGGTCCTTTAATCTGGAAGGGAGTCAAAATTTTTAACCCCTAGTTTGCTTCTTTTAATGCCTCTGTTGTCAAATCTAAGAAGCCCTTATCAGCAATAAATGCAGAGTTTGGGAAAAACAACAGCAGAAAAGGTTTTGGATACCATTCAAGGTTATTTAAACATGCTAGCTCTACCTGTTGTCCTGTTCTGAAAACAGGATAGCTTATTTGGCAAATGACTGTACTTTGTGCTGTTCCTGTTTGACACGAGACTTCAGTCCCATCACTCTGCAGAAAAAACAGACAGAAAAGCCATCTTAATACCAAGTTTTGGTAAAGTAGAGAGATGTGTAACTTCAACAGCATACGTATTATACTAAGGAGTGGTGAAAATGGGTGTCATGGCAGTAATTTCTAGAAATGCAGCAGATGGGTGGGGCATAGGCAGGGCCAGGAGGAAGTCACGAGAAAGGTGGGACAAGGACTTTTCCCACGTGATTTCATGGGAGCTGTAATCCTTTCATTAGAACTTTGTGCTGGGCTTGGAAGAAGGAATACAGGCCAGAGAGTACAGGTCAGCTCCAGCACTAACTTCTAAACAATTTTTTGCAGAATTTTTACCGAACTTTTGCAGTCATGTTTACACAATCTTAGAGCTGGTTAAGTACTTTCACTGTAGAGTTCAGTGCGCAAAGGGGAATTCCTACAGAAATCAAACTTTCTGTAGCAAAATCTGCACCACATAATAGTTTGTTTTAGTAGTAAATGTTTACTACTCTGCAGAATATTTGGCTTGTCATCATTCTTGATTCAAAGACCAATTCACAGACCAGAGCCAGTTACCAACCCTTGGAGAAGAATTTCTTAAAAAGTACTGTGTTTTGTAAAAAACGCTCCTAGTAGACACTTACCATTCATGAATTGTGCTACAAAAAAACCCTCAAAACAAAACCCCCCAAAAGACCCATACGTACTCAGCTTATGTTTTTCTTCCTGCTTTGAAGCAGGCACATTTTTGGTCCAAACTTCACTTGCAGGCTGAAGTGCTTCTAAGCAAAAGGGCTTTTAAAGCAAAAGAAAATTCTAGCTCCAGTGTGGTCTTTTGGCAGGAGTGAAATGAGCAATTTTGCTGCACAACAGGATGGGGAGGTAGAGGGGCACCCCCAGTGCTGTGTGCAATACTTTTGCCAATTCATTGTTCAGAATAATACTGCTCTTGGGCAGGAATGAATGCTATCCCTCCACTCCCTTCAGTATAGGGATTGCTCGGGATTTCACCCCCAGAATTATCACGCACCTCTCCAGTAGCAGCCTGACCATATAAGCCAAGCACTGAAGTCTGCATTTCATCCTTCATGAACTGGGAGCAACAATTTAAATTATAGGTATACTGCATTCCCCAAAATAGTATGCATAATTCCTCTCTTTCCCCTTCTCTAAGACAAAATTTGTTGGAAGAAGAGCTTCTGGTATAGCAATCATGTCAATCTGATTAACTGTCTAGCTGGAACACATGGTCTTGGCAGTAACACTATTTCTAGATCCAAAGTCTGTGCTTTAAGGATCCATCATCAATGCTGCGTGTCTGATTTATCAAATACAAATTCCCTGTGGCACAGCAACTGCTTCAGGCATGTTCCTGGGAGTTAAGGAGAAGATGTGGGTGCCAAGACCTAAAGTGAGGAAAAGATGTCTAAGGTGAGGTCAAACTCGACAGGTTGCCAACTTTTATGCTGAGTTGGAAGTATCTTGCCTTGACCTAAATAAACTGATATGCCGGGGGAATAATTCTGGTATCCAAGAACACAAATTGGGAGAGAGTTTTGTACACACATTCTTTTCTGGAATAGGCACTGCTAGAAAGAAAAAAAAAATTCTCTGAGAACCTGAAAAATCAGGGGCAATAACAGACACAGTGAGGTTGGGTATCACGCACCGGTAAAGACGATGAAGCAAAAAACAAGTTGTCTGAAAATGTAGCCTGGATTCTGGTGTTATATGCATTTTCCTTTTTATTTCTCAATTTCACATTGAACGTTAGTCTTCTGTTTTTGCTGCTGACAATAAACTGTTGTTTGCTGTTGGAAAATAAAGTCCCATTATTGTAACTAGAGGTACTAGAACAGCTGTGGATCAGGAAAATGTGTTGCCTGTAGCCAACAACAAATAACAAGCACAGCAAGACATTTCCTACATTCTACACACTTAAATGCTCTGCTTTCTAAACCCCTTGGCGTAAGAAATTCTGTGATGGTGTTTCCTAAAACCGGATAGAATTATTTTCTTCTGAAAGTGCAGGACTTTGCTTATGTGTTGTCAAAGTGACTTTGCTGAATTTTCAAGGGGTCTGCCCTGGTGGGCAGGTGGACAGAGTGGACAGCAGACATGGGCAGCCCTGTCTGTGTGTGCTGTACATGTAAACACGTGTCTAACATGGACTTGGACTATGTGCTGCCCAAATAGCTGACCACAGCTCCCCACCGGCACAGCTACTACAGGATCCTCGCTGCTCCCTGCAGGAGGGATGAAGACAGCTGCTGCAGCTGCTGCTGCTCTCCCAGTATGCTCCTCTTCCCAACAGCAGCCAGTCAGACACAATTTGTCCAAATACTCACTGTGTCCTCATCCCTAAGGTACAAAAACTTGGGTTGGTCTAAGCTGACAGGAGTCCTACTTCTATGTTTGTGTTCCTATCTTACCTCTTTTTCCTTGATTAAATTTAGATAAAAATGCCATTGCTTTTTTTATCCATGCTGTTCCTAAGTAGATGTTGAACTAGAAAGGCATTTTCCTCTAGAAATTTATCCAAAGCCTACAGACAAGCCGACTGGTGTAAACATTGGACCCCAACAGTTCCACTGATTCAGCTCTTACCTGTCATCTGCCTTCTGCTGAACATTCAGAACAAGATCACAGATACAAAGTTCATCCTCACCACAGTCTTTAATAAAAGGAATCTGGGGAAAACAAAAACATTTCCTGAATGTCACGCTCAGCCTTTAACATCATCTGCAGACACTAGAGTGCAAACACCTTCGAGTTGAAGCACATTCTTGGTTTGCAGATAAGAAAATCCCTCTGAAGGACGTTAAAAATTCTTGACACGTGAATGAGTGAACTGAGTAATGTGTTGCTACACCTCAACTGATCCAAGAACAGTACAGACAGGTTACTTTTCACTGACAACAAAGGTGATGTAGTCAAATTAGTTCCATCTCTCTTTTATGTACTTTTTTATTTTAGAATAAACTGACCTTTGCCATCAACTAGAAGTTCACATCAACGGTGACGTGGCTGAACTAACTTGCTTGCTATGCTACACTGGCTGATATGTGTGTGTGTGTGAGCAAGCTCATGCAATACAGGCAAAGGTATAAAAGGAACCAGGGGGCCCCTTCATGTGACTCACGTGGAACACCAGTTTTCACTTGCATGGACCTCTTTGGTGTTTGTGGGGGCCACACATTATGGATGTGTATAACCATGCATTTCTGAATAGTAAATCTGCATACTTACACTGTAGGCCACAGATGCTGGAGAAGATATGTCAAGGACCGGGCTGGAGCCAGGATTTGCAAGGCCAATGTCAATGCGCAAACTAAGTGAATTCACTGCATCTGAAGGCTCCTGTAAAACACATGGTTCAGATAATGGCTGTCACCACAGAAAACAGGATAAAATTGGTAATTTCTATTGTGAATTGAGAATGTGTAGTAAAATCAAACTTGCTTGAGAAGCAACAGCTCAAAACTTCATTTCTTTATGAAAATAATTTCATAAGATTGACTAGTGTGGGCTCCTCTAGTTTAACTGTTTTCAGTTAAAACTGCCATTTCCATGATAAAAGTGATTTTTCTAGGATTCCTGGAGACTGTACACATCACAGTAACTACTAGGGCTAAGGAACATGCAGATTATCTGCAGCTGTAGGAGCTGGTCCTCAAAGCCATCACCAGGTAGCTTTCACTCTCATCTAGCTGCAGAAGTCAAATTCGTATTCCACTCTGCCTTACCATCACAAAGAGCAGCTGGGCCTGAGTGACACTAAAACACAATAAACTCCATGTTTCCTCTTTTTCTCACTGGATGAATCACCTCCTAGCCCTATGGCTCACCACTCCACATGGCACTAAATGTGATCAGTAGGTCATTGCAAACCAAGGCAGGGACTGAAGTCGTCTATCTGACCTAGCATCATGCAACAGGGCTTTAGGCAACACTCAGGGTTGTGTTCAGTCTTTGGTTCTGGAGAAAAATGGAGACTTGCTTTTTTAAACTTAATTCCTTGGTGTATACCAGAGGTTAGAATGCACCCGAAGTCTGCCTGAATGTCAGTTTGAGAGAAAACATTTGTATGTATGTCTTAGTTCTTACAGAAGAATCTACTCAGAGGGAAATAAAAGTCTATTTAAACTATAGACCATGGGCTCTCTGTTACACCAAAGCTGAATAACATAATTAAGAACTGTCTTTTCTATCCTAAAAATCTGTACTGAATGTGACAGTTACTAGTTTCTATGAAATCATAATCTTATTAAGTATTTTTCAGCTAGGCAGATTTGGTAAACATAAGTAATTCAGTACACCATGCATGAAACATTACAGACAAAAAATTAATCCACGTCTTCCTCTGATCACTTTTGTTATGGAAGACTACTTGCAGTTGCACTTACTTGTACACTGAAGACCTCATGAACACAATTCTCTTCATGATGCACCACAAGATCCCTCTGCATGTACCTTTCATTATTTTCTTTGAAAAATCCTCTAGAAGTCACTCTGGAGGACTGGAGATCTGCATCCAATGTTGTGTTGTACTTTATAGCTACAGGAAGAATAACAGTACATTTTTCACTGAGCATGGTTGCCTGTGATCTCACTACGATGCTCAATATTCTAGTGACCAGGCTTTCCAAACCACACTAAATATTTCATGTTTTTCATAGCTTGCTAAACACAGAGCAGTTTCAAAATGAAAATACTTTCTCTTGTGTTTTCCAAAGCAGTCAAACAGGTTTAGGTCCTGATATAAGTTCTGATCCACAGGGAGCACATTAAATGGCAATCAATCCAGCCTCCACTGCAGATGTCTGAGCCTGCAGCTCAGGCAAGAAGCCAGTCAGCAGGGCCAGGATTACTCTAGATAAAGGGGACTTGCAGCAATAGCATGGAACTCAGAGGTGACTTTAAAGAATCTGCATCTTCTCTTCAATCACATAATGATTTCTGCTGCTTTCTCTTTGTATTATGACTAATATTCTGTGGAAGTTCATTGTTATTTTATAGCTTAAAATCATGAGTTCCTAAAGGCTCTTTATGTAGCACTGAAGCAGTCCAACTGGTGTTAACTGTGAGACTGAACTTAAAAACTTCTTGGGAGCCCACTGCTGGTCACAGAAATATTCACTGTCCTCTGAAAAGAAGAGCTTCCTCCCACTGACAACTGCACTGAGCCTCTGGAAAATATTTAATTTTCTTTTTCTGAAGAGAGGGGAAAAGTATGCAGTCTGCTGTTGAAACCAGAAGGTTGGAAAAATGCAGCTTCTCACTAACAACATTTTTTTGGGATTGTTGAACAAGGATTCAGCTCTCCTTTATAGTGTTAGTTCCCCACTTTTCAAACATTATGGAGCCAGTGATGAATTAGGTCTTAAAAACACTTTCTCAAGAACTTAAGTTTTATATTGATTTTGTGATTCTTGACATTCAATCTAATACATCTGTAAACTTTCCATTACTCATTTGAATAGTGGACTTCTGAAGAAATTAGTGTAAGACAAGTCATTGAAATACTCTTACCCACTTGATTATTTTTCTTAGCAGGTCTAAATGCAGCCTGAAAACATATTTTGACAGTTATGTCCGTATTCTTGTTGAGCAGACTGATTTTCTCAGGTTTAAAGGAGGCAATTATGGACACATTTGCAATGCTTCTTGACCTGAAAAATATATATTAAAGGTTACATGGGATTTTGAAGAACAGTGGGTAACATAGAAGCTGTTGTCTAGTACTATCTGTAAATGTTAGCATTGATTTTTATGGTTCCCAATGTAAACTTCTTTTAATGGCACTGGTAAAATTATTTTTCCTTACATATGCATGAATTTGTTGATATAGTAGCTTTCAGTAATGATAATAAGTATTTTCATGTCAAATTAATGGATAATTGATGTCTTCATCCTTATGCTCTAATCAATCCCTCAAGGTATCAGGGAATGAAGCCCTTGGCCTGTTTTCCATATAAGTAACCTTCTTCTGCTCCTTTAGGGAAGTTACTGAGCTATTCTAGAAAGGTGAGAATGAGTAATTCTTCATTTTATTTAATAATCTAATTTTAAAAAAAAAATCTTTCATGTAATTAATCAAGATTTTGAAGAACAGTTTCAAAGGAACCCTACATGTAAAAACAAACACTTTAATCCAAACGAAACACATTAATCAGCCCAAATGTCAGAGCAAAAGAAGAATGAGTATCTTCATTAATCAAATCTAAATAAGTGGTGGTACTTCAAGGAGCATAATTTTCTCTAATGAAATTCCCAGCAGCAGCAGCAGTCAAAGGTCCAAACTGACCATTCATTTTTAATTATCTTGTTTCAGTATGAAAGTAGTAGCAATTCAGTGATATTTTTCTTACAATGGGGAGCCTCAGGCAAGAAGACAGGCAACAGATTAGAAAGGAAACTGCATTTGAATTTAGCTCCTCAAGCAAGGAGTGGAAATCACAGCCTACTTAGGCAGGCAGAAGATTTGGGTTCTGTGAAACATTTTTATATTTTGTGAAAGTACTCAGACTTCGGTGGCAAAGGCCATGGGCCATTAAAAATATGTTTCTTGCCAGAAATAGGTGTCAACTCTCTGGTACTGCTCTCTGGCCTTAGCCTGCAGGACAACACTTCCCCCATATCAGCCTACCAGCCAGAAAAGGTCATGCAGGTTGTATGAGAGGTGGTTTCATCTGTCTCAGGCTCAGCTATCAAATTTAAACTGTGGCTACTGAAGTACACAACCTGCTGTTACAGATACTCTCCATCTAGCCCCGTTGCCTGCTGCTGTCCCTTCCCTCTGGACCATGTGTCTGCACAGCAGTAGCAGGCAGATGTCTCCTGGGCCTCCCATTCCTGGTCAGGTCCCACCCAGCAGGCTCTGCCACCTGCCTTCCTCCCACATGCCCTGGCTCTCCCTCTGTGCTTCCTGGGCTTTCAATGGTTTAATGGTAAATGCTTTAAAGAAATGTAGTCTAATGCTCTTTTTTTAGCTAGTTTTGGTAGCAGTGATGAGGCAGTCAGTGTGTTAGCACTGAACACATGAAATCAAAGAGCTTTTTAATTTTCTTATTTTCCTGTTTAATTTACTAAATGTTCAACTGCTGCATCTGAATCACTAATTGCTTCCTTTCTAAGAAAGAGTATACCAACCATAGCACAACCACATTTCCATCAGCACCAACTGATACGTCAGTAATGTCATCGTCATCTAAGTCTCTATGGCCATCTACTGATCTTCCAAAGAATTGGAGCTTTTGTCCAAAAGCAGAATCCGATCCTAAGATTTTCTGGGAAAGAGAGTTTGGTTACTGAGTTTGCCAAAGCATGCTTAAGTCTGTAGATAGCAGCCTAATTAATAGATTTTCACTTATACTCCCTGTATATGCAATGTATTGTTTAAACAAAATGCATTTGTGGGTGTTTTCTCAGATACTTTTTTAGCACTTCTTTCTCCTCTGTTGGAGCAGACAAAGGAGTAGATTTTTCTGTCTTGGGAGTAGATCAACTAACTGCTGTATGCCAGATACAGATGGAAACTTTTTCCATCTCACACTGAGCAACTCAAAGAATATGAAGCTTAATAGGTGTTCTAGCAAATACTTTCTGCAACCAGAAAATCTGATAGAAAGTGATATTAAGATTACCCTTGTAGTATATATGAAGACCATTGAAAGACTTTCCCTTTAATACTGTGTATTTGTAATTTGCAGATCTGGGATTTATCTAATCTTCATTGCTGTACATCAACACTAAAAACCTGAAAATAATAGGTGTCAAAAACATTTAGGATATTAGCTGACTTCACACTCAGGCATCAAAAATGGCTCAGAATGAGCACCTTGTACATCCTTTCCCTCTATATGGTTCAGTTATAAGCACCACAACATCATCCTGGGTATGCTGAAGGAAGGAGAGTCACAAAACATGAAATAAACCATGAGAATAACAGTACTCCTTTAAGAGGATGAAACGGTAGCCAATTAAAACAGTTTTCCTCTAGCAGATCTAAAGGCACTGAGTAGAGCATTATGCAACAAAGTTATTTACCTGAGAATATTTGGTACGTATAGTCTTTTGAAATCCATTATAAATGTAAATTGCTCCTGAGTTTTGGTTTTCCAATGGTGCACCTATTACAACATCATTAAAGCCATCCAAATCAATGTCTGCGAGTGCTGCAATTGCTGATCCAAAGCGTGCATTTTCTGACCCCTGTGGACCTTCCAAGAGTTCTTGTTGATCCAAGATTCTCTTTAAAAGTTGAAAAATATGAAAAAGCAAAAACACAGCTATCATTGCACCAGATTAGACGTAGGAGCAGTATCTATGTGCATTGTTTTTTGTTTCTGTTTTCCAGTACATTCCCCTCGGACAGCTCAACATTGAATTCCTTCCCCATTGTGTTGCCCATTCAGTTTGCATTATGTCTCCAAGTCTTGGCAAGAATTACACAGCAAAATCAAAGCATGCTATGCAAAGTACTAAAAGCAAATATAACCATATGTATGAAGCTTAAATGCCCTCACTGTCCTCATCTGACTGTTCTGAAAGTTTCACAATACATTGAAAAATACAGTTTCCAGTTTTGGATTACCGGTTTTTATGCAGAGGGAATGGAAATTATGTAACTGGACATAATTCTTTGAAACAGAAATGGAATTTCCTTACTAAACTAATGCAAAAAACATGTGTCCAAATGGTAAACTCCTGACCTCTCCAATGCCAATGAAGAAAGAAAGACTGGAGATCTTCATAGTTAAATAATCCCATTTACACTAGATAAAATGTAACTCTGACAAATAGCTTTCTCACTTTTAACCTCAGTTATCATGCTGTGCTTAAAATTTTAGAAATAACAACCAAGTTATTTATTAAAAATGACTAGAAAAGTATTACTTGCGCAACAGGGACACCTTGCACAAATCCAGATTCTTTTAAAAAAAATTTAAAATATCTTACATTTTTCCTTCATATTTAATATTTAAACAATTTTAAACCCAAAATTTGAGAAGAACTAGAAGTTGTAAGATGGTTCCAATTTATTTGATTTTCAAAAGCAAAGAAAAAAAATCCTTTCATTTTTCTTTTCTTTCGTGTTTCATGTCTGATACCACAGGCACAAAGACCAGTATCAGCTGCCAACTTTCAGCTCCTCCATCTACCTAGAAATTGCTTTAGGGTAGTTTCCTGTTGCTTCAAGATGGTCTGACTGAAATACTGCTGAGGAGGATGGTCCATCCTCTCTATTTATTTATTGCAATTTACCTAGTAAAGAGACCATTTTCTGCTTTCTCAGATGGATGGCAGATATTAATTTACTTTGAAGACATCTAGTGAATGACAGACTGTTCAAAAGTGCCAGAGGGCTCAGTATGGTTAATACAGATATTCTGGAAACACCTACTACAGGTCTGAATAAAAAGCACCATCAGTCAAGCATCAGACAAATAACACAGCTTTACTGAATAGAGGGGACAACAAGAGTTATGGTAACCATCCAGTGTCAGAGTCCACAAAACAATGCAGAAAACTGGTAGAAGAGCATTTCTTAGAACTGCTTTGGGAATACTGTCAGGCATTGAATACATTTGCCAAAAACAAATGGCAAATTAATTAGTAAAAGCCTTGAGCTAGGTTTTTCAGAGATATGGCCAACCCATGCTATCTTAGCATGAAGCACATTGCCTGGCACCAGGACCAGGGAGACACCGAGAGCACCAGGCCCCTGACCACTAACAGTGCTCAGCTACTGCCTTGCTCATTGGCTCCATTTTGGTCTGTTCCAGCTGGCTAATTCCCAGATTACATGCACAAGCAGTTCTGGGGAAAGTTTGCAGCTGCTACTGAAAAGCAGAACACGTGAGGCAGCACTGCAAAGGCCTCCACACACAGCCCTCTAACCAGGTAGGCTTGGCCCCATTCATCCCTGCCCTTATGCCACATCCCAGGAAAAGCACATGCTCTGTTTCTTACTAAAAGTCACTTGAAATATTTTCAACACTTTGAAAAGATTCACTCAATAGTGACTTAGAGGATCTGGAGAGGCCAAAGGCCTTTTAGCCTGCATGTGGCCAGTCTGATTTGAAAGAAATTAGCCTTAAGCAATACTGGCTTAAGCAATTTTTACCTTTGTGATGGAAAACATGTATACTCTCCCTTCTTCTTTCTTCAGGTCATTCATAAACATTGGTGCACCCACAAGCAGCACATCTGTCACAGAATCCCTGTTGACATCCACTGAACACACCACACTGCCAAAGTAGGAGCCAATCTGAAACCAGCAGTAAATGGGTTGTCACTGTGTATGGTTTTTGTGAATCATGTTTTAGCCCTTGATTCAGAAAACTTACATCCAGTAAGATTCCAGTACTACTAAGTGTTGCTGAATAAAATTACTCTGTAGCAGTGTTGGAAGAATCATATCCTTACCATGTTTCACTGTTTCTGTCCTGTAGCTGCTGCTTACCACTCAGCAATACAAATGCCAACAGAAAGTAAGATATGGGAAGTATATATTTTTTTTAGAACTGCACATGGAACTATCCAACCTCCAGTCTGCTCTCAGATTTGTCTTACACATGATGGCAAAACGATCTAAAATCATTCCTCTTTTTCAAACAGAGAAAAAGAGATTTAGCTCCCAGATCTGTCTTCCGATGTCGTCTACTTCACAACTTCTCAGGCAGAGCAGAGTTCACTGAGTCTCTCCCAGTTTGAATTGCTGACAGAAGGATACATTAGTTAGGTTTGTATATTATATTTCACCACTAATTGGATGACTTCCTAAAATACTGTTTAAGAGTTACAGCCAACCTCATTGAAATAGTCTAGAAGCAGAGAAAAGTTCAAGTGGATTCTAAATGCTTTGAGAGAAAGAGGAATTTTCAAAACTAATTGCAATTTACTGCTGGGTCAATAAAAACAGATTCCTGAAAGTCTGTATTCATTACCAAAATATACTCGCCTGCTCGCCTCTCTGTGACTGCACAATTGCAATATTACCATCACTGTCAACATCAAAAACCACCACTCTGCCAGTGTAGTTGGATCTTGGTGCACCAGCAACAAAATAGACAGAGCTCATAGTTGAGAGAACAGCAACAGAATAACCTGGGGATAGAAGCCAACATTTAACATGTGTGAGAGACCATTAATTACAATTCATCAGTTGGTTATCCATAAAGGCACAGAGGATGAGTCAATCTGGTATGTTAATTACAGAGAATGATGATTCCAGATGGGAAGTTATGCTGTCACATAAGCATAAAATTTGCAATATTCTCCTGGAGAGAACAATGACACGCAGATCAAGTCAAAGCAGGTTTACGGAATTACACAGACAATAGTTTAGCCTATTCAGTAAAATACAGACCACAAAAATGTCATGCTTGTGAAGGAGATAGGAAAAAAAAGTGCAAAGAGTATCCTTGGAAAGAAGAAATAAAGAGAAATATGAGATGAACATTTGGACCAGTCTTCAAACTAGGGAGGAGGAACACCTAGCTTCTGCAAAGTTTGCAGCGCATTTTCCCACAGCTCACCAAACCACAGACCAGTGGTTTGTCTGAATAGAACAGGCTACATTAACAGCTTGTCAGCTGAAGGGTTGATTGAACTTCTTTGAACATTTTAATCCTCATTACCATTATTCTAGCATTTATTTGCTTTCAGGAAACATCATTTAATACCTGCAAAAATGTAGATGTATTAGCAGTATAAATCTAGCATTAGTATGTACTTTACATTTCTGTGGTTTAGTTCCAGCAAATTTATTTTCAGCGAAGAAAACAAAGTCATCCTTTTAAAGTCTACAGTTAAATGCAATTACAAAATGCCAGTGATGGGACAGAATATGCAGATCTTTAGCAAGCTGCAGGACAATATGAGGAGCACAGTCTAAAAGGATTATGCCTTCATCTTTACATTATACCAGTCTAATTCAGAGTTTTATGCAGACGCTGTTTTTCTAGGGTGAGGACAACTTTTGTGACTGGAAGTTCAATGAGCAAAAAACCAAGATTTTATTCTGCAAATTAGGTACACACCTTCCTAATTAATACAGAATACAGTCATTTGAAGTGAGGGGGTGCACTGCAGAACAGGGGCCAATAGAGCAAGCTATGATGTTCTAGCAGCTCTTTAATGTATGCTCCCCCAAGCTGGTGGGAGAGAGCTGGTATGGAGAGCTCCTACTGGAGGACAGAAAGTGAAAGGGAAATGAAGGGACAGAAAAGGGACATTGTTTGCTCCAGCAAGATTAAAGTAAATGCACTAAAACTGCCTCGTAGAGAAAGGAAATTACCTGAGCTTTTAAAAATTATTGAGAAAATGAAGTAAGAGAAAGTCTAGAGAGGTCATACATGCAAGAGCTACGGCTCATTAGGTTGGGTTTAATTTGTTCATTTTGGTGGATGCAAGTAGTGCTGAGCCATAGGGGAAAAAAGAGTATGTTAGTTGCAGAGACAGCATACTATTAAATAACTTAAAGAATAAGAAAGTCATAGGTGCTTAATGTAGTAGCATTATTCAGGGATGAAACAGCAGAGCAGGCATCTTGAAGGTTTACAGAAAACATTTAAATGAACTGAGAATATAGACTGACAGGCTTTACTAGGTCACAAAAACATGTCAAAAATACAAATGGAGGTTATAAATAAAATCTCTATTAAATGGTAGCAATACTGGAAAACTATAAACTGAACTGGCAAAGGCTAAGAAAACAGCAAGCACATATGAAACAATAGAAAGCAAATCAGCTTCTCATCCACATTGAACTGGGGAAGAACACACCGATATTGTAACAGAAGCGACACATAATGATCAGTGTGATTCACTAAGCAGCCTTTTCAAATCCCATGATTTATTTTGTCTCTGTGACTGTGCTGGTTTTGGCTGGAATACAGTTAATTTGCTTCCCAGCAGCTGGTATGAAGCTGTGATTTGGATTTATGCTGGAAACACTGTTGATAACACAGGGGTGCTTTAGTTACTGCTGAGCAGTGCTCACACAGTGTCAAGGCCTTTTCTGCTCCTCACCGCACCCCACCAGTGAGGATGCTGGGGGTCCACAAGGAGTTGGGAGGGGACACAGTCAGGACAGCTGCCCACAAATGACTACAGGGGTATCCCATTCCATATGGTGCTATGTTCAGCATATAAAGACAGGGGAAGAAGGAGGAAGGAGGGAATGTTTAGAGTGATGGCATTTGTCTCCCCAAGTCACAGTTGTGTGTGTTGGAACCCTTCTGTCCTGGGGATGGCTGAACACCTTCCTGCTCATGGGAAGTGATGAATGAATCTCTTGTTTTGCTTTGCTTGCATGCATGACTTTCACTTTCCCTGTCTGTATCTCAACCCATGAGTTCACCCACTTTTGCTCTTCTGACTCTACCCCACTCTCACTCCCCTCAAGAGCAGTGACCAAGTGTCTGCTTAGTTGCCAGCTGGGATTAAACCACAGCAGTGACAAAGACTGATTTCTTTTTAGCTTAACGCTTTGATATTAATAGAATTTAAAAAAACNTTTGTCCAATCAACTGTTGACCAGTAAAAAGTAATCTTTTTCAACCGAAAATTCTTTTCATATTCTCAAATCATTTCTTAACACAAATCTGGCTAGAGAAGAATTTTCCAACTTCTTTATTATCTTAATCAAGGTTTCATACATTTCCAGATTTGTATTTCAGCCCCTTACCTAGATATGAGCTATGATTTCTGTCCTGTAGAATCTTCTCAAACACATGGCTCGGAAAGGTGGTGACTCTATCTGAAGACTCCTGAACTACAGTTCCACTCCAGTCATAGGCCCCAACAGCACCCAGCAGCAGAACGTCCTTTAAAAAATAAAAGTCAACATTTTAGAACTACCTGATTTAGAAAAAGTGTGAGCAAAGCTGAATCTACCATGCATAATTTCCTACATCACTGTGTGTAAGCCCGTGATGCAGACTAAAGACTGCAGGCAGTTGACTGGAGCTGCTCACATTTACCACTTACATGTAGGACTTTACTGCCCTATTAAGAGGGATTATCACCCTTCTACTGCAAGAGAATAAGTGACTGCTTTAGTTCCCGTGGCACTGCAAGTCATGATAAAAATGGGTTTATTTAAACACTGTGATAATTTCCTAAGTCTGTCCACCCTGGAGTTGGGCTTGCTAAGTCCATGCTTTTAAGCACCCATGATCCTCAGAAGACTGAAGTTCACACAAACACAGCTGTATGAAAAAGCTAAAGCCCCTTTTTTGGACAACTGAAGTCCCAATGACAGCACACAAAAGCTGATGTAAATAGATACAGTTTAATTCTTTGCGTAAGGAGATGTTCTTGAGAGAACAGTTAAATCTAAAATCCAAATTAACACGGCTTATTATACAGAATACTTCATAAAGAAATACTTATTCTTGTACACAGAAAACAAACATAGTGTAGTTTATTCAAGTTGTTAAAATTCTTCACTAAACTGAGATACTGTTATAGAAAACTGCAATAAAATTGAATGTGTAATTTTCCTGAGTAAACGCCCATATGGTTCTCATTTTTTGCCATTTCTTAGCATCAAGTGCTTGATAATTTGAAACTTTAATTTGTGCAAATACAGAGGACATTTAAAAAATTATTTCATTCATCTTTAAGGGCTATGAGAAGGAAACAACCTTCTTGTATTTTCAGTTGAAAGCTTATTGAACTCCACTTGGATTTTACAAAGAGGACTTATTCGGTAAAGATAATCTTAAAACTGGTTAGCATTAAAATATATCTAATATTTTGGTTCTAAGTTTTAAGTGAAATATGCTTTAAACAATTATTGTTAACTTTATTATTCATAGAGAAATTATGTAATAATTATCAGACTTGATTTATTTATATTTTGGTGACTGCCTACCAGCTTTACAATGTAGTTAGTCACAAACATAGAGAAATTAAATTTTTCCTGCTACATGAACTCAGAAATCACTGAAATCATTGTATTAACACATCTCAAAATCGTTACATGAAACAAACTATTATGCAACTTTACTTATTAATATATATTCAAGTAAAAAAGATGGATAATTTGACATTTTCCTGTTTCTAAAAAGATCTTAAAATTAGACATTGTGCTTTTATTTCTCTCTTCTTGTACTCATGTCTACATACTTACTTCTAGTCATACAATTAAATAATTAAACTCACATACCTTTTTTTGTGAATAATATGCACTGAAGCCCACCTGTGACATTTCCATTTGGAAAGTGTCACCTTGATCTGTACCTGGTAAAACAGATATGCATATGGTTATCTCTATATAACCACACAAAATCCAGTCTTGCTGCCTCTAAGTTTAGCTGTATAGGGGTGTATATTTCCACCAATTTGGGTAAAGCATTTACAAACAATGGAAATCAGAGCTGATAAACTGTAGAAAATTTGGAGGATTTAATGGCAAATTGATAAGATGGAGCCATGAGCCATGCTATACGTCTCTTCCAAAAAAAAGGGCAGAAGATGATGATAAAGATGGTTTGAATCAGTTTGCACAGCCTTGTCACTATGGCTGATCTCTTTTTGTGTTTCCTAGGAAGCATTAATATCCTGAAATTACCAGCTTTAATAACTGTATATTCACAACTTTCAAATAGAATAGGAATTTTTATTTTCCTACAGGACTTCTGAAAACTGTTGTAATTCTCTTGAAAAATACTGTGACGTCCATTTCCTTAGCTGGATGGATGGGAATTCAGTGGGAGTACTCAGGAATAAGACCTATTCCCTTGCTTTGAGTAGCGGCATGGGCCTAGTAAAGAATAAGTGAAGGTGAAAGAGAAGAGAAGATTTCATCCTGAGCACAGGAAAGTGGCAGCCATAAGCTCTTTAGGGAGTCTTGAGGGCAGGTTACACATCTCTGAAGCAAGGAATTTAACTTAAAATTTAAAAGCTGGCTTTAGGGGGACAAAACATCTCTGTGTCACCTCTGAACAATACACAGGAGTGTGGGTGGTGCTAGGGTGGGGGCCTGGCAGGCACCACACAAATTGCATTTTCAGTTCTGCAATCAGTAACCCCTAGTCTTCTGGTTTGTTTTGGCTGGTTTTTTGGGGTTTTTGTGGGGGGTTTGTTTGTTTGTTTGTTTCTTAATTTAAAATGGCTTAGGGTTCACACAGGTGAAGCTCACAAGCATAAAGATACCTTTATTCTTCTGATGATAATAGCTCCACATATATTTGGTTGCATATGGCAAAGCTCCCGTGCCTGAAGCCCAAGATATGATAGAAATTTACATCAACTGGGGAATGTTTTCCTCAAACAGTGTAAATTAACTTGAAGCTCAGGCTAATTAGGGGTGGAGTAGCTGGGGGAACACCTGTGAAAACCAGAGCCCTCCTGGTGAGCAGGGAGCAGCCTGCAGCTCCAGCTGCCACTCATTTTCACAATACTGCTCTAAGCTGAAGCAAAATAAAATTCTAATCTTGTCAGCTGGGAGAAACCGATATAATTTTTCAGGGACATTGAGTATTTTACCTTCTATACTAAAAATGCGCTCTCCAAGTGTTCCTGCTTCTTCCAGTAGTGCAGCCTCAGATGACACATTGAAGAAATACTTTTCTGTTGGATGACTGGCAATTCCTTTGATTTCTTTAATTAAGTTCTTAGTATCAAGTTCATGCCTTATTAAGTATCCCAAAACCTTGTGTAAAGAAACAAACAAATAGCAAAATAAGAAAAGTGAAAGAGATCATGGTGCTACTCCATTTCCTTCCATACTATTTCAGCAAATATTCTACATATTAAAAAAAAATAATTACCTTTATTCATATTACTGAATTGTTTATTAGGTTCATTCCTAGGCAAGGGACCATTCATACGAGAAAAATACATAAGGTATGGCAAAGGGGAAAACCACTGAAGTTGCTCAGGCAACTGTAGTCTTGCTTTTTCAGCCAGTGAAAAGACCAGTATTTCCACCAGTTCGTAGGATTAATTTGACTTCGTTGCAGTCTCTCAGTGTAACCATGCATGCATTATGTACCACTTATGTATAGGACATGCACTTTCATACGTACACAACAAAACAATCTTTTGAAAATGCAGTAATGTATAATTTCAGTATTACTTACAGCAATGCCAAATCTGGTTATATTGTCTTCATTGCATTTACCTATCACTGTTTTCAAGTTGGAGCCATCATGTGATTCACCGTCTGTCACAACAACCATTACTTTTGTGGCTGTTGGGCGTCCTCCCGATTCAGGTGAGAAGGCATACTGTCTGTTATAAAACATTGGTTTATCACACCTCAATCCATAATGGATGGAATCCAGCACATATACTGTAATGAATATGTCCGTCACTGAATTAGAACAAGGCGCTTCTGTAGTGCATAAGAAATGTAACCAAAGAAGTAGAAAAAAAGTGTAGGACTGGAAGGACTGGATGGCATTTCTGATAAAAATGTAAATTCCAGGAAAACCAGTATTTTTTTGGTACTAATATTTCTAAATGAAAAGGGAGTTTTATCAGAACTCTTAAAGTTTTATGACACCAGGAGTTGGCAACACCAAGCTCAGATGAAAGTGGAAGAGAATTAATAATAGGCTTCTCAATACTACTGCAAATATTGACTCCATAGAAGGCTGAGTCTGTTCCTAAACCAAATTCTCAAGTTCATTTGATTCAGCATGTATTTTGGCCTTGAGTTCTGTATTTGATTGAACTTCAAAACAGCATCTTCCTGTTGAGAAACAGACCTGGTTTGTACATGTGTTCAGAGTCATAAAACACTATTTTAAGTTCTCCGTATTTTTCACACTTATGGTGCTGCACTGAAAAACTGACAACAGACAAGAGGCTTTACTTCCTCTGCAATCAACCAAAGCCTGATCTGCAAACACAAATGTTACTGAGCCCACTGAATCCCTGGAGAAACTTTACTTCTTTCAATGGTTTTGTACGTTTCCTAAAACCTTGTCCGCTGTGTTTGATGCACTGTCATGTTTAGAGATCTGTGACAGAACAAGCAATTCTGTTGGGTACCAGAAGTACTTTAGAGTAGAGCTCAACCCAATAGTTAACAACATGCTTTTCAGCAATTGTAGTTTACATATTCCTGTACCAATCTGCATGGGACATTGTAAATGTACCTGATGGATTCTGCCTAGTGCTGGGAACCTGCTCCAAGGGTCCTGGGCACATGGTCTCCCAGAGGGAATGAAATTCAAGATGTTCTCATTGCCATGTGAGGTAAGTCAACAGCAACAACAGTTGCACAGTAAATCATCAATGCATCTCACCTTGCATTGTCAATGGCTTTGAAAGTATTAGTGAGATCTCCTCCCTTCTGAGACGTTTTCTCCATTGCTTTAACAACCTCCTCCTTTGTTTGGTAGGTATTCAAGTTGAAGACTACGTGGGGATCATTAGCATACTGAATTAAACCCACCTATGCAGTAAAAAAATTATGTTAGATTATGATGCTTTACAATGAGTTACATAGAATCATGGTGCTTAACTTATGTGTCAGGTTGGCGTAAAAGGTCTGCAGATGCACGGTTTTCTTTCAACACATATAAAACCAATTAATAGTAACACACTTGAAAAGCATAGAAAGCTAAAATGCTGTTGCACTTCATATAATTTGTTATGGACTACAGTATGTTACTGCAAACAATCTGAAATAGTAGACATTAAATGTTTGCTTGGTTACTTCTGGAACAGCTGACGGATAGCAGTAATATAAGGAGCTCTGGGAAAAATAAGAAAATAGCAATAGTTCTACAAGCTGAGAGCACCTCAGTCTGATCTCTTCTATGGAAGTCCTACAGGTTAGTTACTTTACAGCACTGCAAACCCTACTTATTTTTAATATAGGTAAAGCTAAAGATGTATGATAAGATGTACATTTAAAATGAAAGAAAAAAAGAGGAGATGCTGAAGGTGAGGTTCAGAAAGAATTGAGCAGGAGGCCTAGCTTTTAAGCACCTCACTTCCAAAGTAGCCCAAGGAAGAAGGCAGCCTTTGGGAGAGAGATTTCCAGTGCCCCAGTCTTTGTTCTCAGAATTGTTTAGGGAAAATGGACAACTGCAAAGACAGAAGATGTTTAAAACAAAAAAAAGCCAATAAAATTTTCCTTACCATCATCAAATCAAAAGGAAAAAAACCTCAAAGATCAGTGAGTAAACCAGCAGGAAAAGCTCCTGTTTTAAAGATGCAGCAGTTGGAAAGTAAAAGCTGTATGAAAAGCCCATTAAAAATCTGTTCTACTTTTATCACATCCTCAAAGGCTATATTTTCAACTACTTTTACACCTAATGCATGAAAGAGATCTGACTCCCCTAGATACAACCCAGACTTCTATTTCAGTTAACTTGTATTTTGGATCAAATTACTAATCCCTTTTGAAACAGGATAACCATAAGATAAAATCCGCAACACTGAATAGGATAACTGTGTAATCTGTGGCTTTGAGGGAGGTACTGTAGTTACGCAAAATCACACTTGGTTTCCTTTAAAATTGGTTATTTTAGGTTTTGTTTTGTTTGGGTTTTTTTGGTCTTTCTCAAATATGTCTTTGACTTACCTGAGTTTTGTTAACGCCTATGTCTAAGCCTTGTACAAATTTTTTCAAAAATGCCCGCACTGCATCCCAGGGATAAATGCTGTTTGATTCATCGCAAACCACCACAATATCTATAACAGAGGAACACTCTAAAACAAAAATAAGAAGTGGACATGAAATGCACTTGCAGCCTCAATATACTCTTCCGCTAAATCCAGAGGTGCACATTTACGTCTCACACAGGCAACACTTCAGATCAGAAGGCTTTGCCAGAATGAGGACTCAATAGGAGTGTATGCAGGTTTTGAGCCTGCACTAGTGCGATGCCCCTGAATACAGAGGATTGAGACCATAGTCACATCAGCATTAGATCAGAATTTGTCAGTCTTTACATATCAATCACAGGACTTTGCTTTTGGCACACGCATTTTTTTAAGAAATCAAAATTAGCAGTCCCCAACACAATATATGTTGATTTTGTTTGATATGTTTGTTTGGCGTTTATTTTTTAATTGAATCTGTTTTGCACATGTTGCCTTACTTTGAACAGCAGGAGAAAAGCTTCTTAGGATCTCGAAACTTGGACTGATTTCAGAACAAACTCCTGTTGCATAGTATTGTCTTCCACACTGCTGTGCCCACAAGGGACCACAAGTCTTAAAAAATAACAACAAAAAGAAACTGTAAAAGTAACAAATACTTCTCTCGCAGTACCTATATACAAAGCCACCACAAGCAGGACGACTGGGATATAGGATCAACGAAGCTCTCTTGGGTTACCAGGCCAAATCCCTTCAGTGACTGTAAGCCCTCCTCGTCCCGACGGGAATTCACCCCACTTTTACCAGTTAAACTGCCTCATCTCCCGCCTCACGGTGAGCACTGTCCCTTTCTCACCAACGGGAGAAGGCTGCCCCTGGCTGCGCACCGCGCCAGCGACATGCTCATTGGCTTTGGGGGAAAACAACCCTGCTTCGGTGCTGAAAACAATCTCTGTAAAAAAACCCGTATTTTCAGCTGGATCGCCCAGCTATTATTTACGTCTTTATACATCTTTATATATACTTATATCAACCACATATTGAGACAGCATTTTGTCGTGAGAATATAGGGGGAGTTGTGTATGTGTGTATGTGGGTTGAGGTGGAGAGTCCGTGGGTGTATTTCCTTATTAAAAGGAAACATTAGAAACTCAAGGAACTAAATACAACCTTTACATAACCTCTCTCCAACTGTCCTGTGAGAAATTATAGCTTTGTTATATATGCACTCAGGTTGTGTCACCTCTACTTAGGAAAAGAGGGACTATTACACTTTCCTCAAGAATACCGGGAGGCAAAAAAAAGGTGATTAAATTCAAGACTAAATCGGAAATGAGATAAATCACTCACTGGTTTACCAGTGAGACACAACATCAAACTATCCTAAGATATTTGACCAGATGGCGGATTTTCTAGATGAGAAAGGAAGTATTTCCACATTATCTGATCTTGAGATAAGTGCTTTTTTTAACTGCTACATGGGGCATGGTTAGTTTTTACTGGAAAAGACAGATTTTTAGAGAGGTGAAATGGGAAAAATAAATCATCTATAATGGTAACTATGAAGCTGGAGGAGAGTTACTGTCCTTTAAAGTTAATTTAAGGTTCTTTTTAGATCAGTCTTATTTGCCCATTTTCCAATTTTTTTTTTCTGAATTGGTGGGAGTTCAAAACTGTGATGTTAATCTTGGAGCAAAAAGCAAAAATATTCTAATAATCTTTGTTGATCTTCGGAAGAAAAAAGGGGAAAACTCTAATGTTCTAGCATTGATTAAGTCAGAAATTTAAGATGCATCATTAATGAAGGAGACATAGCATATCAAGAACTGATTAACTTGAGAGGCAGAATATTATAAAGGGGCATAGGCTTGCCCTTCAGGACCAACATTAAGAAATGTGGACATAAACTGGAAGGTCACTGAATGGGAGGGAGAGAAGCAGAAGGATCAGGCCCCAGATGACTGCAGGGTGACTGCAAGCATGCAGCCAGCATGTAAAGCAAATACGGCTTAAAGATATGTGGCGAGAAGATGTTGAGTTGGGGAAATACCTAATACACTGTATAGGGCCTGGGAAGGGCTCATGTGGAATACAGCATAGACCTGGTCACTGATGTTTGAGAGAGGTGTATTTCAAAAAGCACATTTCAGCCAAAACACCCTGTATCTTTTTAGCAAGGCAAAAGAGAAAGGTGAGTGATTGTGGGGTGTCAAACACAAAAAGGAGATTTTACATGCAGGGAAATGAGAGCCGCTTCTTTCAACTAAAGGCACAGCACTGCCCAGAAAATGAACTGATAAAAATTTAGATGGAAAATCCAGAAAAGTCTTGTTAACCATCAGTGAAATTCTTTAGCACCTCTCCAACAGGACTAAGCATGCCTCAGAAAAATGTAATGAGTGTGTGGGAAATTACTGCCCTGTACTTAGAATACCTGTGGGAAGCAATCCCATGGCATCAAGCAGCTGAAGCAGCAGGATTTGGGAGCTGCAGCACAGACATGCCAGCCTGGGTCGCATTCCCAAACCAAGCAGCCCAGGGACTGAGCATGCAGCACAGACTGGGACAGGCAGATGGAGCTGACAGGGGCCACAGGAGGAAGGAAAACAGTGAGCTGGGAGGGGGAAACCCTGAAATAACCCAAAGAGCCCATCACAGAGGCCAGCTGCTGCAGAGTCTCAGAGCAAAGTCCTGGCTGGCAGCAGCTTGCAATCACAAGCGGGCAGTCCACACATGTGGTCCAATACCTGCCACAACTAAGTCATGGGGCTTTTGGTATTTGTTGAGGCTGCGTCACAGATAAGCATCTGTTTCCAGCACCCCGATCGCCTTATGTCAAAAAGAACCACTGTTGACAAAGACCTGGCTGTTTACATCTTAGAATGAAACTTTTTTTTTTAAATTCATGCAGTTTAAGGAGAGTCAATCAATAGCATGTGGATCAGGAAATTCTTTTTAACTGAGAGAAGTTCAAATATTATTAGAAAATACAAATTTTCCTGCATGAGCTATTTTAAAACACTGCAGTTACTCACACTGATTAAAAGTGGGTATGCATAGGACATTAACAGTAATTGAAAGTATTATTTAAGAGACAGAGTAAGATTTTTTTTAATCAGAGCCTTTTCAAGCCACAAGTCAAGAAAAGCCCTGTTGCTGCATTTTGAAGTTATGAGTAACTTTACTAATTCCAAGAGAGCTGCTGGAGAAGTTGGAATTAGACATACTTCTAAGTTCTTCAGTAAACTGAGCTATGTGTTAATGAATATAATAAATATTTGAATACTTTTGTGATTACTAGGAAGATACAACAAAAAATACAAAGCTTAAGGACACCTTAAAGGTCTTCCATCTGTAATTTATTGTTTCACTTATTTACTGCACATGGCTGCATCAAAGTGGAATACACCTACACAGCAACAGTTTTCATGCTTATGACTAGGATCATAAAAAAAGCATATTAAACAGGCATTCACTTCCTTTTGAGTAGGAGTTCTGTTTTGCAGGCTCCAAGGACAGTGGTTTGTGGAATATACACAGAGAAAATGTATCCTCCTCCAGCTCGCTAACCAAATAAAACACATAACAAATCCATGGGACAAGAAATCCTAGTATCTCAGGAGAATAGTGCCTGTGCAAGTGCAAATGATGGAGGAGAGATTATATAAAGTCTTTTGAAAGCACAATCAGGACTATACAATACTGCCTTAAAGAATTTAATGGTGGAAATATTCTTGCCTATATTGTCTGACTTAAATGACTGAGTCGTTCATCAAGATAGGATGCTTAGATAAATGACGAAGGAGAGACTTCACAATATTCCTGCATTAATGATACATTTCACAACTGATTTTGGACCCTAGGTAATTGCAGTGGGATGCAGTATTTTAAAATAAGCAAAAGATATACTAATCCGTGCTGCATAATAAAATACATTTAGCTGGGACTTATGAAAAAATGTGGAGAATTCTAGTTTCATCATTCTCCTCAGGAGTTTCTGTCTGTACTGAATATGATCTTGATACATACCAAAAATCCTCCTGTTTTTGAGTTCTGTATCAGAGTCAAGCCAAGGTTCATGTCCTCTTTAATTTCAGTCACATTTGGAATATTTATTAAACCTGAAATAAAATTAGATTAAGTAATGACAGAATAATAAATAACATGTAGAAGCAATTTACTAAGTTAGAATCCTTTTCTAAAACTTGATTTTTCAGAATCTAAGGTGCCTTTTCCAAATGGCTGCATACAATTCTGAGGCAAAAGAAACAAAAGCCAGTCTTTAGGAAAAAAATTGCTAACCATTAACTGTAGACATGAATTAAGTATGGCCATTTAGAGTATCTGCTCTCAAGAGAGCTGAAGGCAAAAGAGAGGAAGAAACAATCTACCTATGGCATATTTTTGGCTGGCTGAGTAGCTGAGCAGCTACTGTTACATTGCTCAGGACACCAGAGTCCTCTGATCCAGTATCAGGCTTTAGACAGAAAACTGGAAGGGGCAGTGGAGGGCAGAAATAGTCAGTACCACAAATGAACATAAAGGAGGCATCTCAGCACACACTGCTGCTCTGTATTTTCACTGTATCCAAACTTGAACTCCATTTTATACTTAGTTTGCAAACACAGACGCCCACCCCTACTTGGTTTAGGGAAAGTAGAGACACTTGCCCGCCCAGCCACCTGCCCCGGGGTGCCAGCACGGAGCCCTTCAATGACACAGAGCCCTGCCTGCATCCACTGGCTTTGGGACCCACACCTGTTCCTGCCCTATGGCTGCAGGGTGAAGACCCAGCTGCTCCAGTGGGTGACACTGAGACCCCAGTGCCTCCAGCAGCTGGCACTTCAGTGTCAGGCACCAATTTTTGCTCAGACAAGTTTCATCAGCAGCTGGCACTGAGGCCTTGCAGCACACACACCCCCCACAGAATCTGAGATTAGGCAGACAGCTGGTTAGAATAAGTGTTAATAAAATAGGTTGGCCTTGTACATACACAAGGGAAAACTGAACAATTGCAGCAAGACACTGTCAGTTAGAACGTACCTTGTAAATTCAGTTTCTTACATGTGTTTTTGGACACACCAACAGGACATGCATATATATCTCCAGTTCTGTTAGCAGGATAGCCGCTCCAGGGTGAACCAACCAACAACCTAGAGGAAAAGGAACTTCATTAGGTCCTTAATGACACTGGAAAAGTTCAGCAGCAGCATCGCATGGCACACTATAGATAACAGGTAAAAGAGGCTTTCCTGGGATATAGCACCCAAGGCATTCAGGTGCAAGAGTCTTCTCCAGAACTGTTCAGAAGCTTTACTTGCATGTTAATACATTACACTGGATTCACCAGGGGCAGCTTTGGTGGAGAAGAAGAACAGGAGAGCCTTTGGAGATTCAGCTGCCTCAAACACATGTTCTGTTTTTAATGTGACATTATGTCATAGGACAGAAGAAATACAGTGAAGATACTAATACATACATATGCACAAAAATTTAGAAATATGTATGTTGGGGATTGAGAGACATATTATTTGTTGTTCTATCTGTAAATGGTTAACTGATTCCTTTTAGGTTATTCTTTTAACTGATAAGAAACATTTTCTGCAGGATCTGCTCAGCAACAGTCAAACACTTATGTCTGAGCTTGAACACTACCACACCTTGATAACACTGAGTCAGAAAGAAAATACTGCTGGTGGTAACAATCTGCTGCATAAAGTCTCCAATCCTGAACAAGAAAGTTAATACTTGTGATAATTTTGCCTACAATAGAAAGTGATTCATGTTCTCTGACTCATTTCTTCATCTGCCATAAGGTTTCCCCTCAAATATCTGCTCCTCAAGACTCCTTTAACCTTTATCTGAAAGCTTTCACAAAACTGTTTAGTTCACCTTCTGGGAATACTGCTTAAGAACACCTGTTTTTCATCACAACTCTCTAAAAGATGATCTCAAGGGTTATTAAAAATAAAACAGATTACTGAAAAGCAGGGACTACAGGTACTTGCTCCAGCAGCACTATGACTTTATTTTTAAACAGAACAATCCATGGTAGTAATTAATGCATTTTGGAGACTGTAAGAGGACAAGCAGTGGGGGCTCAATATAGAATATTGAGTTCCATTAGAAACCATCTTTTTTTTAGTTGGTCAATAGGTTGTTTAAAGCAAAATTTTTATTCTCTAAAATTTTATAGGTAGCCAACACAAATATACCTTGCACTATTAAAAAAAAATTGTAAAATTATTATATTTCAAAGCAATTGCTATATGTAATATTAACTTCCTAGAGATCATCTGATTTTACTGCTGTGATGTTATTACTAGTTTGAATAAAATAGTTGTGACAAAAAAGAGGTTTAGATGCACAAGAAGGAGTTTTACACCTTTCTAGTTTGCTCAGAGAAAACACTGCAATCCGCATATTTATTTTTTAGTTTATTTCACCTCAATTAAACACAAATAACATTATTTTACCAGGTCAGCTGGGGGTTTGATTTCAGATTCCCTTTCTTGTGTGTCTGGATATTTTAAGAATGCCTAACTCCTTCTCAATTACCATGTTGGAAAAAGGTGATTATGCAGGCAGCAGGAACAGGACTTTGTGTACTTCCAGCATCTCTAAATATGTAACTTAGGTTCATATAAACACCTCTCTCTATCAAAACACTGTACATTACTCAGTAACTCTGAGGAGGCCTCTGATTTTCTAATTTTATGTGTGTTTCTGAGCCTTTTAGGCACAGTGGAAACCAGAACTGCCCCAGCTCAGTACCAAACAAACAGAGCTCATAAGCAACTACTGCACTGGTCATGTGCCGACAGATAATATAATCTGCAAATACAGAGGGGTGGAGCTGGTCAATAGTGGGAGGAAGGAGGAAGAACAGGAGGAAGGCATGGTGTTACACTCTCCCACCTTGCCAGGTACTACTGAGTTTGGTACAGCTTTAAAATGCTAACTGGGCTGATGGGAGAGAAGGTATAAGAGTTTTCGTGGAAACAGGAAACAGTTTTAAAATGGATGGCAACACTGCACGTGCAATATCTGAAACAGGAACAGCTTTCCAGCATTAACTGTCAAGCTGAACATTGCACTGTGTACATTTATAAACACTTGTATGTTTTTTCTAAGTTTCCCAGAAGGCAAACATTTCAGAGTCCTTGCAGGATGACGGCTACTGTTCAGAGAATGACCTTGTATCTTGGAAATACCCCCTGCAACCACTCCCATCTGGTCATGAAACTCGCTGTGAATCCCTGCGTTGTGCTGGCACTGGTGTGTGGCCATGGGTTTTCCTGAGAGCCCAGAGCACACAGTTTCACTCACACGCAGAGTGAGAACCAGCGAAGGACAAGAGGAACAGAAACATGCTTGAGCACTAGATGACCCCAAATTCAAGCCTAACTCCAAGCTAACTCCAAGCTCCACCCCTGCTACTGACATATACTGGAGACAAACATCATCCCCAGCGTTTGCTAAAAGCTGTTCTCTCCCTTTCTGTGTGCATACTTTTGCTCATTCCATGGGCATTATTTGGCTCTCGTTTTCCCTGCCCTCAACATTAACTGCAACCCAGATATCTGCTTATACCAAGGAGCCATCTCTTCTAAAACTTGATATTTACAAGATGATTTTACTTTTGCTGCCCCTGAAACTAACCTTGAAGATGTTGCATGGTACAAAGAGGAAAATGTAAGACAAAACAAGATGAACTTTTATTGTTTTAAACACAAATTTAAATCTGTGCCAAGTGTTCCCAAAGCTACTTAATTTTGTCTTTCATTTATCTTGCACTCCTCATAGTTTACCAGGAGTTAGTTTATTAACTTACTTTTCTGTATTCCTTGTAGATTGCAGAGTCTGTGAATCTCAATGTCATACCTATGTTGAAGGCCAAACATGCCACTCCATACAGAGAAATTAATACTTAGAACTATTATTGATTGTGATTTTCAGAAATGAACAGAACTATTAAACCTGTTCCATTATTTAACTAGTATAACCTGTCATCAATACATGCCTGAGAAAAAATTATTAACTGACTTATGCCAAGCTTAGCCCTCTACTTTTAATTGCCAACCTTAAAGGCTCTAGGAAATAACATAATTTCTATTTCTCTTGTATTCTTTGCCTTACTTATGTTTAATACTAGCCTTAATCTACATTTAAAATCAGAAAGTCCTACTTGCCTTTCAAAGTTAACATAAACCATTACAGTAGGGAGTTACACAACACTGCTCTGGGAAAATGCATGTGTATCTTTCTGAACATCAGAAGTGAGGACAGCAAGGGAGTATCTGGCTAGCATCCTGCTAACTACAAATTTATTTTTTACTGTGATTAGACAGGATGCATGAGGCAAAGTGAAACAGAATATATCAGGAAAGAATGCAAGAAAGTAGTACTAAAATACTTGAGAATGCTTGTTTCCAAATAAACTGTATCATGTATAAGGTATTAACTGTCATTTTCAGCCATGAGTTAAATATTTATTGCAACAAAGTTTCCTTATGTGTCCTTGCAGACTGTCTTTACACGACACTATAGTGAGTATAACGTAATATTGCTACTGATTTTATTATTCGTCTCCCTAATCATTCTCCAACACTGCATACAAAGCAATGGCACTAGGAAGTCACACAAAGTGCGGCAGAAATGCCTTACCACACAAGCTGCAGGAGTGGCAGATCAAAGTGCAACAGGAATTATTCTGGGAAATTACACCATGACAAAGCTAGTAACCAGCAAACTGCGATGTAGCAGAAAGCAAAATCAGAATTCATAGTGAAGGGCTGAATTCCCAGCTGTTGTCAGAGCATGTTTTATATTTTCTGGTTTCCTTTTTTTTTTTTTTTTCTCTCTTTTCATGTATTTGCTCTTTATTGTGTTGTGTTTTGTTTTCTAAACACGAAGATGGCTAATAGGAAAATAAAAGCAGAAAGGACATCTTAGATCATCTGGCCTTTTTTCCTACAGGAAATTACAGGAAGTGATGAGTAGATATGAAGAACAGAAAACTCTTCACTCTCATCGATGCTTCTCTGCACACACTAAAACACTTCTCACCATCTAAAACTTTTGATCCTTTCAACAAAAATCAGAAGTTCAAAAACTACAGTGAGCTGTGGCAAGAGAGTTTGAGTGACAAACTCAGAAGTCCTAAAAAAAAAGCAGCCAGCGCTTCTTCAAGCAGGAAGAGGGCAAACTGTGGTGCATGCAGTCAGGAAAAACAAAAGCGGGATAAAGAACTCAACATTAGCAGTGGTGCTGGCACTGAAATGACAGAGCTGAAACAAAGGCAGCTTCTGTTAGGAAAAAAAAAAAATCATCCTCCTCAAAAGAAATGGCCTTCCTCATTAAAATCAGAAAGCTTTGAAAATGTACTTATTTCAGAAGAAATTCATACGGAAATGTGTCTTTTTGGCAAAACATCTTATTGGTCTGAAGGGGCAGCACAGAACCCCAGGAGAAAGGCCACTGTATTTGGTGACCACTGAGCAGTATGCAATGATTTTTAAAACTATTTTTGGTAGTGCAATAATTATGTGATACATCAGTAAGTGCACTGTGTATTAAGGTGTCATTACTGACATGTGAAATAAAACAAAATATCTTCAGATAGAAAAATACCACAATATAAATTCAAAACCAAAATAATTTTAAAAATTGGAAATCATAAGCACACAGGCACAGCTGAGCATGTGTCTGAAGACACATATGTGTAGGAGAAAGCATTTTAAGGGCTATCTACAGCTATTTCAATCTTCCTCACCTGAGACAGATATAAAACCAACTCTCAGCATGGAGTAAGTACCGTTATCTCTGAAGAATGTACTGTCAGCTGCTGTTCAGGGGATGCACGTTCAAGATGAACTTGACAGGGTACAATCTGTCTTTATAAAAGACTATGTTTATAAAATAACAGAAATTTTAGTCTCAATTTAGGATTCAAATGCAGATGACCTCTTGACAGGGAGAACCACAGCATAAACTGAATGATGTTTCTGTGGTGGCTAATTACTTGTGTGGTGACCTGCTTAAATTTTTCTAATTGATGAGTTTAATTGTATTCACAATTTTCCTTGAGTTCATTAAAGAGCTCCTGTTTTAAAATTCCCACCAGACACGGTGAAAGGCTTGAGCTGTGCTTGACTTGCAAGTTTGTCCTTATTTGTGTGCATCACATGCCATCAAGGCTCATCAATGCACAGCAGACCAGTGCCCAATTATCCTGGATCATTTGTCTCTATACAAAAAAGTCTTCCCTGGTGGTTTGTGTCACATCATCCTAACATGTACTAAACTCTTCAATAGTCCTGCATTCCCATTTGGACTGCCTTCAAGCAAAAGTGAAAACCAGTACCAATTCTGCAAAAGCTTTTCTCTCTCTATCATTTCTATAGTTCTTATTGCCTCAGGAGATGCACCTCCCAGAAATACAGCTGAATAATATAACAGCATCTGCTGTATTTCTCTGTCTCTCCTTTCTACTCTTTGAGAGAGTGCATGAGGATTTTTAAAGCTGTGTTTTATATAGCACCCTGTGAACTTATTAAGCAAAATCTAGGAAGTGATAAAATTTCTGGTGGACCTCAGATTCTGGATTCACCCCAGCAGCACAGGGTGCGGTGAGTAGCCCCACTCTCTGTGCCTGGACAGAGTTTTCTAATACATCACATTCTTGCTGCACAGTGACGATCTCTTCACAAAAGCATATGATGATAAATGCTCCCCTTGGACAGAAAAAATTACCCTGATCTTATCTCAGACTGTTTATCTTGTTCCCAGTTCAGCCATGTCAACAAGAACTCTCTGCATGGACTGCAGCCTCTGCATTGCTCGTAGGAGAAAACAACTCTAGTGAGCAACTTGAAACAGATTGAGTGTTCTGTTTGGGTTTTTTTTTCTGTTTGGTTGGGCTTATTTGTTTCGGGTTTTGGTTGGGATTTTTGTTGGTTTTTTTTAATAATGTATGCAGGAAAAAGCTCTATTGTCCAAAGAAAAAGAAAATAGCCTAGAAATCAAGAGAACAAGACAGTAGAACATGACTCACTTGTTTTAAAGCTTGCCTAATGATTTTTTGAGTGGGAGACTGAAAAGGGCTTTTCTTCACTGAAGAGTCTCTTACAAGTCCTAGTTACTTCAACATGAGCTGATAAAATTTCCTTGACTTTTGGAGCTAGGTCAGATATCATGCAGTTAAAGAACTAATGGTGAAGAGCCTATATACAGAAAAGTTTTCCAGATTCAAAATATTCATATACTTAGGAGAAGATTGGTTGAACTCCATGACCAGAAAGGTCTTTTTCAACCAAAATGATTCTCTGAGTCTGTAAGATAGGCAAAGTTAAACCAAAGTTACTTTTCTTTTCCTGCAATCCAGCACACATTATCCAAGGAAGTGGTAGTGGAGGAGTTTTTATATCAGAAGCAAAAATAAAAGAGGGAAATATAAAACATAAATAGCTTGGGTGAGTCAGGCACCTATTGCTTCTGCTGCAAGCTTACAGAAAAACTCACGAGAAGTATAAAACACAAGGCAATTTCTCCATGTATGAGGCAAAAGCATTCCATTCACTACAGGCACACATTCTTGTTCTCCTTCAGTGACTTTACACAGAAGTTGTTGTTTTTTTTAAAAAAAGAGAGATCTCTGATCTATGGGTGACAAAACACAATTAAAGCAGGCAGAAATGCAGTGAGAGGCCGCCACAGCATCAGGTGAGGGGTGGGGGTAGGTTGAAAGCCTACCCAGCTGAGGGAGAGGAAATGCCAAGGTTTTAATTCCGAGGATATATCTCTGCTCTCCTCTGTCTCCTGGTCCCTGGAGGTAAACACTGCTGAGATCTCAGGGGTCGTGCATTTGCATCTGCAGCCAATTGCAGCTGTGCGGTGCCTCTGAGCAGCGCTGCCACAAATATCTCTGCTGCCTCAGTAATTTTGTCCCTGCTTTTCCAAACTTTAACTGCAAAATACATTTTCACCTGCATTTCCATGCGTTTCAGATTTCGACCTCTCACTTTGTTTCTACTGAGAGAAGTGCAGCTACTGAGTATCTGTCTGTTCTCACTTAAGCAAAACCATCAGTTTGTGGCTATTTGGGTTCTGACACGGTTTCAGTCTATGGAGGATGACACGTCTGAAGTGTCTCAGCATATCATAATTTGTATTATCTGGTGTAGCTTCCTGCTATAGACTTAGACCCATGTACACACAGACACTTAAAAGTTCAGTTGTTCTCAACTACTTTCATAGACTTGTAGTCCTTACATAAAAGGACACCTTAAGCTTTGTGGCTGCTGAGGCTGCAGAAGAGGAAATAATGTGTCTTCCACTAAATGTGCGTAGTCCCTGTAATTCGTTAAAATTCTTTTTGAAACCACCATTTCTAGAAAAAAAAATTTTACTAATTGCTCATCAAGCCCAATGTTGCGGCAGCAGCAGATTTCAGGTCAAATTTTATGGCTGAAGAGATGTAGCAGACACAAGACTTTGTTACGATTGTGTTATTATATACATCCAAATACACCATCCCTTGAGAATCAAACAATCAATACTGTATCAGACACAAAATTATATAGATTTAATTTAAGTTAATTTTAGTATTAATAATTAGAAATCCCCGGCCCTACTAATTTGTTTTGACCCTAACAATGTTAAAATGGAAAAGTATCCCACATGTATGTAAAGTGTAACAAAGATGCTCTGGGTACATGAAGAAATGAAATGCAAGTTAAAATTCTAGAGATGTTGTAAGCCTAAGGAAATTAGTGTACTGGAGATGAAAGTAAAAGATTACCAAAAGAAAGACCTTGGGTTGCATGGTGTTAAGGAAAAAAGTCTGAACCATCACATGCATATGTCTTTAGAATATCTCAACTTTTGGTCTGATAACCCCACGGATTTATTTGTAAAAAGATATGTTTAATATAAAAAGGAATTAGCCAGAATGCACTTTAAAGAAATGTATAATTACAAAAGAAATATTAAGAGCTGCAACATTTTTTACTTAACCTTTTAGCTGGACATAAACCAAGCCATTCAAATTGCTTACCATTTGCCCTGTTCATTTATAAACTGTTGAACTGCATATCCAAACTGCTCTCTTGGTGGACCAGAAAATATTTTTGCTTCCAGGAGCCCAACATTGTAGGCTTCAGAGCAGTTGTGAAGAATGCCTGTTAAGAGAAAGATTATGATTATCACAGAAGCAATTAAAGAAGAATTTTGATCCCAGTGAAAAAGGCTCTTCATCCACGACAGCTCCCCCAACAGAAGAAAATAAATATAGCCTTTGACACATGCTTGAAAAAACAGTGTTTTCGCTACAGTACCCTGCCCCTGCAAAATGCCTCTCTAGCACTCTTTACATGTGTTGTGATACTGTGGGCAGAGACCAATGACTCATTCACTGTTTGCCTCAACAAAACTTGCAGTGGGGTACTAATGTGAATGTTTTAGCTGAATGGAGGCAAAATGTATGATTCAGAGGTCTGTTATCCTTTTTTACCTTTAGGCATACGTTAAGCTTATGGCACAGCAAACACATCAACAACCTGCCGAGGTACATTAGAATCACAGAATCTTTTAGGTTGAAAAAACCTTACCCAACCACTGCCAAATCCACCAATAAACCATGTCCCCAAGTGCCACATCTACACATCTTTTAAACACATGCAGGGATGGTGATTCCATCACTTCCCTGGGCAGAGTATTCCAATACTTGACAACCTTTTCCAGGAAGAAATTTTTCCTAATGTCCAGTTTAAACCTNTGGCCTTCTTGGCCACCTGGGCACACCCTGGCCCATGTTCAGCTGCTGTCACCAGCACCCCCAGGTCCTTTCCAGCCCCTCTGTCCCAGCCTGTGGCGCTGCCTGGGGTTGTCGTGACCCAAAGGCTGGACCCAGCACTTGGCTTTGTTGAACCTCACACCACTGGCCTCAGCCCATGGATCCAGCCTGTCCAGATCCCTCTGCAGATGATCTGCAGAAGATCAACACTCCCGCCACCCAACTTGGTTTCACATGAAAACTGACTGAGCATGCACTCGATCCCCTCATCCAGGTCAAAGGAGATGCCAAGCAAAATGAAGCCCTGGAGAGCACCGCTTGTGACCGTCCACCAGCTGGGTGCAATTCCATTCACCTCAACTTCCCATGCTCAGACAAAATGCCCTAACTGTATCTGATAATACTGTTTGTATTTTAGTTTGTGGCATGGAATAAAAATGAGATTATCTGCTGCATCAGAAAACCTAAGTTTTTTAGTCATTTCATTACCACGCCAGAGGTCTTTGTTTTCAGTCCAAACAGTCTGAACAGTTGTCCAAACAGGAAAACTTAGAAATACAAACATGCAAGGTAGAACAGCATTAATAAATTGTGACACTTAACATTGCAATTCTACTTAGCTGTGGTTTTGTTATTAATTGCTTTTTTTGGGCACTTATGTGCCTAGGAATAATGGTGTGACATTCCATGCCATTTTGGACTGGGGCATGGAATGCAATGTGGACTAGAGACAAAGTTGATTTTGTAGGACATGGGGACCCACTCCTCATTCATAAAAGGCCTGATTTCTTTCTGATCAAGAACTCTAAGTGGATATCTAGGAGAATATCCACTGGGGTGGCTGCAGGAAAAAGACCAGACTCCCCTGAGGGTCTCTGCTGTGAGTAGGCAACTCCTTCCCCAGAATGGAGGTGGAAGGATTGAGACAACTGTG
The DNA here is from genome assembly GCA_013397115.1 of Edolisoma coerulescens. Classification (NCBI taxonomy): domain Eukaryota; kingdom Metazoa; phylum Chordata; class Aves; order Passeriformes; family Campephagidae; genus Edolisoma; species Edolisoma coerulescens. The sequence continues at coordinate 80,864 of VWZW01000340.1, read as the reverse complement.
GGATCCCAGGAACAAGCTACAGCCCAGCTGAGAAACACCTTAAAGCTCCTGAAAACTCTCCAAAAATGGCAATGATGGAAGAAATCATGACCTGTGGTTGCATTGTGCAGCTGGTCCCTGAGGTTCCCAGATGAGGCAGGTTCACAGAGTTGCTCATGGGTTAAACAACATCCCTCATGTTTCCCCTCCCTTCCTGTGTGCCCAGACAGAATGAGTTTTATCTGCTTTACACACAAATGTGCCTCACCACAGTTATTTAGTATGAGTCATTGTGTAGTAAAGAAGCAGCCTCTTCCATAATCCCTTATAGCAAGGACCCTTTAAGGAGAGATGGCATCTTAAAAATATAAGCTCAAATTCTAAACCCTTCTCTAGTTCTAACGGGTGGAGAACTTACTGTTGGTATCACTTTCTCCCAGGTCCCAGGAGCAGCTTTGGAAGAGAGGTTAGAAGGGTTTATATCAGCATAAAACAGCCCATCACAGTAGCTGAACTCTAATAGTAATAATGACAATAACATCATAGAGAAAATGTTAAAATCACAACCACAGGTTTGCAGGCAAAGTTCACGACCTGTAAAAAGTGTCAATGTGTTTTGTACCGTTGTCCACAAAATTCAAAACAGAAACATCACTAGCAGAAGACTAAATACAACTCTAAAAGAGTTACTACTTTTTTACCGCAAATTCAAAACAGGAAATCATGTATTAGTTATCTCAAACAACCATTATCTACAGTCAGCCTCTGGAAAGCAAGAAGTCACCCACTGCTAAAAGTATAGTGCCTTGAGAAACATCCTTAGAGATAAATATATTTCCTGAGTCATTCCATTTAAGACTGGAGAAGAGAATGTGTACAGACTCATTACTCTGTGTTTTGCAATCCTTTTGACACTTAACACGACCTCGTATAATCACAGTTTATGTCTGGGTTTTGAGGAGAGGGAAAAGGTGTATTGAGATAGAAATTGACAATTGCCAGTATTTCTTTTGTAATTTAATATTCTTGTATTTTATAAAAATATTTTTTCCATGTCATAGCCTGTTTTTTTTTTTTCTGTCTGTTGTTAAATTGTATTATCTTCAGTCAGAAATCGAGCACAATTTAGCAGAGTCCCATTGTCAAGAGGCTACAGGAGACTATATCACAGTGCCATCCTGCATGTAAATACAGAAGAAGAACCTTCCACGTTATATGTTGTACATGAAAATAAACCCTGGCTTTCAAACAAAGAGACAGAAGCAATCTAGAATGATAAACAGTTCCAGTCTGACCCAGAATACTATGACATTTAGAGAAAAACTCCTGACTGTCAGGACTATTACACACTTACTAGCAAATCACACTGCAAGCCAAATGGTAACACTGCTGAACGTCTGAATGCATTGGNAGATGTTTCTAATCTGTGTCCAAGGCAAGAGTTTTGTTAAATTCTACAAGCAGGGCAAAACATTCCTCCAGAACTGGGTAGAACTACAGGTAAGCAGGTATGACAGCCAATAGCCCAAAGGAAAGTCCCCATGCTGGTTCAAATTCCCCTGGGCTGCTGTGACAAGTCAGATGGGATCAGCACAACATGCGCTGGGTTGTGTGTTGCCTGTTCATCTCCTCACTTAACCTCCCACCACTGTGCAGCATCCATCCCTGGACCTCCTAGGGCCATACTTTGTGGTCCTGCTTTCTTCAGGCTGGGCGCCTGTTCCAAGGAGCAAGGGCGTTGCCTGTCCCTGCACTGGGAAACTTCAGCTCCTTGTAATTCCTCTGGGCTTCACCACAGCTTACAGAAGCAATGTCCTTTTTCTCTTCCCAGCAACCCACCCATTCTACTCACTGAACCATTTACCACTGGGGCATGATTTTATTCTTCTTAAACATTTGTCCTACTGCAGCATCAGAGCACTGCTCTTTGAGAGCAAAAATGTCCAGCTGGAATAATAGAGCAGTGTCTGCCAGATCACAGGTCTCTTCAAAGCCACCTCTATCGTGTTCACTTTCTGGACAGGCAGCCAGTCAAGGACAGTGAAAAGAGAAGAACAAAAAAAGCAATAGTAAAACTCAGCCTCCGAAGACACACTGTTGTCTGCAATATTCTTACAGATCAGCTTTGCCTCTCACTCACAACTGCTTTGCAAAAATCAAAGTAGAAATGCTGGCAAACACAATCTGACTCAGCACAAACATTATCAAGTGAACCTAGTTTCAGCATATTTCAGTCACATTTTAAATTGCTCATTTTTATAATCACTAGCAGTTTTTTTAGATCTACTCCACACAAATCTTAGTTGGTTTGGGCCTAGCAAGCATATACTGGCAGTAATATAGTAAGCATTTTTCCTGCCGTTTTCCTCCATCTTATATGGTGCTTACACTATAAGAACATCTTTTATCCATTTTGTACAACTATCTTAATATAGTATCCAGAAAAAGAAACTCAAGCATCTGCAGCCAAAAAAAGAGAAAATTCTAAGTTTCCTTTAAACCTATTTTAAGCCTGTGCAAAATAAGAGGGTCTCTTATGCATTAAAAGGGTGCCAAACATTGAAATATCTAGGTTCAAAGTACTGTATATTTTAGGCTGGAACGATTCAGTATCTGTTGCTGCCTTCAGGCAATGAACTTTGATAATTTAAGAATCTTGAAATAAAGAAAACTAATTCACTATCTGGATTTTAATAGCTTTTGGTGACAGATTTCTACTTTGTGACCTAATGATCATGATGAGAGATTAGTTGGCCAAGCAAAAATCCACTTCCTAACTTCTGTCTGTAAATGGCACTTTATTTACAGTCAAGTAAACAGACTGTGTGGAACAAAGGAAGCCAGATACAAGCCTAAAGCTTCTGAAAGCCCCTCTGCAGACTTCAAAAGCAGCAGTTCCTCTCTGCTGGAAAGGCGCTTGGGCAGTTCAGTTTAAAGACAACACCTTCATTAAGTAGAGTACTCCCAACATCAAGCTTCAGACAGGAAATGCAAGAAAAAAAATCCTAATTGGATAAAAGAAACTATAAGCTTTCTAACAAACTCCAGTATCTCCTTGCATGGTATTTTTTTTCCTGGGAATTCCCATATTTCAGCAACTGCATTATTGCAGTGTGAGCCATGGGAGTTGCAGTGTAGGTGTATAGCTGGTTTTATACTTTAACACCAGTATTTTTTTTTTCCTCCTAGCAGGACAAAAATAGTACATGTTGTGACTGCACACCTTTAAGCCTCAACGTGTGGGAATTCTTCTGTAACTATAAATGTCATGTCTAGTGATAGCTCTAATGCCTTCTGTTTGCTTCATTTTTTTTGCAGTACAAGCTGAAGCAAGTTTTAAGGAAGTAAAACTTGTATTAGGTACACCCTATTCAGAATTGTTTTGATTTTGTAAGCAAAGCTCACAGCTTAAAGGGGTCAAGCAGAAAATGTCTGTTTGGGAATCAATCATGTAATGTTGTGATTATCATAGTTTTTTGATTGAAACCCCTTACTCAGATTAACCAGCATAAAAAGAAATTCAATTGGATGAAAAAAAATGAAATCAGATTTTTATGTATTTGGTTATTTTGTTTGGTGAAATAAGTTCATAAAATTCTAATAGAATATACTGAACATATTATTAGTCTGTGTTTTGTATCATAGGTATCATAATAAATGTGTCATTTTGTTTTCACTCTAAATAGTAAAGATTGAATTTTCAATGATATTCGACTACATTGCAAAGTGGTGTTCCCATTTAAGATGGCAATATATTAAAAAATACCATAATTACACAGACTCAGTTATGCCAAGCCTCACCTCTTATTAAAATATCCAGTCAAACAGAGGTATTTTCTGCTCTTGTTAATTACAGCTTTCCATAAAACAGGTCTAGCAAAGACAGTGCCAAGAAAAAAGAAGAGACAATGGACTTTGACCATTGACTCTGTAAGGATCCACCACACACTAAGTACTATTTTTAAATTTATCCAATATTAATCTTGCCAGTAGGGAACTTTGCCTTTTTTCCTTACTGGTATGGCGTTCACTTCTTTGAACAACTACTAACTATAAACCAGAGAAAGTTTGTTACATAACCCAACTAAGTAACCCTTTGTCTTCGAGAGTGAGCATTTGTGTCAGTCTCGGTGCCAGGAGCGCATCCTTGGCAGCTCCCCTCCGCTTGGTAGCACAGCTACAGCTAAAACCACTGCCCCTTGTGCCAGCTCCAGCAGGGCAGCCGACCCTGAGAAACCCAAACTCAAAGTCAGCAGCATGCTGAGGGATTTGGGGGTGGAAGGGATAAGCACGTAGTCACCAAAGAAAAGCAAGGCCATGACCTGGCATTATGCTAAAACCATGCACTGTGGTTTTTAGTCTATAAATTGTTTTGGGGGAAAAAATGAATCAAGAAAACCCCACTGGATTATTGTCTGCTTCCTCAAGTAGTTTCTTAGGTTGGCAGTCACTAAGATGTGTACTGCTGACACTGCTCAGCCTAGCATTTTTTAAAATATCTATTCATTCCAGAAGAGGGCTTTGCTTTGCCCTTTATGTTATACTGCTCCAAGAGAGCCACTACAAATTCCATGAAGAAAATTTTTTCCTTGGTCTCAAAGACTTCTACCTCCAAAGAACATACATCAGCAGGGCCCTGAAGCCTGTCAAACCCTGCTGAGGACAGAGAAAAGAAAGGAGTGGGAGGGATGAGAGAACTTGTAGCTGTTGTTTTCCACTGACTTCATCTCACAGTGGATGCACACTGGTTCAAACTTTCTCCATGACTGAAAGATTTCTAAGGGCTCTCTTTGGGGTAGATTTTCAGCTATTTTCTATTGTGCAAGGTCACACTGGATCTTCTTAGTTGTCAGGGAACTTGGAAAAGCAGTTTTGTCTCAGTCTGATACCCAGTTGGTTATTTTTTCATTAAAAAAAAAAAATTGCTGAAATTGGCTCACAGATTCCAAAGTTAGAGAGGGAGTACAGGCACCTACAGATACACCTCACACTATAATCACCTACTGTCCTTGAAATATTAGTCAGAAGGTGGAATGAAGGCAGGAAGGGGAAGCAATAAAGTTATGAAAGAGGGTAGTCAAGTAGTATTTGCTTTATATTAAGTATATTTAGTCTTACTTTACTGTTTTTTATTAAATGGAACAACATGTTGGTGTAAAAGTAGCATTACTCCCTTATTATTCAGAATGTATATTATCAGATCAATAATCCAACTGGAATTAGTCATGTATTCTTACAGAAAAACTAGCCAGCTTTCATAAGACATTGTGTTTTGAACGCTTTATTGACAAAACTGTGAAAACATAAACAAACAACCATCATGCAATTACTTTAGTCTATTGAATTGCAATATGGATGTTCTTTGTTGTGGCTTTCAGAAGCCACTGAGCAATTCTCACTGCAATGAGCTAAATCTTCACAAAAAAGAAACTCTTTTTTCCTTTTGTAATGTGCTAGTCTCCAATGTGATCCACTTCACTGTATTGGGACGTGCATTGTGTGCATGCACAGGTAAGGACATCAAATCAAGTTCCTCTCATGTAAGAAGAGCAATTCTGTATTGATTTCACTGAAACTTTCCTTCAAATGAACATAAGCATAAAATATCTTTTTTATCCGTCTTCAGAATACTCACAGATGGCACATGGAATCCAACCCAACATGCATAGAAATAAAAAGACTACTTACAACTCAATCTGGAAAGGTATAATAACCTTTACCCAGTACAGTCAACATAACTGAAAAAAATTTTCTCATTAGTTTTCTCCTTTATATTTACTTTTCTATTTTCTGTAATAATTTTTTCTTCAATACACACACCCACGTGAGTAGATACTCACAATGGCATGCAGACACCTTCAGCTTGTATACTAAAACAGCAGTTTTATAATCACGTTTAATCTGGTTTTATTTAAAACTGAACAGATTTCTTGCTGAGAACAACCTCCTAAATACAGACAATGTGAACATCTGACAGGAATCAAAAGGAGCAAAGAAAGTGATTGGCAAGAAACTGCTTTTTGTACTGGAAGTAGAAACATTGTATAATCCTCACTTCAGTTTCTTTGTTGTTGTTTCATTATGTTTACAGAAGCTTGAAAAAGGCGTCTTCATTTTACTACTTCATCGACTTGTTTAACTTTCTGTTATCTTGAGCCCAACTTTTTCTTCACAACAGCTACAATATCTCAGACTACTTAATAATTAACAGAAATAATATTTAGAGTAGAAATAAATTATAGGCAAAAAAGCATCCCCCAAATACACCACTCAGAACAAAAGAGAAACAATGCCTCATTTAGTAACAATCCTCCCACCCTTCTTCCTCCCCTCCTTTCCAGCAAGTTTTCTTGGCTTAGTTGGCTGACTGCTTCTTCCTGGAAATAGGTCAGCTTCCAGCCTGAGAGCCTCTGTGTGTGTGAAAGCCTGAGTCGCTGCCTTTCACTTGCGACAGCTCAGAATGCAAGAAGCTGCACTGAGGAGTTATCAATAACCTGCTATAAAAGCAGCCCAAACATGATAGCACATGAATTGTGACTGAGATGTTGGACAGACTGTGATAACACAACTAGGAGCTGTCTATTTTATTGTTCTGACACTACTGCAGAATAAGAGGTCTAATAAATTTACCCACAACTTCATTAGTTACTCTTCAAGACTTGTCTTTCTCCTGGTAACTCCCTACTTGTGGCCCAGATATTGCCCTCCTCAGCTGCCAGAGCAGACAGATAAACTGCTCTTCATCTGCAGTTAAGAAATTCAGACAACCTGGTATACACACAAGGACTGATTCCAAAAAAAATTGCTTAGTAGCAGTTCCTGCAGGACTGACAACTTCCTATGAGTTTTAAATAAAGAGAGCAAGTATTCAAGCCTACTCAAATATATTATCCTGGCATGTTTCCATCCATGTTTTCAGTGGGGAAAAGCTTTATTTTGCAGAAAATTCACTTAAATTCCATCTTTTTATTATGACATGCACTTTTTCTTTTATCTTGGTAGAAGCAGGATTGTTCAACTTTGTCCTTAGAGTATCACAATTTTTTCTCAAGACCACAAAGAGATTATAAGTATGTGAGGCTAACAAGCTGTACTCACATATATGTTGTTTATGCAGTTGTCACTGGCCTTCACAAGTAATGATGATAAACACAAGAAAAAACCTTGCATGCTTCCCCATGATAAAAACTGACTTTCCAAGTGGCATTTCACTCCAGAAGTTCCTCTTCTTTTGTGTCCACATTATCAGTGGTTGTGTTTTGTCTTTTTTAAACCTGGAATATCTCCAAATATAGTCAGAGAAGCATGAGCCACATTACAACTGTAAGGGAGGAAATGCATGTCATCACACTGAAAGCAATGTGTCTGCTATCTGTATACCCCATTTGCCACATTTGCTCATCTCAGCTGCTATGAAAACATGATTGTACAAAAAAAAAAAAAAGCATGTTTTCACACAAATATCAAGAAGAAAGGAAAGCAACCACAGGTGTCTGTACTTCCCTATCCATATCACACTCTAGGCTATTACAGTGTATTATAACATATTGTATTATGTGTTATATCACATTATATCACTGTTAAATGTGACCTGAACGGCTAAACTAGAAAAAAGCTGAGGGACCTGCCATCATCATCCATCCCTCTGCCACTCCAGTGTCACAGCCTGAAGCATGAGGACTGCAGTGGCTCCAGTGACTGTGCCATCATGCCATTTTTAGGACCATGTTTAATACCCTGTTCCTCCCTCACAGCTTCTGAAGCTAGCTGGGACCTTAGCTCTCTGCACTGTACATAGACAGCCGCAGACATAAGAGCAGCCTCAGCTGTAAAAAGTTTGCTACATCAGTTTCCTGCAACAAGAAAACCTCCAAAGCACTACAGGATATATAATACAATACTTGGAAGAGCTATAATTATCAGAACATTTGTTCTCCTATGCCAGAAGTAATGACTACTTCTCTCCTTTGATTTTAATGGGAGCTCATGGCTGGGCATCGTGAATGGTAGGCAGGTGGTCCCAATCACTCACCTGAAATTGCACCTTAATGCACCTTGAAATGATCAATTCTGGCACCAGATAGTGCCTAGAATTTGGGCACATTAAAATCAGGAAAACAATCCAGGAAGCCCAGACTTCAGCAGCTGCCTAACTCACAATGAACCTAAAATTACCTGTCACTTAGGTTTCATTACACAAAGTTGCACAAAAGTTTAGGATATGAATCAGATGTAGGAGCAGCCCTAAGAGCAAAGAATTCTACCCTTCTGTTAACCCACTCTGGTACAACAGTAAGAGGTAATGAAGGATTTTCAACTTAATTATTTCTACTTGAAATAATAAATTATTTAACTAAATAGCTAAGTAACTTCATTTTATGCACAACCAAATTACCAAATGTGAATTGCATGGGTAGTTGGTCCAAAAGAGCCAACTCAGAACTCCTCCCAGCTAAGTGCCCAGACATTAGGCCATAGACAAGATGTACCTTTGCCTGTCTGTCTGGAAACATGAGGGTACATCCCAGGATGAGCTGAGACCTCGTTTCAATATACGGGGTAGAGGCTGCTTGTTTGACGGCTTTATTGCCTGGCAGCAAAGAGGCTTCTGGAAGACACTGAGAGATGAACCTACACCACCGTGAGCCTCAAGGGAGAACTAAACCCATGTTTTCCAGGTGACTATTACCATTACTTATGAAGCAGCTACCTCTTGAAAAAAAAGCTGAACTGGATGCCTGTCTCCCAAAATTCTTCCGCCTCCTTGACCTCAGCAAAAGGAGGCACCCTGTGCAGGTGCCTGAGAAGGATAGAGTTCAAACACCCTTGATCTACCTCTTAGCTGCAGGAGGCTTCCTGTTTTGCAAGAAGTTGGGTTTTTGTGCATTTTAAAGTGCTGAGTCCAAGGCACCTAACCCTGCACTCTGGGGCAGGGGGACCATGTTTTAGGTGAAATGGGGCTGCAGCAGGCACCCTCCCAGCCCTCAGCCTGCATGCCACACTGGATCTACCCAGATGCCAGTGGTCAGGTTGGTGACAGGCTATCTGTAGCCGGAGCTCAGAAAGGAGTTATCTTCTTTTTTGTGGTAAAATGCAGGCATTGTACATTTCGGGGTCAGAAAGAAGGGCCCATGTACATTTAAGGAGAGTCTTCTAGAGATAATACTTGCTTCCACAAAAGCAGAACAGTTGCTTTTTTGTCTTCACAGAATCAAAGNAGACAGTGAAACGAAAGAATATTTGGCTGGAGTTAAATGGATAACTATTATTAGCAGAGCTACTGAAGGACTACTATGCCAGTAGCGCTGCTGGATTTTTCTCTGTTCATAGTTTTGCCCATCTTAGTAAGAGCTCATTCTCAGTCATTTCTCTTATTTTATATTTGACCTATAAGTATTTCAGGCACGTTTAAATGGGAACTTTATTTGGTGAGCATAGTTAAAGGAAGTGCCATGTCACTTACACTTTTTCTACTCAGGAGAGGTTAGCTGAATTACCACTTGCGGAATTTCAGCTAAATCTGAGTTTAATAGCTATAAATTCAATCAGTTCTATTTGCATCTAAAGTACTGCATACAAAGAAAACTGAATTTTATACTACACAGTAGGAATACTGGATTAAATAGTTTTCAAATTCATTATTATTAGACTGCTGTTATTTTCTTATTAGAATTTACTGTTAAGAAAATGGAATCACTGAAAAACTATTTAATAAAGTGTTGTGCCATTCTTTAGTTAGCAATTAACATTCTCTTCAAATAGAAAATTCAAATAAGAATACAGGCACAGAGACATTTGAGTCACAGTCCTTCCTCTGCAGTGATATTTGGTATCTAGGATGTAATAGTTGCTTCAGGACATAATACTACACTTGCTGCTGCTTTGGACAGGTGCCTCAAGGGGATTCTTTTGTGTTTTACTCTTCTTATTGTAGCATGTTGCTATTAAGATACCAGGACACAAACTCTTGACACAGGTTGCCCTGACTGGACACCTACACAGACATTTACCCAACTAAGAGAATGGGACCAGACAAGAATAAATTTAGGCCTGAAATGCAGTAATTTCTGATAAATTATTCATTTATCAGAATATGTAATGAAGTAGAATTTCTTACCCAGTGTGCTTTCACAGCTGAAGGGAAACTTGAAAACAACAGTCACAGAAACTGAGGAATTATGAGAGGTGACTGTTGTAGCTGTGGAAATTTAGACACACTGATAGCTAATTCTGCTGGTTTACCTGCATGCAGCTGCCTTACTTCAGGCAGCACAGAGCATGGCACAGCAATATCCCCCAGAAAGTGCGGGCTGACAACTTCTAGTAACAGCATCCTTGGCTGCACTAAACATGCAGGCCTAGCACAAGTCAGCTGCTCCTCAGTCAGGTAAGAAGACTTATCTTGCAGGGGGCTGAAGTAGTAATTTACCAGGTAATCCAGTGGGTGAAGCAGCCTGGTCATCTGCAGTCTTATCATTACACACAGCTTTGTATTGCAGTCTTAACACAGCATCAACCACTACCAGGTTTCTTGCTTAAGGTCACTCATGTTTGAGACAGACAGCTAGACAGGAAGAGAAGTTAGCTGTCATATACATAAAAGGTAAGGACCTAATTCAATCCTTCACAGCCATCCACCCCCCACTCACCTCCCCATTCTCAAACTGCACTATTTCCTTAGGTATTTCTACTGTGCAATATGCTCCCTCCCTGAAGTGTGCTGTTGACAGTAATTTTTCTCAAGATTTCTTCATTGTTATTCTTTAGAAATAACCAACAACATTATCCAAGGAGATCTGTTTGATTAAGAAAAAAAAATGGTGTAAAACTGTACGAACTACGGGAAGAATGATAAACTTGGAAGGGTAATAATAAAATCAGGAAAGGGTAAAATAAATCAGGAATAAGGCAAGAGTTCCATTAGGGCTGTGCATAACTTCCAAGCCCTTCACCCTGTCTAACAGCAATTTGAAAGGGACAAAAGAATCCGTGACATTCATCATGTGTGACATTCAACCATGCAGATGCCATTCAGTTGCACACAAAATGTCTTTGCTCATCCTCCATTCAAAGAGTCTGTGTTGATCCTACTTCTTTGCCTGCTCTTTTAAGTCCTAAATAATATGCAAATCTTATTATATTTTTATAACATATGCATCTCCAGGAGAAAATAAAATTTTCTCCTCTGAAGATCCTGAAATGCTACTCAGGGAATAATTCAAAATAACAATTACCAGCACTCAGAATATTGAGATTATTTGGCGATTTAGAAATCACAGCCTGATTGGGAAGTGATGGAAATGCCTATGTTGACTCCACTAGATGCCCTTAGTATTCTCCACCTCCAGAAAATGAGGGCAGTATGAGCAGGAAGAAGATTATTGCATATTGCTTCACAAAGATATATACTCACACTCAACCAATATAGACAGAGTCTATTTGTCCTGTGTAATTCGCTCTCACTTATTTTTATTATCCTTTTATAAGTGCCTTGAGAAAGGGGTATATCCCTATAACTATTTAGCACAGATATATGTCAGTCTTTCACCTAAGGGTTTATAAATAAAAATCCTTCTGTGTTATCATTTTTAATAGAAAAAAACCCACAAAACTAAGACTCAGAAAGTTCTCTGATGTCCTTGACTAATTTAAATTGGAACAGTAGAGCCAAATTATTTACACAAAAAATAAGCTTATCAACTTGTTCTGTCTTGCTGCACAAGGGTCTGAAATCCCAACACTGTGTAGTATTGCAAGGCCAAAGATCTCTATGTGAAAAAGAAGCTCTAAACATTAAAACTGCTAATGGAAATGTCCTAAGCCAAGCAGATAACATGTGTTGGTATGCAAGTGCATGGCTATGCCGATGAGAATCCAGCCTGTGTCCTGTCTGCATTTCAGCACGGTCACCATGGAAATGGGAACCAGCCTGCACAGAGCCTAACAAAGGAAACCTTTAAATGAAAATAACAACACTGGATAGAGGCTGCACAAGATTTCTGCTGGGGAAAATGACTTGCTTTACTCATCTGAAGGTGCAGAAACTCCCTCTTACCTGCATTAATCCTAAAGGAAAGTACTTTATTCACACTTAGCTGCATCGACATTAAGCCATTACACTGCCAGTTCCAGCTATTAGCCCTCGAGAAAATACATTTCATGAAGTACATGCAAACCCCACTTTCATTCATTCAAAATTACAATAGTGAAGAAAGACCACAATGAATAATATTTATATAGTGGCTAGGAAGCACAATGAAAACAAGGAGTAGCTGTACTTTTACTTCTTTAACTTCTTAAATTAAGTTCTGTGACACTGAATCAAAAAAGCAAAGAACAATTCACAGGTTGTTCCAGAGAGAGGCAGCACGCAGTTAAAACTTGTTGGTAGGATCTCATGTTGACTTTGACCAAACTATGCACAAATAAATATTAACTGTTAATGTGTTTAGGTGTCTGATGGTAATACCCTGTATGCTTTCTAAAATAAACATAATACAAAATACAAGTACTGTAATGCAGTATGAATGAAGCCTTACTTCAATCTGCTGTGCTGTTAAAGGCAAAACTCCAAAAATAATATGTAGTAGTGCTCCCACTACTTGCTACCTCAGAAAGAAGGAAAAACTAGAGATAGTTTTACTTTAAGAAGAGTTCATGTTTGGGTCCTGCTTTCAAGCCACCTCCAGATTATAGAATGATTTTTAACATTAACATTATTCACAAATATGATAATAAAACAGCAAGGTATCAAAAGGTGATCACAAAGAGGGGGAAAGGCAGAAATCGAAACAGACTGTACAGATTTAAGTTGGTGTGCATGCACGCGTGTTAAAATCATACCTTGCATTTTCACCCCAACTTTTAGCTTCATGTATTGCACCAAATGTTCAATTTTCATTTGCTATTCAGTTATCAGTTTAGTACTTTCTGCTCTGTACATAGCCATGTACTTTTTATGTATATGATTTCAACCTTAGCAGCTTCCTTGTGGATTACTACCTACATATCTTGACCATAAACATTTAAGTATTTGCAAGTGAAAGAGGATTTACTTTTAAGCCCTCAAGTGAAATGAGAGATCATCCTTAGCTCCATTAAAAAACAAACAAACATACAAAAAAACCCAAATGTACTTACCACTTTTGGATATCTAGTGATACAGCTAGAACCTTTTTTTTTCACATTCAAATTGAAATTTCACATTTCCATTGACTTCAGTCACAGCTGTGAATACAGAGCAGTTTGCATGTCAAGATGTACTTGCACAACAAGCTCAAGCCAGTGGAAGTGACAGCTACCAGTGAAAGGGACTTTTCCAGTTTTCCTCCCTCCTCTGGCCACGAGTTCTGACTGTCCCCTATGCCAGCAATAACAAATAAATTGCTCAAGTGAGCAGGGTCAGTTTAGCCCATCTCCAAAACTAACCTGGCTCAAAAGGGGGAAAAAATTATTCAAGTAAATGGGTCCCTGACCTGTTCCCCAGACTAAGCCACAATGATAGCACAGAGTAACTGGTGGAAACATGCAACCAGGAGTAGATGAAATGTCCTTGCAGCGTCAGCTCCACATTCAGGTCAGCTTAACCAGATCGTGAAAATGCAGCTTCAGTTTTGAGAACCCCTGGCTGAGCAAAGAGAAAGAGAAGAACACAAAAGCTCCAACCACATGTCAAAGATTTGATTTAAATGACTCGTCTGAAATTGTACTCAGCTTTTGTGGAAAAAAAAAAAAGAAAGAAAGAGAGAAAGAATCCACTTTTGTAAGAAACAAAAATTATTTCTCTTGATCCTACGTTTCATCTTCATTCATTAGACCACTTTCTAATTTCAAAATTAAGCAAGGCAAGAGTTCCAGCTCGTTCTCTGATCACACTATCTTTCTCTGTTTATAGGCGGTGACAGCATGATGCACTGATGTGCAAAAGAGACAAATCCAGGTGTCTAGTTTTGGGCACTTTCCAACTTTTGCATGTTAAATGCCATTATCACAGCTTCCATCCCAGTTTAAACAAAAGCATACTGAAGAAAAAGTGTTTGTAATTAGGGTCTCCTATTCCTCTGTAGAGTCTGACAGCCCATTATTTACAAGGTCCCCATCACTGGAAATCCTCTATTCTTCTGAGCTTTTCAGAGAAATACACACACACACCTCCCAATTTCAGATAGACCTGTTTTCTCCTTCAGTCTTCCGGGGTCCCACAGGGAGATTTGAGAATCCATGGCACCCATGGCAGACCTGTAGTCCAAAAGGCATAACCCTTACGTCGCTGCAATTTTTCATTTCAGAGTTAAAGAGTTCAAGGGATGTGTACTTCACAGAGTGGAGACTTTATGAACGTAAAACCTAAGAGTTGTATCATTCACAGCCTGGGTTGCTGGAGGAAGGTGCATAGTAGGCTTTAACATGAAGGCCTGCCGAGATAGTATAGATGAGGCCAACCCAAATTTTACTTCCTCCCCTAGGTATGGTCCTCCAACACTATCAGTTTATAATTCATTCTGAAGTGAATGATTCTTATAAAAAGGAGAACAAGCTGATTCATCTGACGCCCAGGAGGCAGTTACGAGCATGCAGTACAGTCAGCAGACTACCATCCAGAAGGAAACTGGAAAGCAGAGTGACTTAAACAACAATGGATATTGCTGTAAAAATAACAAATAACATGAGAAGTCAAGAGAGAAAGTTTTTGTGTTTGCAGGTGTAGACCTAAGACCTCACACAGAAACATCTGACTAAGATGCACCACAAGGTGGACATAAATTAAGTTAGAATCTACCTGACAAAAGTGCATTTCTTTCCAGAGGAGTACAGTTTTGCAAAGACTTGTAACTTGGCCAAATTTAGGTAGACAATGCAAATAGCGCCTTCCTGCCAAATTTCAAACATCTCCTCTGAAGTATGAGGGCACTAGAGCTTTCCAAAGAAAATGTTACCAGAATTGAGCCCAGGAAAGCTACTGTATTTTCCACTGGCCTCACTCTCAGAGAGAGATGGGCTGTTTTGGCTCTGACTTTTAAGAACAGGATAAGGAAAAAAAAATGGATGCTTAAAATGTAAATTTAAAGAACTGGATGTGGCAAATCTATCAGCAGCGTTTAACAACAGAAAAGCTTTGGGCTTTGCTGCATGGGTTGCCCTGTTAATGCACCGTTTATTCCTCTTAACATAATCTACTTCTCTATGCCATATACTTTTTCGTCAACAATTAACAAGGTTGGTAGCAAAGTCATGTTATCAAAATGGTAGTTCTGTTTCAGATGTCTTCTTCTTGTAGCATCTACAAAGTCTTGGTGACTTTCCAGACACAAAAATACACATCAACAAACAGTAACCCACTACTTCACTGTTGCACTAATTTTAGTTGAATTTGGAGGCACAACAAAGCACCCCATGTGATCCATTTAATACAGCTGATACTTGGGAAGCTAATATAGTGACATAAAATCAAGTCTGGAATAAATTGGAATATTTTTTTGAGTAATGACTAACTCAGCTAAGATATCCCAATTAAATTCACCTTTGAAAGTAAACCACTTCACCAGAATTCAAGCAATCAGAAATTTATTGTGGGGGATCTACAAGAGTACCACCATAGCAGAACTCCAAAAACACTTAGGGAAAATGCTGCTGTCCTGAAACTTTCTTTTCCTTCCTAATTCTACAAGATCAAAAAGGCCTGAGCAAGTATTAAGCTGGTAATTGCATCTGTTAACATCAAATGTCATGACACATCTGAAATCAAAATTTTGACAGCTTTCAGATGTATAAATTAAGATAAATCATGGATGATGCCGGAACAAAGTAAACCTATCCCACTTCTGTCATTCTCAATGCCAGGGGAATCGTCCTCTCACAATCAGTTCTTATCTTCTGCTTTCAGCACTGCTTTACAAACCTTTGCAAGTCTTAAGACCCCATGAATTACAGGGAATTTTGATGGTCCTGGTTTGCAGTAGCTGTAACCAGAATAAAGGATAGATTAAGCAAAGATACAGGCTGGAATGTTTTGCTCACTGGTACTTTTCAGTATTTTTCTTCTTTTAAAAAAATGCCAGGTTGTTTGTGTGCTGTGTATCACATCACAGGTTAATATTTTTGTATTTTATTTCATACCCTGCAGCCACACATTCCACTGCAATGTTCGGTATAGTTACTGAAAGAACAAGTTGGAACAGCTCATCAGTGAAAACTCATTTTCATGCTGCCTCTTCCGTGAGTTGCTAATTAAGGGTTTGTGAGAGTATAAAGTAATATTAAAACTGTGAAACTGCCTGGGAATTTGCTCATGGCAAGTGAATATGATTGCTTAGAGTTCCCAGGAAAATGTATGTAATGGTAATTAAGTTAGCCAAGAGAAGGAGGAGATGGTTCAAGTTTCCCTATCCTTTTCCAAGGAGCGACATCTGCCCAACAGGGTGGTAATAGATCTAGAGGACTCTTGGAAATTAGGAACAACATTTACAAAAAGAATATCATCTTCGTGCTTAAAAAGGTATAATCATCATATAACCCTAAATTCACACATCAGACTGCTCCCGTTCCCTCCTCGCCGGCGCACACGCACTCCATTTACGGGACAGTGAAATCTGTGCCACTCCAGGATTTTAACCTGCTTTAAAAGCGCCGCCGATGCATCTCACTCGCACGCAGCCACAGCCCACCAGCTCGCAGCCGCGCCCCCACCGCGCGTCTCTGCCCGGCCCCGGCGGCGCGGGAGGGGCCGCGGCCGCCCCCGGCTCCGCACCTCGCACCCGCGGGTGGACCTTCCCTCCCTCCTTTCTTCCTTCCTTCCTCCCTCCCGGAGCGGAGGGACAGACAGACAGACGTACCCATCGCGAGGAGCAGGGGCGGCAGCGCCGCGCCCGCGGAGCCCATGTCCGGCGCCGTGCGAGGTCGGGCCGGTGCCGCTCCCGAGCTGGCCGCCTCCCAGCGCGACACTGAGCGCCACCTGCTCCGAGCCGCCCCAAATACTCCTCCTCCTCCTCCTTCTTTT
>VWZW01000340.1:0-57510 GCA_013397115.1 Edolisoma coerulescens | reverse complement strand
GTGTGACCTTACTCTCTACACCTACCTGAAAGGAGGCTGTAGCCAGGTGGGGGTTGATCTCTTCTCCCAAGTAACAAGCAACAAAAGAGGAAATAGCCTCAAGCTCTGCCAGGGGAGATTTAGGTTGGAAATTAGGGAGAATTTCTTCACAGAATGTATGGTTGAGCACTGAAATGGGTAACCCAGGGAGATGGTAGAATCACCATCCCCAGAAGTGTTCAAGAAATGACTGGACATGGCACTTTGTGCTGTGGTTTGTTTGATATGGTGTTCAGTCAAAGGTTGGACTTGATGATTGTGGAGGTCTTTTCCAACCTTAATGATTCTATGATTCTATGAACTATGTCGTAGCAGCATATTATAAGGCATATATTACTCTCTAATAATTGTCTGTTCGATGAGAACTATAGGCAATTTTCCAAATACTAGGAATTCACGACATATAGGAGCCAGGACTCTTGAGTTAATTTTGGCAGATCCCTCAAATTAACAGCAAAATCAATTTAGTAGTTTGTGGAGTTCCTGAGAGTCTCAAAACCTTCATCACCAGTGCCACCAGCACTGTTTTTTTTTCCCTGGCCAACAGGGTCATTGGAAATTTTAGCTGAGCCCTAAAATTTTTGAAACGTAACAGCATCTATTCTGGCACAGTGTAAAATGACTGAGGCCAGAGTAAGGCTTTTGTCAGTGAGATTTATGAGCTGGCATACAAGAAAGTGAGCTATAAATGGCTATTAATTGGGACCATGAGAAAATACTGAGCAAGATTTCTACGTGTGTTCTCCAAAATGATACAAAGTAATCTACTTTTCTCAGGCTACTGTCACAGAATTGCTAAACTTCAAACGCTTTTCAGGGAAAACTGAGGACATCCTCTATTTTTCATCTTACCCACTCTGACAGAGTGAAAATATGTTGTAATGGAAAACAATATGAAGAAACGCTCACTAGAGAGTGAAATCCTACTCTTTACCACAGGAAGAATAACAGTACCCTGAACATGAATAAACCTTAAGGACCATATGTAATATTGAACTAGATATGAGAAGCTTTGCGATAAATATTAACTTCCACTACCAAATCAAGCTGAACCATAACCAATACATGTGATTTCACCACCACTGAAAATGAGTAAGTGGGCAAAGGGGGTGGACAAAGAGTGCCAAGACAACTGGCTCACTAGATCTAGTTCAATCTACTTTGAATACTTCTGCTCCCTCTCCCATTTCTTTGAAAATCCCCAGGAGATGCAACATTCAGTGAGCCCTTGAGGAATGTCTGTCCTTTCTGAGAATGCTCAGAAACTGAGAAGAGAAGAAGGGCATAAGGGTAAGTGCATGAGCAGGGAAAAGCAGTAAAGTAGCTCTATGCCCCACTGTGCTAGAGTCAGAATCAAAATCTACCTTGAGTCTTTCACTCAATTTTTTTAATTGAATGAACAAAATCCAAAAACTCTGAGGTGTCAGCCCTCAGTCTTTCTAACTAAAACATGATTTCATTGCTGATAGCTCATTTTATCATCCACTTTTTAAAACATCATCCTGTTGTGCTGTCTAAACTGTGGTATCAGTCAGTTGTTACTAAAACTTCATCAGCATTTTAATCTTTATGACTATTGTTACAGGGCTCAAACCTCAAAGCACACGCACTGCATGAAATGGTATTATCTCTGAACTGTGAAGTGCTAAGGGCTGCTTCTGATAAATGCAATGAATTCTAATCCAGTTCTGTGCAAAGCACACATCATATCACACTTCTTGCTGTGAGAAAGTGATTCTAGTTGTTCACTAATTCCATTGAGAAGCAATTTAAAACAAACAAAAATAGAAATGGATTTTTTCTCCCTGATTTTCATTGAAATGCTCCCATGGACAATGTCCAGCAAACTCTTAATGATCAGACACATACAGAGTAATTATTATGGTAAGCACTCCCCCGTGACTAGACAGGATGTTGCTGTTAGAGAATTGTGATTCATCAACAAAGTAGTCTCTGATGAGAGAAAAGTTGTTACATGTTTTGTAATGTTTTCTAAAAGTTAACTGTGATATAAAATGTATAATATTTGTCTTCTAGGAAGTTTTGATACAAATGTTTACTAGGCTTAAGGAAGTTAATGTGAATCATTTACAATTATGCAAGACTGTGGACTATTTGGGTTACAGGAATAAGTTGTACAGAAGAATCTCTGGACAGGAAGAATGGTTAGGTGAATGAATGAATGAATGAATGTGTCTTCCAACTTTTATTTAGTGGCATGGAAACAACTCTGTGCTCGGAAGTCATGATCTTCTAAAAAGCTTTCAAACATGGGTATAAGCATGAAGTCCATAAATCTAATGACAATGTGTTTCTGACAGCTTGACCACATCAAGCTTTCCTGGATGTTATGCTGTGCAAGAATGCTTGTTTCTACAATGCCCTTCTATTGACAGGTACATGAATTTGTTTTTAGGTGCTGAGATGACTTTATATTATTCTTATATCAATAAGAAGCAAACAAACTACACAGGAGACTTGTTAGACTCTTAATTTCTTTTTTAATCAATAAAGCACATGGAATACTTTTACAGGAAAAAGAAAAAGCTGTGCAGAATGTTCTGGTTTTCTTTAAAAGTAAGTAAATCCCCTTTTATTCCTCTTAAGTGGTATAGTTAAGAGCATTACATTTTGATTATCTTGTTTGCTTTTATTTTTGAATGCGTCACCATCTATACAATAGGCAATCAAAGAACCAATTAGATTCTGTGGAATTCATTAGATGAGTAGGACCCTAACTCCAGCCTTTTGGTGCCAGGTGAGATGAAAACTCTTGGCTGCAGTTTAAGGTGGATTCCCCTGACTCAAGCTCTGAAGGAGAGGAACACCATGCTCAAAATGACTCAGAACAGGATATGTACTAGAGGGCTCAGGTAAGGGTCAGGGTAGGTGGGTTGTGTCTATAGTAATGGCTCATAATAATGACTTAGAGGGAAACCAGACAAGCAAAGGAACTGCCCAGGGAGCCCAAGCAGCTGCTTGGGGAGATTGCTCTAATGCAGATGCTGTTTCCTAAGTCTTCCAAAATCATGTATGGGATCAGAAATCTCTAGAACAATCTGATACTGAAGCAGGAGTGTGCAGAGAATTCCTGCCCTATAGAAAAGTAGCTTGTCCATTCCCACTAAGTTACCTACTTCAGTGCTGAAGTTAGGAACCAAGCCGGGTGGGCCAGAATCCTTTTGTTGCTTAATCTCTGGTTACACACACAATTTGTGAATTTTTACATGCTTTTGTTTCAATAAAAAATATTTATCTTAGTTATTAGAATCACTCTAAAACCCTAATGTGTCTATTTTTAGGAATAAAACTGATTACATGCTGTAAAATTAGGTTCGGGTACTTTTAGTGCCTGCCAAATTTAAGTGAGATGTTCCTGATGTTTGCAATATTGCTTTCAGTAGGTTTTTCTGTTGTATATCATGAAAAGCAGTAAAATACTGCTCTCCCAGTGCTGTGTGGAAAGGCTAGTATGGATAAAAATAGCGAGTTTACTAATCGCTAAGAATTGTGTAAGAATAATGTGCTATAGTGCTATCCCCTTGACATACTTGTATGTATGTATGTATACTTATCTTTTAAATAGATATTATAATTGAAAATATGATAATAGGAAAAATGTGAAAAGAGAGAAAGCATCATGAAGGACGAAAGCAGTGTGGTTATACAAAGCTTATTACTATTTTTACAGTGCAAAGAAGGTCTAAAATGAAACACTGATCTTAAACATACTCTACATTGATAAATACTACTGATTTATTTTTGCATAGTCTTTTATCTAGGGAAATAGACTGTTCTTTTGACTTATATATTTTTTAGTTAGGCTGATGCTTTAAAATAAGATATGAAATGTCACGAGAAAAATGAAAAGCTCTGGTTAACAGTTTATCATAACTACATAGTGAAACACTTAAAAGTATGCTGCATAAGAATTACGTGTGTCTTACACAACTTGTGAGTAATTTTATGAAGCCAGGAAAAATGACCTCATTGTTAACAAACTGAATGAATAATAACAAATACAAGTATTTCCTCTGCTACCATAGACTTTCTACGTGCGCATAGGTGAGTCAAAATTCCTTCATAATTCTGTTCCTTTACAAAACCATAAGAGGTTAACATCACTGCTATGCCTTTTCAGAGATACTGTGAGGAAAAAAAATTACAATTCCAACACGTTCAAATGCTACCATCACAAGTGCCATTTAAATCTTTCAATCAAATGGGCAAAATAATAAATTTTCTTCAAGTAAACCTATGTCTGGCTTGGGACTGAAAACACCGCTGTATTAATTTATCTTCACAGTTCAACAAATAGATTTTTGGCTTCCTTCACAATACATGAAGCAGAGATTCTATCCACAATTCCTCTATGTCACTTTTTTGCTTCCATTCATGTATTCTGTGCTCAGACCCCCTTCAGGCAGGGTGCACTGCCAGCTGTCCAGACGAGCACAGCAACCACGTCCACTGTCTCAGCGGCTCTCCCAGGCTCTGCAAAGCACAGCCACCCACAGTGTTCCCACGGAGGGCTCTGCCCTCTCCTCTGAGTCATACTGCTACCTTCAGCAGACTGCTGCTGTGAAATAACCACCTTTCCCACAGACAGAAGGAGAAATTGCAAACACTTTCAAACTCAATCCTACTTGGTGCATTCACTTAAGTCAGCCTTTCCGAATAACTCCTTTCTCCAATTTAGGAACTAAATAGAAGGGACTGAAGAGTGACAGCATCTTTCAAGCAATGAAGCACCTTCTGGCACACTTTCAGAGTTTTACTTGTCAGCACATGCAACCCAATCTATATTCTCTTCTTGAAAAACAAGTATTTATAAAATTTATTACTCTTTTTTAAGCTATTACTATAAAGACAGTGATAAGCAAAACCATTTTGGAAAATNTTTTTTTTTTTTAGTATTTCAGTGATGTTTGTTCCAAGAGGAGGAACTTTTCCTGGCTTCCTTGGTGAGGCAAAGCTTTTCTGCCAACAAGTATGTCTTGCAGAACCTAGAACACCTCCTCAGCATTTTCTGATCTACTAGCAATCAATACTGAGTCATGCTGAGGCAGCATCACACTTTGCCAGCATGCATCCTTTTTCTCCTGTTAATTTCATGTGGCTCCAAGTAACACAGGAAGCTCTCAAGGTCATGGCGCAGCCATGAGCCCCAGGGAGAGATCCTCATGGGAGGAAGACAAGTGCACAAAAGAAAGGAAGAAACTGAATGATCTAAATAGAAAGAAAAAATTTCTTAAAGAAACCTTTTGCTATCTACATTTCAGTGTATTCTCATATAAACTTTTAAACTTTGACACAAAATAAACATCATTTGTTAAGTGCTTATTTAGTATGCAAATCCTTCATCACTTCTTAAACTCATAAGTAATAAAGATGAGCTGTGATTTATAATACTAGAGGAAGCTTGCCAGTGCTGAATTTCCTATCTGTGCTCTTTTGATAATTATAATTTTGTACACTTTAAACTTAGTGGATTAAATAGCTACACAAGAAATTTACAGTGACAGTTTATGAAGCACCCTGCTGGCTACTCCAAGATATACAGCAAGAGTCAAACTTTCAGGATGCTTCTAAACATTTTCTGCATAAATATGGACATTTCAATTTGCAGATACAATCATGTCCCTGCTTATTTGAGTACAGTGTGCAATCAGATGGCTTTGAATGATTTGCGCATTTTTAGGCCTGCCAAAAATATATTTCAAGTTCAAACAGTTATGCGCTTTAATGGATCAACCCTTTATGGTCCACTTGACCATAAAAATCTCTTTCTTGGAGTATCCTTGGTTCAGCTGAACATGCTAAAATGAGCAGAAAGAGAAATCCACAGTACTTCAGTAATTTTCGTCCAATATCCTGGAGGTGCTTCTGTCTTCTGAGTTGCCATTGCATCAGCTATCACACGGTATTTGGTGCATTCTCGAAGTTCACATATTCTGCCTTGTGAATAGGGAATCTGCTTCCACAGAACTGACATTAGGAGGGAATTTTGAAAATGATGCATTTTCCTTTTGAAAGTTGTAAGGTGATAAAAAAGACTGGGATTGCTACATCCAAGATGAATTTTTGGGTAATTTGGAATGAAAAATGATTCCACAGACATAGGTATACAAAAATATGACTACAAACTTTCCGTATTAAAAATTGTTAGAATCTTTGAACTCAGTTACTCTCCAAAAATGAGTAATGCTTAAAGGTAAATTCTTGAAGATCACAAAATGCCGCAAGGTTGTTCATTCTTTTTTTGCATCATTCCTTTGCATGTGTCCTTGATTTTCTTCTTGTTTTTCTGTTTCTTGGGGTTTTTTAATGCATCAGCATTTAGAAAGCATTGTAACCACTGCATCTAAGTTTATAATTTTACAGTAACATTTTGGAGGCAGACCTGAGCAAAAATTTCTGCTGCTTTTTTTTTTTTTTCATTTCTCCATTTTCTTCTTTAGTGGCCTTTTGAAAAATCCAGCCTGCAGAGAAGAAAAAAAGTGCCTAAGAACTGCTCAAAGCATACAAACCATACTGGTTACATTCATGTACTGGTTCTTACTACTATTTTAATACTTACACTACTGTACCAAGTTAGTTAATATTTTATCACTGAACTATGACACTGTTTTTCCTGGAATGGAAAAACTAAGTACAGTTAATATATAGTGGAGTGAATGCTGAATCAGTGCTTCGTTCACATGTTGTCAAAGGTTAAAGTGCTTAATAGTAATATTTTTTACTCAATTGAATAAATAATATTTAATTTTATAATGTCAAAATTTTCAAGAGATCGTGCATGTTGAAATTTATAAGCTGTAACTGTCTAACGCAGTTATGAACAAAATACTTAGCCTGGAGAAGAGTGCCCACTTGTGGCAAGACTTACACCACAGGCCTAGCGTTTCTTGCACACAGAAAACCTACTTGCCAAAGGTCACAGACAAAGCTGATAGAAAAATCTATTAATAAACCCTTCCTTATTTTTCTTTCCCTAACACAATGGCAATATAGGTTTCAATCAGACAGCACTGCTTGTTACACATCAGAAAAATGCAGTGTAATTAATTATTTTGTAATTTCTACAAGATTTCACCCTACTTATTAGAAAATATTTCTGTCTGTGAGGTTCTAGTTATGAGAAAGAAATGACATAGAATTTAAGAATGCTTGTTTGTAAGTTCATGAAGACAAGGACATGCAGCTCACCTTCCACAGGGCAAATATAAGCAGTGCAAGAATCAAGAGTCCGGCGAAGATGCTCAGGAGGATAACCCATAAGGGGACTGTACCCGGTGGGTGTTCTTTGGAAATCTTAATCATGGTCTGCAAAGTGTTCAGAATGTAAGCAATAAATAATTTGTCCTTCTAAAATATCAAAACAGCAGCAGTGATTTATCCGTATGCAGCGATTTTCCAGGGTACCACTTCATTTTAACTACAGGAATTTGTGGGAAGGAATTAAGAAAATAATCTCCAGCATGAATGGCTTTGTTTACACAATACTTTGCACTTTCTAAGTGCATTCATTCTTGAGGGTGGCCCTGCTACAAATCAGTAGTCATTGTTATAAAGGACACAGGACCAAAATCATGAGTAGTGGAAGAATAAGCTAAGGTGTTTCTTCAGTACACTCTTCCTCACTCAGTGCCTGCCTCCCTGAAAGATGGAGGTAAGCAAAAGTGCGAAAGGATGTGTAGACACTAATTTGATTTTAAACAAGGCATATGTGTTGTACACTAAAAAGAAAAAAGTAATTTTCACATTTAAATAAATGGGGCCACGCAGGAGTTTGAATTAACTAAAGAATTTATTAGAGACCAACATTATAGTTCAAAAGAGCATTGAAGAGCTGAACATTAACCATGAAATTATGTGCCTAAAAAAGGTAAATCCGAAAATCCTTGTCTCCCATTATCTTCCAGCCTCTCAGCTGTGTTTTGACTCCTGGACTGAATTTTAATCTATCACTTAAAAGAAATTTCTAGCTACAAAACCAGTTAAGAGTGGACCTCTGATTTTTGCATTTTCAAAAATGATTTGTGCAAGATGTAATTCACACTGAATATCGCTTTTCTAAATTTTGGGGTATTAACAATAAGAACTCATAAGACTTTTGCTTAAAAAAATGGACATTGTAGTAAATAAACTCCTGCATGTACAAGTTATCACAAAACACCAATGTTTAAACACTATAAATGCTTGGAATTAAGAGTACTAAAAGGATAAATAATACCTCTAACAAAATTTAAGACATTTCTCTTTATATCTGACACCACTACTATCATGTTATATACTTCCTTATCTAAGAAAATGATAGTGAACTTCTGAAAAATAAAAGATCCTGTTTCAAACATATATCTTGGGTAACGAAGCGGAAAGAAAGAATAAATAAGGAAATAATAAAGAAAATACAAAGCAAGATCAATTTTAATTGAGCCAGGACAATTTTTAAATCCTTTTGATTCCTTAAAAGAACTTTAATTATATTTTTAATTTACATAGCTGCAGGAAGTATTTATACTGCAGCAAGCAGAAAAAATTCAGACAGTACTTGTCCTTACCCAGGTACATTGGTGGGTATTGGGCTTTTGGTGTTATTTTCTGACTAATTCTGACATTTCTACTGTAATATGAAATCACTTCTGTTTAGAGTAGGATAATTCATTACTAAAGGTAACAACCAGTTCAATAGTAATGAATGAAAATGACTGATTCCAAAGCACAATAAATTCTATGAAGAACAAATACATCAATTATCATGTTCTTACCTCCAGTTTTTGATGGTCATTTCTCAAAATCAGTGATGAGTTCTCACTCCTAAGTAAAGCTTTCACAACAAGGGTTAAGCTGTGAATACTGGCCTGAAAGAAGAGAGTAGTTACTATGGTTTACAGTTAGGTATTTTGAAGTAGAAAGCTTTGTAGCAGTTGGAAGGGTGAAAGAGAAAATGCTTTGGGAGATGCTGAAAAATGTGCAAGTCAGTGCAACTGCTCATGTTTGTCACCTTCTGCACACACGTTATTGTTTGCAAGGCTGCCATACTGCTTTAAAAGGGTAGATTGCAGAGATTTCAAATAAATATTAATCAATCCTTGAATGCTACTGTCTCTCCTCTTCTCTTTGTAATCCAAAAAAAATCCTTTCTAGAGTTGAGAAATGTTTCCAGATTAAGCCGTAGTTAAAAAACCATATGCTTCTATGTGCTGGATTAGACTTTGTGTATGCATAAGTAGCTATTATAAAAGGACCAGCAATACAGAATAAGTAAGGGGTGTCTGGTTTTAAATTCCTGCTAAGTTTTAAGTACTTACTTTAAGGATAAGACAGTGCGTGTGACACAGTTGTAAGGAAATTTTTAAAATAGCAAAAGAAACTATTTCAAATACTAGAGGGGACACTTAAGAAAATGAAAGACACAATTTTAATAGACATTAGAAACATTGGCTTAAGTTTCTCAAACCCAAAATATTCTGAATAAAAATAGTATTTACTTACTTTTATGATGGTAGGTTTCCATACTCTTAATGAAACATTCACTTGATATATGTCAGATGGGATCAGGGCACAGTTAATAGAAGCACAGCTGTATGTATCACAGTCCTGTTTAAAAGGGACCAGAATGAAGTAATAGGAAGAGACTTTTCACGTCATTAAAATAAAAACAAGTAAAGTACTATATTACGGATCACTTGCTATGACACCAATAATAAACTGGTATTGATTACTGCAGCTTTTTATGTAAAAATGACACTGCAGTATATAAAACAGCTTGAGATATTCATGCTATGGTAGTACTCAGTTTTTGCAGGCTGGCAAGCCCTGAGAAAAACCTGTTGCTGCAGCTATGGAGCAAAAGTCATCACAGAACTCCTAAAGGAGGCACAGCTTGTAAAAGCAAGTGTTTTTCTACCAACACAGCTATGGCTTTTCTGCAGTGTTTTTCAAATCTCGGGACACCTGAATCTCACAAGCAGGGCAACATATGTGCGTGAAAATTCAACTATCTTTACTTCCTAGTATCACTTCCTAGCTGTGAGTCCAGCAGGATTATGTTGCAAAAAGCTAAAAATAGTCACTTAGCCTAGACCTCTGTCACCTCTGTGAAGGACGATGACAAGCATGGCAAAATGCTCTTCCTATGACATGGTTTCATTTGCACCAGAAACTCCACTTGAATCGCTGTGCTGAGGACACTGTCCCCCTGACATGCTAACATAACTACAGCAGCAAACTTACTTTGTAACTCTTTTAAATTAAAGAAATCCCAAACTATCTAAATTCAATTCCACATAGAATTTTGCAGCCAAATAAAGACTATAGTCTAGTCTACATAAAAAAGGTTTTCTAAGCCATTAAAACACAATGAGTTTCCAAATAATACAGTTTGAGAACAGCTTTTATACATCTTTTTCAGAAGTACTCAGCTCCAAGATCTGGATTAATATCTGGGGTGAATATATATACTATGAGTAGGCTTACCATAATTGTATCTCTTGTAGGTTCTTTTATTTTTGACAACACAAATGGTTTCCCAGTGCCAATATTTAAGGGATCTACAGGGTAACTAGTCTGGCAGATGGCATTCTGTAAGCAGAAATACAAATAATATTGTCTGGATGTGCAATCTATTACAAAAAATGATCTGGAAACAAGTCAACATTAATAATATTTAATATTTAATAACAACTATCATGTTTAATAACCACTAAATGCAATAAAATAGCATATTGCAAGAGTGCAGAATAGGAAATTCAGATGGTCTATGTATTGAAGTATTATTACTCAAACAGCAAATGAAATATTTATGAAATAATTTAACCTAAACTCTATGCAGCTACTTAATCCTCTGCAGAAGCAAACAAGAGCTTCCTGCAAGATGACCATTATGTGAATCAGCAGGAGTTGGCTATTAAATGAGCTAAACAGCTTCTGCATGGGAACCCACACGGGTTCTGCCCTAGCAAGCAGACAGGCAGGTTAAGTGCAGGATGCAGAATCCCAGGGAAGTGGAACGGATGCTGGAGCACTGCTGGATCACTGTGACTCCTCCACCGGCAGCTAGGAAATCCTTTGGTGTCTTCAGTGTGGGGGAATTGATTATTTTCAGCCAGGCCGTTGACTTTCACATTGCTAGCATGAAAAGGATTACAAATCCCCTGCAGTGCACTTTGGCACACTACTATCACTAGGATGTGGCTAACAGGACATGAAATCTGCCTCAGAAAAAACAAGATTTATTGAGTTTATGTGCAAACTTGTGTCAAATGGGGTGATTGACTAGGAACAAAAATAATGGGGAAAGGAAATCAAGAACAGACACAACTTTTATGGCATTCTAAATATTATTTTTTTTGTTTGTTTGGTATTTGTTTTGTTTTAAAGTGAACCTTGAACTTTCATTCATATATTTTGGTTTATTTCAGTTTGATAACACCACAAAACTAGGTGAAATCATTTGCAGGGAGGCTCAAATGCATGTCTCTGAGTGAAAGAGAAAAAAACAAGGAGGTTTAGGTCACCACTTAGTGATAGTTGGGGTTTTCCCATGTAGTTATTGATACAGCTCTAGCTGTAATATCTACAGATCTATGATAATGGAATTTGTTGGAATTGTGATCTCTGCCAGTTGCACTGGAGGCATGAAATGGAAAAACTCAGATGAGGGCTGCAGTGAAGAGCATTTGAAACATATGACCTACCATCCCCTTCAAGATGTCTCAGTGCCCCAGAGAAGGAAGAAGCCAGAGGACTGCTAGTGCTGGAGGGCAGACACGCAGGAAAGTTAATTTCAGTACCCGAAAGAAGAGAACTGACAGGAGGCTGGGCTCTAGATGCACACAGCAGGATTCCAGCATTTGCAATAAGCACTGCTGACAATGAAGAGAATATGAGGCTCATATCTGAGTCTGGACATCCCAGCACTTGCAATATAACAAACCAGCCTTGTTATAGTGCAGCTATTGTTCAACACTGCTTTAAATCTGCTTGTTTCCTTTTACGGAAATTTTTCCCTCTGTCTTCTCATGCACATCTGTACATACTCTTAAAACAACATCTTGTTATTTAGACTAAAAGCAATGCATAATCACAAATGATCCTCACAACATAAATTTCAAATTTTAATTGATCATAAAAATACAAATCCCTGTCTTACCTGGGAATGTGACAATGCAGTAAGGTAGAGAAGAGTGTTCTTGGCAGCTGTTACATTGGGAAATAAGATCTGCAGTGTGAGGTTTGGCATTGGAAAATGTTCACCTTTTTCAATCTATAAAAAAAGAAAAAGGTTTTGACTAGTGCTTTCATCATTTTGTCAGTATTTGATTGTGAGTTTTTTCCTTTCCTGTGTTTTTATTTTCTTCTTTTCATTTTTACATTTCCACAGTTAGTTATGCAAAAAGTGCGTCATATGGGAGAGAAGCCACTGTATCAGTGGTGGCTCCTGCTGGTTCCTCCTCAGGTGTGCTTGGGTTACTGCTCTCCTGCCCACCTGTTCCTCTCTCCTGTTTTCCCTGAGAAGACAACAGGACATATCTGTAAGCAGCAGCTCTTTCAGGAAAGGCCTGCTGTGGCTGAGGATTGGGTAAACACCTAGGTGGAACTGCTGGCAGGGGAATTGGTGATATTGTCTCTGAAGTGGACAAAATTAATAAATGCTCAAGAACCTCTTAAACTTTTTCCTCCTGGCTACTTATTTGTGATTAGCTGCTTGCAGAGATGAATTTTACTTTACAAGATCATAAATGGTGTGCTCTGCAATCCAGCAGCTTTTTGACTCAGAAAGCAAAGATTTGCAAATTAGATGAATAACGCCTTAAACATCCACAGTAGACAAAAAAAAGGTAGCTGAGTAAAACACTGTATAGCCTAAAAAGTGGGAAAAAAACCCCTTTATCATTGCTATTTAGTGAGAGTAAGAATTTTACCATATCCCATTTTTTACGGATAGAAGTTGATTCAGAGACTTTTATGCTTTTCATATGGGACCGCTGTTGAGTTTTGGATTTGACACTGGGAGACAGGATGCTCTCAAGATAACTTGTCAAAAGTACCTCTTCCTGCTCTCCAGTACCATTAGGTACTGGAAGGCCCCAACGAGGTCTCCCCAGACCCTTCTCTTCTCCAGGCTGAACAGCCCTGACTGTCCCAGAATGTCCTCACAGGAGTGATGCTCCAGCCCTGTGATCATCTTTAAGGCCCTCCTCTGAACCCACTTGAGCAGTTCCATGTCCTTATTTTGGGAGTTCTAGAGCTGGATGTAGTAGTCCAGCAGGGATCTCACAAGAGCAGAGTCCATTAAATATCTTTCCCATGTGATTTTACTTTGCAGTATTCATTCAACTAGGAAGACCAAATTCCTGGAGCATGGCATTTGCCTATTATAAATTTGACTGGATTTTGGAAACGGCTGTTCTAACCTGCAGCAGGGATAGTCCAAGTTCTCATTTACCAGCGCACGGTCTCCTTCCCCAGCTGAGGATAGAAGGTCTAAAACCCACCAGAACTACTCTGCAGGAGATGGACCACCTGAGACCCTCTGACTCACTGTATTCCAAAGCAAGGATGGAAAAAAAAAGGTTTTCAGCACAAAATGCATGTAGAGGGTTTAACATATTGTATACCGCTATTTAAATAATGCAAACCAAAAGGAAAAAAAAATTAAGACAGTACCTATGCCATACATTTTTAATTGTTTCTTACCCTATAATGAAGATTCACTTCATCCCCGATCTGCTCTGTTGTGTTAATAGCAGTAGGGACAGTATCATTTGCTGCAATTATAACATGGTGCTCTTTGAAAACACTGTGGGTTAAAAAAACACACCAAAGAATAAGCACACAAACTTCATAAAACCCCCTAGAAGTTAATAATATAGGTATTTTCACTATTTCATGAATTTCAGGACTAGTCTTGCAATTAAGAGTGCACTGCTGCATCCACTGAAGTTGAACTGTTCTGTTCTCTGAATAGGCTCCACTTTTAATTACGTACATTTAGAATGTTTTGTTCAGATATAACTACAAAAAACCCAAATATTATTCCCAAAATTAATACATTAGGGTCTGATTTTGCTGTCCTCATTCTAATTGTGCAGTCCCTTATCCTGGGCACTGCCATGTAAAACAGGCAGGATCCTGTAAAAGACAGAATCAGGAAAAACAGAAAAAAGGCAGCATGTTCCAAATTCAGCCTTATTCCCTTTGGGACAAAGGCCGGATTTGAATCATGAAATGCATCCAAAATAAATCTGGCTTAATTATTTACACCTGTACACCATGAAATGTTGTTTACCAATAGTATACAGAATGCTTTTCAGGGATGGAATCTAACTGAATTCTGGCTGTTTCTGAAAATAAAGTGTACTACAACACTTGCATTGAAGTATAAGTCTGAACTTAAAAAAACAAACTCCCAAGAACCTGAAATTAAGACTAGTTTTTGAAGACGGAAATCAAACACCACACCATGCAATATTATAGTGATACAAACCTGTGGCCATCAGAAAGGTGGAAGTATTTGCTTTCTTATGTAACTGAAATGCATTTGAATGAATACAGCAAAGTACAGGAAACAACAAAAGCTGCTGTTGTACTTGCAAACTGCAGATCAAATTTAAATAGATAAAATGAAATTTCAGCAAGTTAGGGACAGTAACTGCCCCATTATTTCATGACTTCTCTTTTCACTGAAGCCTCTGCTTCTGCTTAATGAGCTTTGAAGCTGCTGTCTGCAGATACTGAACGCATTTCAACAACAAAACAATACTATATTCCCCTCGAACACCTGCAATTTACTGCACTAGCAAATAAAGTACAGAGGAGTGTCAATACCTTACAAATATTAATCCTACTTCATATTTTACTGGAATTGTAACATGTCCTCTGTTGTCACTCAAGGTCTCAGGTGGTTCTTCACTGTCACTAAAACAAAACAACACATGTCACTCAGATCAGATTGATGCAGACACAACACAACTGCTGGGTGGAAAGGGACCTTAGAAACTGAACTACCTACAGCTCTGGGTATAAAAGGACACTACCCATTTCCAGTTAAGTACTGTTTTCTAAAAATAAATTCAAAATACTTTTTCCAGTGACTAATGATTTAAGTCCTGCACCAGGCCCAGCTCATAAATGCATCTTTGTTAAAATTACAGGCTGCAGGTGACTGAAGAAAAACAGATCAGTTAAAAACCACACCATCCCTGGATTTTGCAGGGACAGAAACACTGAGGGCAAGTGCATTCCTTTACTCTGTCAGGGACGACTTCTGTAATGCTCTTACTCTTTGAAGGCCAGAGCTTTTTGTTAACTGTGATTCATGCTAAAGTACATAGTAATTCTCTAGGAGAATCAACCTTTGCTGAAGGTAGAACAACCGGAAATTATGACTCACTTGTAACTCTCAGCTGTAGAGAGTAACAGCTATTTATTTACTCCACTCAACCAACTGCTGGACTGAATACATCTGTAAGGGTGCCACCTCTACAGAAGATTTAAGAGCTTGTGAGTTCAGAAGCAACTTGTGTTTGACTATGAAACAAAACTGTAGAGCTTTCAAAGAAAAAAAAATCAGAAGGCAAAGACTGCAACTAACCTTGTTGCATACACATGAATTGTAGCATTTTCCAGGAGATATGATGCATTGAATTGGAATGATATTTTGAAGGAAATCTGTGTAGAAAAATAAATTACACATTTTAAAAGGAAAAAAAGAAGCACACACTAATAGGGATTGACATAATGAAAAATGTACAAATTTTTGCTTTTATCTAGGGAATCCTTATTCATATTTTACCAGTTTTCCATGAATCAGAATGAATCCACTATTTTGAATTTGTCCCAACAAAGAAGGAAATCGAATAGTTATCACTTATTAAACAGAAGATCAAATTTTCACAAACCTCATGAAAAAAAATTTATATAGTATATTAGAAACACATAGCTAAATAGTTCTTAATTGAAAGCAATTTACAATTGTTGTACAAGCAATTTATCAAAACCTCTTTTGTCCCTCCAATGAGAAGGAAACAAACCTTCAAAGCCTGGCTATTACAGGGGAGATAGGCTGCCTGTAGAAGGCTGCTGAAATATCACTTAATATATGGTAAAACACCTAGAATACCAAAAAGAAATGTTTACAATGTAAATAAAGAAGAGACTGCTAGGTCTCAAAAAAATCTCATAGTTATTAGAATCAGGAAAAATCTAGCATCATTTGGAATTACTCAATTTAATCACACTGTCACCAATGTTCTTCTTCATATCCTGACACTTAAGGGTAATTTTATATGAAGTAAAAGTTTTCTTATTCGTTACTGTACGGAATTTTCAACTCAGACTTTTATCTTTCCTTTTATGTGTATAAATCTTTACTACAAAGTGGTCCACAGAAAGTTTTCCTAGATATTCATATTTAAAGCAAAAAGCAGCTTTAAAAATGAATGTATTAGGGATGCTTATCAGTGAATCAGAGATTGACTTCTGAATGCAAAGAAAAGTGTGAAATTTCCAAATTTAGGGCTCTACAGCTACAGACAAACTAACAAGCAAAGCATGAAAGCAAAGCCCAGTAAGGCTGGGAATGGAACATTGTGGGCAGAGGCATTGGACAATAGAGTTATTTGGCTCCAAGAAGGTAACAGCTAACTTAATCCCTACAAGTCCAAGACACGAGCTGGAACGTTTGTGTGGGAGGCAATATAGGAAGACATCTCTCATGACCCTCCCGGTGCAAGATAAAGGGGCAAACAAGAAACTGCCAGGAAAGACAGTCTTATTTGCATGCAAATTGATATTTCCCAATTCAAGATCAAGACCTAAGTATGACTTTTCAAAGGCCTAGTTTAGTTAAAGCTCTCTCTCCATTCCAACAGGAGATACAGACAGCACTGGAGCTGTTCAAGATGGAGGTTAAATGGCCTACTTGCTGGGAAGGCCTCTCATTCCCCACCGAGCAGAGGTGAAGTCTTGACGCCTGACTTTGGCAGATCTGAGTTAGCACTTCCACATACCATCTTATTCTGTCTTCAACCAATGGACTACATTTTATACACAAAGTAACTAAATTTATAGGGTCCAGGCTGTGGAAAGCCTAGAGACAGACACTTCTGGCCAGGTGCGCCACTTGTGTGTCAATTGCTGTGTCTCAGTGTCAAGGATGGCAATATGCATCTATTACTTCCTCACATACCACTACTGACTGCTCAGGTACTAAATATCTGATGGTTTCCCATCTGCTTCTGTGCAGCTGACATCAAGGACAGCTTGGGAAACGTGCATGGACAGTTTTGGGATGAACACAAGAAGAAAATTTAAGACATGATAGGGACTGCTCCGCCTTTAGAACAACATGGGGCAAGGAGAACTTGC
This sequence comes from Edolisoma coerulescens, assembly GCA_013397115.1. Classification (NCBI taxonomy): domain Eukaryota; kingdom Metazoa; phylum Chordata; class Aves; order Passeriformes; family Campephagidae; genus Edolisoma; species Edolisoma coerulescens. The sequence goes on along the minus strand of VWZW01000340.1, from coordinate 40,095 downwards.
ATGCAGGGGGACTTTTTACCTCTTCTGCAGGTTTTAGAAATGGATATCCCACTTTGCAGGTGATGTTGTGATTAGATTCACAGCTATCTTTCTGTATATCCTAAAGGGAAAAAGAAAGTGAAAGCATGGCCTTGTGCAAACTCTTTTTAAATTCTGACTGAGCATCACAGACCTGTTGAACACATATATCATTGCCACTTTTCACTGTCAATACATTGTAAGAGTCAAAGCCTTAATTGAACTAGAACAAAAATAGGAAGCCAAAAATTCTGCCAGACAATTTTCACCTATGGACATTTATACCAATTACTTGCCATTTCACCTTTCCAATGACAGTGTTTGGAACATTCACAATTACATGCTTAGTGGACATCATGCAAATTAGTCATGGGGTCTAGCAATCAACATATCTATAATCACACAGTTTTCAAATTTTGTAAATATGTTGCTAACTTAGCAATAAAAGTTACATTCATACTCCATCAATTATTGCCATAGGATCAGCAGCAGTGCTATGGATCCCTGGCTTCTCCTAATGTGCAGTATCAGGACCATTGACAGAAAACAAACTACTCTAAATGCTTCTCATCTGAACTGAGGTGTATTTGTAGCATATCTGCTGACGCAGGAAGGAAAAGAGCCACTTTTGGAAATGCTGTCTGAGGTAAGAAAGATGCAGGCACTGATGTATCTTGTCCTAAGCGCACACAGTGCTTCTTCTATACATGTGAAAAAGGAGAATTCTAGGGGCTCAGGAGTTCTACTGATAAATAACAAGGCATTTCTTGCTCTATAGGTGTACAGGTGATTCATAGTGCTGATGTTTGTCTAAGGGGCAGTCACTTTTTCTGAGTGTCATTGTGAAATTTGCATCTGTAATTATGGACAGGGCTAGGCAAGAGTCCACTCATGTCAAAATAAATACACTCCATTACAGGCATAAGCAAGGAGAGCAGCCTTGGGGAATCTCTTTCAATCAACAGAGATGATGCTCTAGGAGTCAGACTCAGGTTTAGTAAAAAGGTTTCCTCGATCTCTCTAGCAATATAGGTTATGATAAATTTGACAATGTGAAAAAAATCCTACCTCAATGCCAGCAAAAATAATATTTGGAGAATATTGAACCAAAACTCTAGTATTATAGGCACTGTCTTTTTTGTTCTTCACAGAGAGCTGGATGGTGAACTTATCATTGCGTGACTTTACAATGAATGGAGAAGAGCTGTAAAATAAAGTAAGAATGTTGGACATCTTAACTATCAAATCTGTTTTTAACATAAAGAGAAACTTCTTTCAGTCTCCAGACTATCTTGTTTCTGAATTGCAAAGGAAGCCCCAGCATTATCTTATTAGACTACAGAATTTATAATTCAAGTAGAAACTTTGTACACACATCAAGCAACACATTAAACCCAGTATAGTTACCTGTCTCCAGCTATGCTTGCTTTTACAATCAGAACAAGATCTGAAATGCATTTATTTTTGGCTCCACAATCTTTTGTGAAAGGAATCTGCAAAAATAGTATGTTTATTCTTAATTTTGTTACATTTATTGTCAAATACTTGCATTATGTAACTTTATGTAAGGTCTTCTGTTTAAAAATCAAAGAAGTCTTCCTCAATATTAACCGGTTAAACATGCCAATATCCTGTAAAATGCATGGATGAAACATAAGATTTCTCATCATTCCCTTCTGAATGATTTGCCTAGATTCTGAGAAGAGGCATTAATAGAAGTATGAATGATGGCAAGCACCACCAAAGTAAATGGATAACATTCCTCTGTTCCATCTATGTAAAACCTGACAGTAAAATTGTTGGTAACTCTCATCTATCTTCAGTCAGCTACAGAGAGCTTTGAAACCCCAGCATGATTCACAAGCACATTGAATCAAGCTTTTCATTCCTGAATACTCATTTAGAGGCAACATCTCCTGGACAGGCTCAATGACTCCTCCTCTCTAGGCGACTTGTGGGCAATAGTTCCAGCTTTTGTGTGGACTATGATTTTTACCTTAAATACTTTGGTTAGTGATACAGAATCTTTCTGACTTACATATTCTGCTATCGAGTTTGGCAAGTTGCTATCAAGAACAGGTCCACTCTCTGGATCAGAAAAATTGAATTCCAGCAAAACCTTTACAGAGTCCTGAAAATCAGGCTTATCCTAGAACACAAGGAAAACAAAACTGCTGTTATGGAAATTCACTTTCATATCCAAGGAAGTTAAAAAGACCCAAAAAATGCTGAGGTAAAGTATTTTTCTGTCACACTGTTGCCATTCTTGCTAGAGAAGCATCTGAATGCTTGCAGTTGATGATGAAACATTTAATGTGCCAGGCATTTCTTATAAATATCTACCACGGTTTTTGTGTATCTTATCACAAAATTTCACATAGTCTGAGCATGTCCCACATAGTTTCATTTAAGAATATCTTAACTGTTGACTCACAGCCTTTTCTCTTCTAGTTGTGCCCAAAGGATGAGTAAGATAAGCATCAGCAGCATCACCTTTTGTGAAGTCAAACTTAGGCCTGCTGTTCGGTGAAGAAAATTCTGGGTATCACTTACCATTAGTTTTGCATTATGATACAACTGTGAAGTCACTAAGCATTTTAAATGCAGGTAGCTTACAGTACACAAGTCCATTCACTCCACACATCAGGTACAATCTGAGCAAATTCATACTCACAGCTCCTAATTATGCTTCTGTTTTGCAGTGAATAAATATTCTCTGTTCCAAACCTGAAAGTTTTTTTTACTGGATTTTGTTAGGAGGAATTGCACTAATATGGAAACTAAAATTCTAACTCACATGCTCCTGCTGAGTTTTGAGTTAGCACCTAAACTGCTAACCATGACAGCTGCTTGGTTCCAACAAGTGAGGAATGCTCTTAAGACAGACACAGAGACATTACTAAAGACACTGTACATATAAGTAAATAGTTTGTATGTGTATAAATAAATAAATAAATAAATCTAAGTTTTAAACAAATTTCCTGTACACTTCTTAAGATTAATTCTGAACACAGATTTTGTTGTCCAATTTGCAATTAATGAAATACATATTTGGGTTACTCTAGCATCAACATGAGAAAAATACTTTAAATGATTTACTTGCCAACATGTAGAAGTTATGTTTTGTACATTCTGACCCTTTGACAGTTATATTTTTTTGCATTTTCCTCTCATGGCTTTCTGTGAACAAGCTCCGAGATATTTGTCTTTGTGCATCAAGAGTAATCCAATACTGCAGACCTGCAAAGGAGGTTGAGATCAATATTATGAAGCACGTTGCCTCTACACATTCTTTTTTCACAAAGTACCTTAGATGCACTTCGAATACTGAATTTAGAAAAGCTGAATTCCATTTTTTAATTAATAAATGCATGCGAGCATAGGTGTTTTATAGCTTAAAGCTTCCACAGCTTAGTGCTTATCTACTTACTGGATTCAAACATATCTTCTTTTGACTTTAGTCTGGTCTTAAAACAAATTGTGGCATCTATGCATATTGTTTTTCTTATATTTATCTGACAATTTTGTTGTTGAATATTGATGCTTTTAGGTGTAAATTGCATGGAAACGTTTACTTCAGCCACATCACGAGACCTTAAAAAAAATCACAAAGAAAGTGCTTGGAAATAAGAGCAGCAACTTTTTTAAACTTAAGAATGAACTTACAAAATATGCAGCATTTAACATTCAGATACAGACACAGAACCACAGAATCATGGAATCCTTTAGGTTGGAAAAGACTTTTAAGATCATTGAGTCCAACTGTCAAAAGGCTTATAGCTAAAAAGAAAAAATCCTTCAATAATAGAAGCACAAAAGACTTTTAAGATCATTGAGTCCAACTGTCAAAAGGCTTATAGCTAAAAAGAAAAAATCCTTCAATAATAGAAGCACAAAATCCACAACTGAAAAGAGATTCCTGTGGCACTTGTTGATGGTACCAAGCTGCAGTACAGTAGCAGACACAGTGTTGGCCATGTTATGGCAACCAAGAGACTGTCTATTATTTCATGTCTTCTGTCTTGGCTGTGTTGCTATGAAAGCAACTGGCAGTTGCACTGCACTTCTCTGGCATGTTTTCAGTCTGCATTTGCCTTTCTCCATTTAGGCAGATTACTGCGTGCCTGTTAACTGCCATCTCAGAGAGAACTCATCATACGGAAAACAAAAAAGTGAGCAACAAAAAGAGGAGGGAAAGAATGTCCTCAGCAGCAAAAACCTATAAAGCATTAGAGCATTTTTTAAAGCTCAACTATCATTCAGGGGGGAAAACCCCTAAAAAATTAGGGACAAGAGCAATGTGATGGTCTAAAAGAGTAATTAACTATATATCCTATACATAGCACCAGTAAAAGAGAAATTACAGAGGAAACAGTCACAGGATTTCTCCACAGTGCTGTACTTGTTTCAGAAAAGACACCAGGTGAAATATTTCCAAAAGCATTTAGGCAACTCTACAGAGCCAGACCCATTTTAAAAGAGACTGAAGGCCCAGAGCCATCATTGAGCATATCACAGATGAACATATCACATATAAGCTGGAGGGTACCATGCCATCTCTTAGGTTGTGAGTAGACAAACAGGCTAATATTTGTCCCCAGTTTATTTCACTTTAAATCTCCTTTGCCCCTGCAAGCATTCCTGTCTCATCCCTCGCTCTGATTCAGCTCCCTTTTGGCCATGATATGCAGCATGTCAGCGTACTAAACCAGCAAAAAATTTAGCTGGCAAAGTAACTTTCTACAGAATTGTGGACTCAGCAATGCAGTGAAGGGCATCACACTGTGTTCAGACATGGAACTTTTAGAAAGAAACTACTAGGTGAAGTTCAGAAGAAGCTGGGAGCTTGAGGATGGTAGCAAGCCTTGACAAACTTGATCACCTATGAGGTAAGTTAGGTGAAACAGGAGGACAGGGAAAGCAAGTAGCTGCGTTAGTAATTTCCTTACCAGGGACAGAAATAATTTTAGTTGTTCTTGAGAAATGAGGGATTTAATGCCACATTGTTTATTTCTCTTCTCCCATAAAAATTATATTGCTCACTATAACATCTGAATCATACTCTTATATAAAGAAAAAGAAGTCAATGTTAAGCAGAAAGCTTAGTTTAATTTTACCAATTTTCTGTAGGCAGTCAAACTGCAGTTTTCCTATTCCGAAATAAAAGCAGTTTTCTTAGTGAGGCCTTTAGATTTGAACCTGTTCTTGATATTGTTAATAAAATAATATGCAACAGACTGTGAAAAAGAGAGAAATTCTGTTTTTTTCCAATTTTACTTGGTGCTACAAAGGGAATCGGTTTCTATTTTGAAGATGGTCTAGGAGAACAAGTTCTTCATTCTAGGCTAGCAAGAGTTCTATAACATTCCTGTATTTATAATGGTATACTTTAAATTTTATGCTCATTCCTGTAGTGAGATGTGAAAAGATGAATATTTTCAGTCAGTGTCAAAACATGAGATGAAACCAGTAACCTTACAAAGTCCAAACAGTCATGTATGCAAGTTACGCTGGTACCCCAACCAAAAGTTTTTTGTGTCCTGACAGCTGCTGTGAGTCTCCGTACCAGAAGAGGGCAGCCCCACCAAGGCCTCCGATGGTAACATCAATCAGCCCGTCGTCGTTTAAATCCATTTCTCCGTGCACAGACTGGCCAAAAAATTTCACTTTTTCCCCATCTCCACCTGATGCAATACGCTGTGAAATGCGTAAAGAGGTTAATGCAGTGCACTTTGAAGGGTTTTGTAACAGTCAAGATGCATTTGACTGCAGTGAGATGGGGTTTAGGCTCTTTAACTACATTAAATTTTCATTACAATACTCCTAAAACAGTTACCATGGTGATGAACACACTATAAATTTTCAGATTGCAAAATATCTGCTTTTCTGGCTGTACTAAATATGTCAGAAGGCTTCTAATGTGAATATATTTTTTAACAACACTGACTCATATTCAGTTAAATCACTATGAGTTTAAAAGTATAGAGCAATTTAAAAAAGAAGCTGTCACAACTGGTCAAGTCACAGTCTCATCTTATGTTGGGAAGACAGGATTATAAACATTATATACATTAAAACAGCTGGCAATCTTCAGAGCTTTACTTCATACCTGTGAATATTTTTTACTGATTGCTTTGCCACGGCCATGATAAACATAAACAGCTCCCCGATGGTCATCCTCTAAGGGAGAGCCTATCACAATGTCATTGTACCCATCCAGGTTGAGGTCCTTCACTGCAGCAATCGCAGTCCCGAAGCGTGCACCGCAGGGCTCATTCTTTAGAACTTTGCAGGTGTCCTGTTTTAATGGCGAGCAGCACGTTTGCTTTATGGGTTCAAGACTCATCTGATATTCAAACTTTGTCTGTGGAAGGACAGATTTAGAGTTTGTGAATTTCCACCAATGTTTCAGCAATGCAGACTTTTAAAAGGTCCTGACCAGAGGACAAATGGACGAATTAAACAAAACAATTACAAACTATTCCTAGTGATTAAGTGCACTGTAGAAACTGTGATTCTGCAGCTATAATTCAAGTGTTCTTTCTGAGCAGCATGTGGCAAAAACATTCTTTCTCCCTCTCTTTCTGCCTCTAGATGCTTCTGCATATTTCTTGAAGTTAAGAGGTTCACAGAAAAGGACAGTATCATAACAATATTTGGATGGTACTGCAAGTAAACCACTTCATTCTTTAGGCAGTGTAGAGTTTTCCTAAAGACATTCTCTTAATCTGAGAAGTTAGCCAAGTTACTAATGAAACACAGATGGCAATACTGTTATTCCAGAACAAAAGATAGCAGTCCTTTTACGCAGTTGAATTTTGCCCCCAGTAGACACATACACCATGGCCTAACATATGTATTCCGACCCAGTGCGTATGGTGGACGAAACCACACAGACCCTAGGGCATGTAACCAATCTTTCCCATGAATTCCATGTTAGAAATAAGCAGTAGCAAGCAGTTATTACATCTTCTTTATTTGGAACCGGATAAGCTCCAAAGCACAGGAAAAACAAATTTCAAACCCCACACTACTGGAGGACATGAAATTCTTATTTTCTCACCAACCCTATTCACCAGACACTTGTTGTTAGCAACATGCATGTAGAGACTGCTGTCAAACATATCCAGTCTCTCCAGGTCCTTTTCTTGAAATAGTGTTTTAGGAGATCATCATTGCTAAGATATATTTTGATAATTGTTATAACAGTACACAATGATAATGGATGAGAAAAGAAGACAAGACAAGACATGACAAGACATGACAAGACAAGACATGACAAGAAAAGAAAAGAAAAAGAAAAGAGAAAAGAGAAAAGAGAAAAGAAAAAGAAAAGAAAAGAAAAGAAAAGAAAAGAAAAGAAAAGAAAAGAAAAGAAAAGAAAAGAAAAGAAAAGAAAAGAAAAGAAAAGAAAAGAAAAGAAAAGAAAAGAAAAGAAAAGAAAAGTATGCACAGACATTGGAAGAAGGGACTTAGCAAATTAATAAAGTGAGGTGTAGCTGGTATAATTCTCAATCTAGTCAGACATTTAAAAGCTGTTGAATGTATAGGGTTTCATTCTAGGTTGCTAAGCAAGTCACAAGGATATTGGTGATCCCACTTTTCCCTAATACAATAAAGTTAAAAAAAAGATAGAAAAGTAATCCTATAAATTTGTATCTGTGCCATACTGCAGCTTATAGGATGTAGTACTTATCTACATAATACACTCCATTCTCAAACAAGAGTTTGAGAATGAAGTTTAAAATTCAGCTCCATTATAATCTCAGTTGTCAAAATCATGTTACTCTATTTTCAACAGGTCATCTTCCGCATTTCAAATTACTGTATTTCTTTAAAATAAGGATAAGAAGACAGTAAAGAGCATGCTCTATTCCTGATCAATAAACATCCACCGGCCTTACCTTGTTCAGACTATAAACATATACCTTCCCTTGCTCCTCTTTCTCAGTTCCCATATACGTGGGAGCTCCAACAAGAAGAAGGTCTGTAAATGAGTCCCTATCGATGTCGACTGTGGTAATAACACCCCCAAAGTATGATCCAATCTGTAGGAAAACAAAAAGCGTGCATCAGAGACAGAGTCAGCAACATCATGCTATATTTCCTTTTCAGAGACTTCTTGCTTGCAATGACAAATAGTAACCATTAAGCAGAAATTTTCCTTACTAGCTAGATTTTTTTAGTCTGTTTGTCTTTGAAGCTTGTTTTCAGTTCTAGCATTTGTTGTCTGATTTTTTTTATATTAAGAAGTGGGCCATTCAACTTTCAAGTCTTGTGAGTTGGAAAGTATAAATGGGTAATTTCTACCTGCTATGGGAAGTAGGACCTTTTAAGACAGCATTTGAATAACAGTAACTCAGGGAAGCTAGTTTTCTGTTCAAAAAAACAAGTAAAGAAGCTTGGACAAAAGCTCTGAGACAGATCAGTGCAGACAGTCAGCAAAATTCTCAAGTTGTTACTATTTTCAGAGGAACAAAATCTACATGAAGAGATGGATATATTCATAGACTGGGTACAAGCTATAGGATTTATCTGCTTACATTCACTTCACAGATAAGCAAGATACTCTGCATTTCCTTTACATGCAACAGGAGATGCAGTCTCTTCTAGTCAAAGATACATCTCCTCTCACAGAGATGTTTCAAGTAGTCCAGATGTCTCAAACCTTAAAAATCACAAAATCACAGAATGGATCACGTTGGAAGGGCCCACAGTGGGTCATCTGGTCTAACCTCCCTGCTGAAGCAGGGCCATCATAGAACACAAGGCACAGGATTGTGTCCAGATGATTCTTGAATATCTCCAGTGAGGGAGACTCAAATCCTCTCTGGACAACCTGTTCCAGTGTTTGCACAGTAAAGAAGTTCTTCCCCATGTTCAGGTGGAACTTCCTGTGCAACAGTTTCTGCCTGCTGCCTCTTGTCCTATTGCTCAGCACCTCCGAACAGAGCCTGGTCCATCCTCTGACCCTCCCTGCAGACACTGACAGACATTGATGAGGTACCTTCTCAGTCATCTCTTCTCGAGGCTGAACAGGCCCAGATCCCTAATATCTACTTTAGTTCATTGACTCTAAAATGTTTGATTGATTGATTGATTGATTGACTGATTGATTAGCTGAGTTGCGGACATCAGCTGTAGCTGAAAATTAGGTAACTTGAATGCTCCTGAAAGAAGCTGGTACTTCAGCCCGGGGAGATGAGAGTAGGCAGGTCTTTCAATTCTCATAAGCATAATATTATCTTAATAATATCATCCTTAATTATGCAATTACATGGGGATTTTTCCTCCTGCAGCAATAGATCTCAGTGAGCTGCTACTCAGTGTAACAAGCAACCATTCAATATTTCAATCTATCCCAGAAGATGCTCTTGCATGGAACCCTGCTTGTCAAAACTCTTTCCTGCCAGTGACATGCTCTTCCACCCAGCAGACAGAGAAAATTGCACATACAGAGATGGCAACAACCACTTTGATACGGGTGAAGATTTAACCCTCAAAGACAAAATTTCCAAGGATCTACTGTATGGTCCACTTCACATTGCTAATTATACCAGAGGATCCGCCTAACTTTTCCTTCTGATCTTGCTTACAACTCCCAGTTTCATGTGCTCTTCTAATGACTTCTCGTTTGAATAATTATTTTTATTTCTTCTGCTATAGTCCTTTTGTATGTTAATTGTGAATGCATACTTACTTGCTCTCCATTTAATCTCTGAATTACTTGCACCTCTTTTCCTTCCATCTGATAAATGATAACTTGGCCAGTGTGATTGTATCGTGGTTGTCCTGCTATGTACAGCACACCTCCAGGTGTAAGGGCTGAATTCACAGTATATCCTAGGAAGCAGAAAGAAGTCAAGATGTAACACTCAAGAGAATGCATCAGAAATACTTGCTGTGATTCAGAGCCTTTGTAAGGTCTATTCTATAACTAGATGTTTAGCCCTATCCATGGTAGACAGCAATAGTAGCTAATTAAAAGGCCTTTTTTTGTCTACAGTCTCAGAGTAAGGAACACCACTGTGTTATTAAACCTGTTCACAGGCTGGTGAGCCATGCTCACTTTGCCATTCTCACACAGTGTAAGAAATAACTCACGGATAGCTGGTTGAAAAGTTACTTTCAAAGAACAGTTGTCACTGGCCCACTGTCAAACTGATGGAGTCTTCAAAAAGTGATTCTGGGGGCATTTTGAACCTACCTCTGTTCCGCTTAATATTAACAACAGTTTAACAACTTTGGTGAAGGAAGACTTAAAAAATTTGCAGTGAAATCAAAACTGTGGAAGAGTTGCAAGTATTATGGGAGGACATGATACTAATTTGAAAATTATGTTACCAAATTGGAGTTATAATAAAAGGCAGCAGCTAAAGGAATTTGGCAATGAAGAAAGTGTACTTAGGGAAAAACATTAAAATATTCTACCATTGATTCTTCATCATTGGAATTATGATTTAAATGAGATAACAGAGCAAACAGAACCATGAGGTGTAGAAAGCAAGACTTAGAGCAAGGCCACTGAAGCTTTTTGACAGAAAAATAACCTGCCAATTTGCAAAACTTTTTTTAAAAAAAATAATATTGGTCTAGTTGCTTTTGTCCATTGAGTGACAGAAAACAGCTTAATTTTAAGCAAATACTTGACTATTGTATAAGACTTTTTAACTATCAAGGCATAGAAAAACTTGGAAAGAATACTAGAGGAATCTGTGAAATCTTCTTTGAACAGATTTAACATCTCTGTTGGAAAAGTCTAGATATACTTAGGTCTATGTCTGGACTTGTTTTCTGATTGTAGAAGTTTTGTTACTTATTTTTTTAAAAGAACAAGAAAATCATAGAGTAGACTTTTTCACAGGTTTCTGGAATACAAGATATTCTATAAGATACTCATTTTGAATGAGCTTTGAGAGAGTTCTTGTAGCATTTTTTGAAAAGTGTTGTAAGGTGGGCTATTTCTCTTACCTAGATAGGCTGCAAGAGGTTCATTTCTTTCTGAACGCCTGTCACGAAAGGTGTCATTGGTTGGCATTGAAATACCACTGTCTTTCACCATGAGCACCGTGCCATTCCAGTCATATGCTCCAACTGCTCCAAGCATGACCCAGTCCTTAAGGAGAGTAAAACAAAAAGCCTGTTCTCTATGTGAATCATCTTTAGACATTCATGGTTCAGGATGCTCTTATTTGGGTAATGCTTCCTGTATGCTTACATATTTAGCCTTGCTTTTCCTATTATGGTATGGACCCTACAATCACAGGGTCATAGAAAGACTTGGGTTGAAATGTCCTGAAAGATCATCCAGCTCCAGCCCCTCTTGCCACGGGCAGGGATGCCACTAACTAGACCAGTTTCTCAGAGCCCCATTCAACCTGGCTTTGAACACCCCCAGGGGCAGAGACACAACTTCTCTGGACAAGCCTCACTTTGCTCCATGTAAAGAATTTCTTCCTATCATCTAATCTAAACCTCTGCTCCTTTAGTTTAAAACCATTCCCCCTTGTCCTATCACTATCTGCCCATGTAAAAAGTCACTGTCCCTCCTTTTATAAGCCCTCTTTAAGTACTAGAAGGCTACTCAAAGGTCTCCCTGGAGCATCTTCTTCTCTCAGCTAAATAACACCATTTCTCTCAGCCTGTTTTCATAGGACAGGTGCTCCAGGCAGGGTCATCTTTGTGGCCTCACTCTGGAACTATCTTTCAAGTTAAAACATTGTCCCTTGTTCTACCACTAAAGGCTCTGGTAAAAAGTCCTTCTCCATCTTTCTTAACATATTTTTAGGCTATTTTCCTGATAGAAAGTGCTATGGGAGCATTAAGTTTAGAGTTCCTGTGAACTATATGCATACTCTCTCAAGCTTTCATTGTTCATAAATGTTCTTTAAGTATGTTTTACAAAAAAAGTAACTGGATTACAGGACACTCCAAAACTTCCAACAGCAAACAGGACTATACAAAGAATTCTGAAACACTTATTCCAAATTCACAGAACCACCATCAAAAATCTAGTTTGTAAAATAACTTCTATTTTCAAGCAGTTTGTTTACCTGAGAATAATGGGCACTGAAACCAGCCTGAGACATTTCCATTTCAAAAGAGGAGGCCTGCTGGTCTGTTGTTGCTATTGAACAGAAAAAATTAAGTTTCAAAAATAAATTTGTTACTGAAAAAGTAACTGAAGAGTGTTATGAAAATGATCATATGATAGTAAAGGATAGCATAATTAAGTAATCTATTCAGCAAACATAGTTCGCCATAGATTTTTATAATAAACACAGAAATAAAGACCCATGTTGAATGCTACTATTAAGTACGGGAATTTCCATTTTAAGATCATGTCTCAGAACTTGTCCAACAAATTTTCTGGGCTAAAACTGACCAGATTTGAACTCAGGCTGATGGTAAGTATGTTTGGAATGTTTGATTAATATGGTTAAGCCACTTTCCACTTGAGCTAAGTGAACAATAAAACACCAGCCATGTAACCCTGGCCTTGTATTCAAGCAACTAAAGTTTTGTAGGCAGCTGGAGGAACTTTAAATGAAAAACACTTGATGTTTGTATGAACATTTGCAAAAACAACATAGGAAAATCTCTGCTGTCCAAGATTCATAAGCCTCAGCAAAGTGCTTGGGAATGATAATCCTGCCCAGAAAATTACATGAAGATCTGACTCTCTTAAATGACTTTGTACAAAAAAGTTATCAGGTGATTTGTACTAGATTCAGTATCTTGTCAAGTAGTCATATGCTAGTTATTAAACTCTGACGGGCTGTTTTGCTCACAGGTAAACTTGAAATATCATCAGGGAAGAAAAAGTTCTGCCTTTTCCTCTACTTAAAAGAAAGATAAACAGCCCTTAATAGTCAAGGACTATTTTGCCATTCTAAGTGGCCAAGTAAGGGAACTATATTCTGGCCAAGTAAGGGAACTATATTCTCTTCCTTGAGAGCAAGATATGCTAACAGGCAGTAGCGGCAAGCTATGAAATATACTCTGATGCTGGCCAGGAAGAGTTCACAGTTTGCTACCAGCTGAGTGCTGAAGCAAACCTTCTACTGTGTGAATGAAACTGAGCCATAGCAAGCCATGGTTGCATGAATTTCAGGCATCTGGACTATTAAATAATACTGAAATTTTGATACTCAGCAACTAAACCACAGTGGTTGCTCCCTGGGACATGACGTCTTTCCTAATTGTTGCAATTTACAGCCAGTCATAGGAAGGAGACACGATCTCAAACACAAAGTGTTTGACATACAAACGAAGACTATCATGTTTCACAAGCTGTAGCTACTTTGCTAAGTCTGAAAAAGTCATTTTTAGGCATAAAACTCTTAAGCTGCACATCTGCTGATAAACAGTATTTTCATGCAGTAAAGGATGCTCCTTAATGAGCTGAGAAAGACAGGATCCTCACAGACTGACTGCAGAGGACAAAGCTGGTACTGTTGGTGTGTGTAGCTCAAAATACTGCTTAGATAATGGCCCTTAGCCCAACTTTCCATTCAGTTTCAAACTGCCAAGCATCCTACAAGGGATATTTTGTGAAAAAACATTTGTGCCTGCCTACGGGTTGGATAAAACATAAAATTGCAGTTAAAAGCAACATCCATGCCATGAGACACAGAGGCATATGAAAAAGATTATGTGTAAAAATTCACTGGCTGTCAAGTAGGAGTTTTTGTTGGATTTGATTTTTCAAATCTCTCTCAATTTTCCTTTGAATTTTTTTAAAGAACTAAAATGAAAACAAGAAATCCAAGAAAAAAAATCAAATGTACTACTATACCAGCAAGGAGCAATTAAGATTGAGAATTTAAACAGATTCAGATATCAAATTTCAACAATCAAGATTCTTGTGATGCACAGAAGCTACTATGTACAGACCTAATTAATCTCCAATTAAACACATCCAATAAACTGGCTTGTCACCAGAGAGCTGTATGGTACAGAATGAATCTGCTTGCTTCCACCACCAGAAAAATACATGCATGGACACAGCTGCAAATCCAGAACACTGAAAGGCTTTGGGATAGGACAGGAAAGGCCTGAAGAATCAGCATAATTGATTTAGTCAGCATCATCCAGCTGCAACCCATAGGAGCAGCTTGATCTTGCTTTGTTTTGACAAAAAGCTAAAATCCCATTTTCAGTTTCTATTCTGATACTCTTGCAGACAGATTACATGATTTCTGGGATTTAGGTGGAGGAGGAGACATTTCATGTCTCATATTGCAGGTGCCTTATATAGAAATCTTAGTGCATCTCTGAGTTCCTACAGAAAATCTGCAAACCAAGAAGCCTTTTGGCAGTAATGAAATTAATTAGCTTGTCTGCTATAGTCTGGATAAAGGTTATTTTCCAAATTTTTCATTTCAAATACGTATTTTTTGTAATACAGTCAAGTCAATATAAAATAAAAATGTAAATATATCAAGGCATAAATATCCTGACATTTTATAATAAGTTTATGTTAAATATAAAGTAACAATATCCAAGAATAGATATTTGTTAGTGCATCATTTGCAGAAAATTACAACTGAATTCAAGGAGTACTGCAGAACTTGTTGATACTAAAAAGAGCTACAATATGCTTTATGTACCAAACTACTGAAGGACATGAAGACGAGGATTTGTTGTCTCAAGAGCCAACCATCATATAAACACATAAAATTTTTACAATTTAACCAAACACTTAGTTTCACCACCATCAACATAACTAGATTTGTTTGGGTATTTTACTAAGCTAAAGAACTTGTTTAGTGTTCAAATGTTTTGTATTTTTTTCTTATTATTAGAGGAATGATTTAGTACAGTCAATGGAAGGGTTAGAGCTCACTGCATAAAGCATTCCCCACCAACATGGAGTTCAAGCCAGCACAAGCCACTGCACTGCTTGGAGGCTGGGGTTTCATGTGACAGACAAGCACCACCTAATGCCTGATGGCTGCTGACTGATAAAAGGTGGAGTGTGACAAACTGAGACTGTCTCGTCCAGTGGTATCTGGCTGTTCAAAGGGTTAAGCTATGGCACGAAACCTTGACTTTGAGCACAAAGATTTTCAGAAACTCAGTTATGTTTGGTCTTACGTTCTTCATCTGTTGCCATGTTAATTAACCTCTTATTCTATATTCATTATAGCTAATAGATGTGACTAACATTTTATTCTAACAATGAAATAAAAATATTTTTCTCACTTTTTTAGAAGTATAAAGCACAAATTGAAGATCAAGTTTACAATTTCTGTTTGAACAACTACTTTTCCACTGAAAGTTTATTCTTCCTAGTCAACAGTGACTTAAGAAAAGAGCACCCTATTCAATGAACTTTGAAGTACACAATGAGCCTAAGTAGGCTAAACTTTGAGCGTTAGAGAGATTATATTCTCCTCAAATTAATTTGTTGCAAAGCTGAGGAAACCAAATTGTCCAGAAAGTAAAAAGAGAAGACTATATAAACTGAATTTTAATAAACTGTTTATTGCTGAAAATATTTAGTAATAGCTGAAAACGGTAATATTTGACCAAACTAAGTGATACACTAAAAGAAACCCCAACCTAAATACATCTGAGAAATACAACTCCAACGTGAAAAAATGAAAATACTCTCTCAATTTTATACATTCAAGTCAATACTTTCTTTTGTTCCAGCTGTAAACTACACTATTCTAGCTACTTGGAAAGTTGAATTGTTGAAAAAAATAGTCCAAATAGATGGATGTTTTCTTTTCTATGATATGAATCTCTTCAGAGCTGGCCAGTATAATTTATAACTAATAAACTCTGTCTCCTGTTACCAGTAGTGTACTTGAAACAAACAGTGGTTTGGACAGTGTTGCCTCATTTGGATGGAGAATGTAAGCAGACATTATGAGAGAACAACTTTTCTGTGCTAAAATCTGAATACTGTGAACCTTCCCAAAGGAAAATTATATCTTGTTAACTCTGTACAGCAAGTCCATGCTAACTTGTATAGCAAAGTAACATGCTGTAATTAATAACTAACCAAAAAAGAGATCCTAGACGTTTAGGCAGAAAGCCAGATGATCATGGGGTAATTGGGGTATGATCTGGGAATATTCTTTACCTAAAAGAGGGCATTTTATTTACCCTAGATAAAATGGTTCTGGTTACCCTTTTAGGCTATTGTCTCCACAGGCTCTAACTCCTCTGAATATAGTCACATCTTTACCTACTACTTTGATGTCTGTTATAAAATATTTTCATAATCAGCATGGAAGAAATAACTGCACAATAAATTTTATACAGCACAATGCATTTCAAAGGAAGATAAAAACAGGTGTTCTTCTATTTGTTTCAGTTGTAATGCAGGCAAAAAGTAAAATTTTAAATAATGTCATACCTTCCAGGGCAAATATTCTCTCTCCAAGTGCTTCAACAATGGTTAAAAGAGCTAATTCATCTGAGACATTGAAAAAATGCTTTTCAGTAGGCTTACTGGCAATTGATTTTATTTCCTCCACAAATTTCTCAGTACTTAAATTTCCTCTGCTGTAGCTGCCAAGAATCTAAAGAGAATAAAGAAAAAAAAAACAAACCAAGACAAAAGTCAAGCATACATTTCATAACCTGTTTAAAAAGATACCATTGAGGCAAGTTGTCAGAGAATGCTGGAAAATCATATCTAACTTTAATTTGTTCTGTTAAAACCTCATTCAAATTGATTTGAAACCATTCTTTCCTGATGCGAACAGAACTGTATGAGGGCTCAGCTGTTTTTTTGAAAATACCATTTGACAGCAAACAAAGTAACTGTATGGTGTGATGTCTGATATCCTCAACTGTACTTTTTATCCCTTCTTCACAAAATTCTAATATGATTTGTTGAAGTAGGCTGTAATTTAGGAAAAAACCCCACAAAACACTTCCCAAACCAGAGTACTCAATTACACTGGCTTCTGCATAACCAGCAGTTCTTATCATAACATGCTATACATGCAATTAATGATAAGTTGATTTGGCACAGAATAGTTCTTTATTCTGAGAAGACTTGTCCTATAAATACCTATAACAACAATACTTGCATTCAGTGTTAACAACTTCAGCACAATACAAGACTTTAGATTTGCTTTGCAGTTTTAAGACCACTGCTGTAACAAGTCAGGACACCTCAGAAAAAAAACACCTCACTTCTCTAATTCCCAGACAAACAGATATTTTTCATATGAAAAAGGGCTCTATACACTAAACTTGATTTGAGAGGGAGGCAAAAAAGCAAAGTCCCATGTTCTAGCATGTCAGCCGACTGGAGCAATTCAAATTTGGTTCTAAACAGGAATTTTATTGCTGAAAATCGTTTCTGTGGCAAGGACAACTTTTTCTTTAGTTATCTCTAATTTTATGAGGAAAACCACTGAAAATTTGTGTGCTTCTGGACTCAACTTTTGTTTTACATCTTTCTTAAAATTAAGTATAGCATCTGTCTTTAAGTTTTGTGGTTTCATACCGCTTTATTTTACCAAAAAACAAGATAGCAAAACAAAGAAAAATAGCAATGTAGAGGCAACAAACCAGTGTCCCTTCAAAATTAACAACAAATAACCAGAAGATCTGTGTATAAAATACATAAACATAGTGGAGTATTAGCACCAAATCTATAATTAATGCTTTCATATTTCTTGATATGGGTGAACCTCTATTCTCATCCAGCTACTAAGTTTGCTTAACGTGAAATGACAGCTTTAGAATGCAAGCATACAACACAGACATAATGAACATGCATCGTCTTGATGGTTTACATTTGCTTTTTTTCTTAAATAGGTAATGTTTCTATAGAAGTTGCTTATAATATTGTATTAGTCCACCCTGCTCAATGTCGCTTTTAACAAAATGGATTTGATGTAAAACTGTCCCTCAAACTCTTCCTCCTTTTTCTTCACGCAGATGCACACCTGTCATTACCCAGAAGACAGGTAGATTGCTTTTCTTATATGCTATAACATCAGAAAGCAAATTTTTAATGTTTTTTTCAGCATTTCCCTTTCTTCCTCTCTGAAATAATTGTATTTCCATAAAGATTCTGTGAAATGAACTTCTAAAACTGAAACTACATTTAGAAGATGAAACATGCTTTTAAGATTCTGAATTTTCCCATTAAATTTCACTTACAGCAATAGCAAATCTCTGAATGTTTTCATCTTCACAATCATCAATCACTTCTTGTAATCTGTAGTTGTCATGTGATTCCCCATCAGTCACAATAACCATTACTTTTTGTACTCCTCTTCGTGCACCATGAGCCTCAGTAAAAGCTTCTTCCCTAAAGGCATCAGAAAGCATTTTGGAGAAAGGCAATGTTAGCATTTAGCACATGCATCATATTTGCATAGCCAACCATAAACTAAAAGATTTTATATTAACTAGGAAGCAGGAAATGGAGATTAGTGTTAACCATGAACAAATACAAACATCTCCAACTGGAACTTACATGACAGTTCACAGCCAAAGTTTCACAAGCATTCATTCATTATTCACTCACTTGAGAGCAACAGCAGAAAAATATAAAGCTGGATAGCGAAAAATTCTTCCCCTCTATAAATAAACTTCTGGCACCTTAAAACAGTTTTTGGCATCTTAAAAAAAGACGCAGCCAACACCCTCCCTTTCCACAAATCCATGTAGAAAACGCTCACCTACTTCCAGCCTACAGCAGCACTTCAACTGGTCAAAGTATTTACTCAGCTACCAGCACACACCTGCACACCTCTGCACACCTGTGTTAATTAACACTGGATATTGGGGGTGAGGCAGAGAGGGGTTGCAGGTGAGTGGAGGCAGGCTGGGGCACCCGGCTGAATTCTACAGTTGCAGATGGGCAAACAGGCTCTGAGGTTTTGGGCAGATGTTCACCCAGACTCTGGACCTGACAAGGCAAGGCTGGATTAGGGCTCTGGAGGAGAAGGAAGGAAGCAGGGCTTCCTCTTTTCAGAAAAATACCACAGAACCCTAGGACTGGCCACATGAATGAAAGCTGAAATTTACCACTGAAAATGGCCAAAGGGGGGTGACTGTGAGAAGAAAGGAAGCTTTTGCTGACAGTTTCTGTATATACAAGCCTGCAGCATTTTGTGGTGCATGGGGGCTTTCTGAACTAGATCTGGTTTCTGAGTACTTGGCAATTCTCAGCTGGCTCTGCTTCATGAACTTGTTCGGACTTCTCAAGCTTTTACTCGTATCTCAGGAAAATGTTAATGTATCAGAATTGTATTGTACACCACATCAACAAAACTTTGGTCAGATAATCAAATTGTTCATCAGAAGAATGTTGCATATTTCATTAAATGGCTGTTTGGAAAGAGTGAATGCAATCTTTTGTTGAATAAAATCATGCTTTTGCGATGGAAAAAAAAAGCACCAGAAAAGAAAAAAGATACCAGGACAACGCTGTATTGAAATTTTCTGAGAGATTTTGCATTTACTATCTGTTCTATGAAGGTCAGATTTCATTTTTCTCATAAAAGAAGCATTTCTAAATATTGCTCTTGCTACAACAGATTGTTAATCTCCCAATGATCGAGAAGCTTCAAAGACTTAGGATATAAAATTTCTAGGCTTTCTGACAAGTGTGGGCTCAAACATTGTAATAACCAACTTAAGAATGAAAAAAAATTAACATTAAAAATTCTATTATTTCATTTTTCCTCTGAAAAACTTGATTTTCTTCATCCCTCTACATACACAGTTCCTACCTGCTCTATGCGGACATCAGATATTGTCAGCCCTTTGCTTAGGCCTACAACCTTGCTCCATGTCTATTATCTTTTCCTAATTCCTTTGTTCAGGAGGACTCTTTCAAGAGTCTCATACGCAATTTCTCTAGGTGCCAGATAGAATCTGCTTATCCACCTTCCTCCTAAACGATGTTTGCTTAGCTAAAATGAAGTCAGATGTTAGCCACTCCATGTTTTCAACACATAAAATCAGAATGACCACCCTGCCTGTGCTTGTTTCCCCCAGGAAACAGGGGGACATCACCCTGTGCACGTACCTGGCCGTGTCTATTCCCAGGGCTGTCATGGTTTGTGTGCCACCCCGCTGGCGTATTCTCAATGCTGCAGCCATCACATCTTCCGTTGTCGAGTATGTATTCAGGAAAAACTCATGGACTACAGTCTGTCCATACTGAACAATTCCAACCTGAAACACACAGTCCATGTCAAAAATCAACTACAGTTAAAGAAAATATCACTTTTATCACTGTGTGTCCTGCAGTGGGGTAAATTTCTGTTTGTACCCACAGCCAGGAGAGTAATTGAACTCTGTGTCTTTCCCTCAGTATGAAACACCTATGTGTCTGAGCAAGACTAGCTAGATGACAGTCTCATGAAACGTTTTGAAGTTTCTAAATTGCTTTTACTAAAAATTGGAATAAAGCCAAAAGCTGCATCAAGTCCTTGGTCTTTCTGGCTTGAGGCAATCTGGATGGGACCTCTGCTCTCCTCTAGGCCAAGGCAGACCAATGCTCCAACCACCAGTCCCAACTCCTCAAAACTGTTTTCCTTATAGCATACAAGTTCATGGCTCATCACAACTCTCTTCATTCCACTCAAATATAATATTCCTATGTCAAATAGTTCATTTACCCTAAATTAAGCCTAGAAACAGAAAGACCCAATCACTCTTATCTTGATGAAGACAGCAGGGACATCTGTGACATGGACGTTCTCCCAGCAGGAGGTAAGCCAAAGTATCACCTGACAAGTACCAGGGGGCAAAGCATGAAGGAAATGGTGGCTTTGGGACTAGGGGAGGGTGATGTTAAGTCTATAGATGACCTTAGCAGGATAAGCCTTTGTGAGGAAGATCAACACATGGGATTGTGCAATAACCACAAAATGCCTGAGGGAACCTGCTGCAAAACCAAGAGCGGAATAAAAAGATGAGCAATATTCTTAAATATTAATTAATTTCTCCCATTCATCTGTGTCAGTTTTAATATTTTGGCAGGTTCCTGGCAGCTTTTACTGGGAAGAAGCCATACAATGTTCCATTAGCATATTTCAATTTTATGTTACACATGGCAATTTATAGGTGTTATTTAGGATAATGCAGTATTACATGGCATTTATGTCTCACTCATCTATTATTAAAAGCACTCTAGCATTGAGGTACTGAAGATCAATAAGACCTCTGGGATGTTTTTACCATCATATTATTTTATAAGTGGCTTAGTATGTACTTTACAATTGCTTTACAGTGGTTTTTTTTCAGGTACTTTCACAGCCTCTCAGATTCTGCACCATATTTGTTTGCTTGTAGCAGAAGGGTTAGAACTGAATAAATATTTCACAGTAAACATCAATAACATGATCATTATGAAATGCTAGTTACATATGACTATGGGACTATAATTACAATGGAATGTGATAGCAAAATCTATCCCACTGAATTTCCGTATCCTTTTGAAAGCACAGTCAAATCTGGAAGAACTGATGTAAGTTCAAAGTTATGACAAGTTGCTGCCTTTCAGATATTTGTCTCTTGGAGGTATGCCCTCTTCCATCTGCAGTAGAGAGAACGCAGAGGCTGCAACGTTCCTGTGAGCAGCAGTCTATTAACCCTGTGCAGTGTTTACAGAACCAGCCAGAGCACACTCTATATCATCACTCAGAGCAGTCATGTGGCACTGAATAAATCACAAGCTGAAGATGAAATTTTTAACCTGTTCCCTCCAAGGCAACTATTTTGTGGCATGCACCTAAAGTGATGTACAGCATTATCTGAATTGGACGCTGTTAGTCTTTTAAAAAGGCTGCTGTTAACTGGTGATGGACAAGAGATTTGCATCATGCTTGATTTTTTGGAGGAGGAGTAATGGCTTAAGGACTTCAGGGCCATGCACCAAGTGTAGCCAGACACTATATTATGCCGGGGAGCTTGTTGGTGTGGATCCATGGCTCCTTCTCTGCAGCTTTTGAGGTACCAAGAATGAAATCCTCTACTGACTGCTGCCAGTGTGAAAAGCATCTGCCAGTCTTGCCTGATCCTAGAGACCCATGTTGGTGTTGTCATCTTCCTAAAAAAAGATTACAGGCTGACATTGAGTTGCATCATTTCCTGTTTGAAAGGAAACGTCCATGATCACAGCAAGTACACATTTTGAGCATTTCCTTCTCAGGAAGTGAATGGGAAGAACATCTGAGTCTGAAAACTGCACTGTGCTGCATAGCTTGTAAATCAGGAAGGAAGGGGGGCATGTGGTTATCTTATGGGATACAATTGTCATGTGGGACCCCTCCTTAGCACTAGCTTTGAAAACACTGATCATCATTTTCTACATATTCCATGGCACCAAAGATGAACCATTCCTCAGTAAAAGGTAAGAAAAAGCCTCTGAGAAAAAGCTATGAGGCTTCACGTTCCAGTCTCCTACAGGATCACAGAATAAAGTCCGCCTTGTAAAATTAGAGTTATATTCTATTAGATAGCAATGAAGGTTTGAGCTTTTGTAGCCTTTTCATCTTATGGAAAACTGCAAGTGCACATCTACATGATGCAAATGCACCTTTATGGGACTTCAGCAAGCCCCTAAGAATGATGCTTACAGGCATCATGTGTTTTGATTTGCTTGTTTAATTTATATCTGGAAAATGCAGTAGTACTACACAGAAGGATGTAATTCTGCTCTACTCCAGAGAACCTATTATTTTTCCCAGCATTACTGACCATAATCTATTGAACATTCTTGTAATTCTTAAGGTTATGTTCCCTTCCCTAGCATTCCACAGCTTTTACATTACACAGGGGAATAATTCTACAATTGTCCCAAGTTCCTGTGAAAAGTGCTGCACAAGAGAACAGGCAAGCGATGGACTGTTCTACGTTGGAACAAAGCAGTTCTCAGGGCTACGATTTATTGTTGTCCTATAAATGAATAGAGACCCTTATTTGGAAAGTGCATTCTGGCTTTCCCAATAAATTATTAAGCTAATCAATTTAGCAAAAACCAACAACAACTAAAATAACAAAATGAAAGGAAAACCCTTTGTACATGAAACCATATATTAGGGTTTTCAGCATTGAGATGTGGAGAGAAATCAGAAATATTTTTGTATGTACTGATACTTAATGTAAAAGAAAAGCAGAGATGCCTTGGGAAGAAGCATAAATGAATACTATCTTTTTTTCATAAGGAGATCTTTTTAAAGATATCTGAAATAAAAAAAATAAGGAATTCTCCCACATTTTGTTTACTTCAAGACACAAGTTACTTGTAAACTCTTGCAAAGATCTTTCTTCATCCTTAACTTTGTAATACCTCTTAATTACACTCCTGTTCTTCTGAAGACAAAAGTAATCGTAAGATATGACACGGCATGACTTATTAGTGTAGTGATACAGTCCCTTTGGAGACATAATAAGGTACAGGCCAAACATCCATAACTGCCTATGTCATATATTAATGTAAAATTAGAAACTGTCTAAAGATTTCTGAAGGCCTTTCCAGAATAGCTTTAAAGCTATGAATTGAACTTATTCAAGTATTCTGCTTTCTCTTTTGAGAGAAATCCACAGAAAATTACTCATACGTAAATGATTAAAAAACCTACCCCTTCATATTAAAAAGACAATTATCTTCACAACAGTTAAAAATGAGGCAAAAAAAGGCCAAGAGAAATATTTTGATTTTGTTCCCACTTCTACTATTTCTACGTAACTCCTCCTTCTTTTTCCACTTTTCTATCATCATTTTCCATTTACTTCTTCTAGCCTAAAACTCAAGACATGCAGCTTAATCACCAGAATGGTGTTGTAGATTACCTGGAGAAGGGAAAGAGGAAGGGAAGGAAATACTGGGAAAAAAATACCATAAACTTTGACTTTCTGCATCTGACAGTTCAGGCTTTCATTTTCAAATCTGCCAAACATGGGACACCGAGCAATTTCTCTCCTGACTTGCTACAAATCTAATGACCATTGTTCATGTAGGGGGTAAGTGGGAAAAAAAAAACAAACTCTCAACAGCCTCTAATCAAAACACAGTTTTGAACAAGTCACACCCAATCTGCTAAGGAGTTATTCTGTAATCACCTCATTCCTTTCCTGTGCAAAACAATCTTAAGTCAGTGAAAGTCCACTGATTTCTACATGCTCAGTAATAAAAAATTAAAATGGAAAAAACAATTTAAACAGACAGAAAGTAAGTTATTGTTCCTATGCTTCTCTTCTGTGCTTCCAGAAGAGAGGGGATAAATAAGTCTGCTCTATTGTTTCTCCTCTTCCCCATTGTATAGTCATTTAAACATTTTTTTGAGAAAGAAGACAGTGTGGGTGGGGGACAGAGTATAAACTCATTACTAACTTCAGATGTACCAGGGTTCCCAAGCGGGGGGCTCAGAGGAGAGGAGAAGGATGAGATATGTTTTAGGGAAGGAGGAAGGTAAGAGGGACTGAGAAAATTCCACCAAGCTTTTGTCGTCCTTTTCCAGTTTTTCAGCCTCTCTCCTCCTTATCCCATTCTTATCTCCCTCTCAAATGTTTCTGCTCTGTAGCAACCAGATGCCAAAGCTGACGTTCTCAAGTGAATATGTGTACGTGTGAGAAGAGGGGTGGCTATGCCAAACTGTGGGCACAAGGGATTTTGTAGGTGGAGATGGAAGGCTGCTGGAGTGCAGTCCAGCCAGGGACCTTTTGTCCATGAGCTGAGCCACACAGATGAGGCAATATTCCAAAACTGAACATAACATAGGTGTGGCATTGTAAAAATTTAGGAGTTGCTGGGTGAGGAAGAGGAGTGAGGGGGCAGTAGAGTTGGTTGCCCTGTGTACCACTCCCATGAAGACCTTTGTGCAGAAGGCAGTGATGATTTCCATGCAGCCATTGCCCCATACTGGGAAGTTCAGATTTAAATATTTTAAGATGGTACATGTTTGAGTAATCATCTGTTTAAGGGAACAGAAAGAATTTTTTCCTTTCTGCTAAATTTGACAAAGTGCTTTTCCTTCTTCCTCACAATATCTGAAGAACAGTGGATTTAAAATAACAGGATATGATTGTGAAGTTGACAGTTTATAGGTTATTTCATCAGCCAGTGTTCGGTATAGCCAACAGAGGACCTGGCTGGTAACTTGAAAACCCCAATTAACATAGAAAATGATGGGGTAATACTCTCTGCAGACAGAGGTATCCTTCACATCTTCTCACAGTCTCCTTTGTGAAGGCAGTACCTGAATGTTAGGAGCTAACCCGTGGCTGCAAAACTGCCTGTAGCATAAAATTTATTATAGGAGGTCCTGGAAAATCCTTGATTTGGGGAGGTGGAAAATAGAGAAAGGAAAGGAAGAAACAGTTTCTTCTCTTGATGTTAAAAAAGATTTTTATGTTAATATGTATCCCAGAGTCAATGTTTCCCCCTTCCCAGAGTTCTCTTGGAACTGATATTTACATAATCTGTTCAGCAGCCTGTGGGACATATGCCAGATCCCCAGGGGGGTAATTGGTCGTAGCTCCATTAATTCTGATGGAACTGCACTGATTTAGAACAGCTGGGAATTTGGCCCTCTCCACTCATTACATAAATGCAGCTTCTGCCATTAATAACATGCAGCTAAACAGTTACTCGTTAATTATGATTTCAAGGTTTAAAAGCTGTATGCCCAGTGCTCCACAGTACTAAGAACACTGCTCCAAAAATCTTGCAATCAAAGGCTGTCCAAACCACGCATGTGTGCTTCAGAAGAGCAGAAATGACCTTTGTGCAATGCAGTACAAAGGAAGACAAGAAGGGGCTGTGGAGAGGAAGGAAGTGGGAAAGGACGGTGTTCAAGCAGCCTCACTTAATGCACTTAACTTTTGTCTCTAGGTTAGAAAGTTGGGTTCTGCAGACTGCCTGAGCAGTGGGGGGAGGGATAGTCTTCCTGACATTGCTGCTTGATGAGTGAGTACTGACTTAGTTGTGATTTCAGCTATTTTGCTTTAGTATCCTGCTGCTGTAAGTTCTTGGAATTGAAGAGGTCCATAGATGACACTATTTTATCATTTCCTGTAAACTGTTTTTTCCTCTCAAATTAAAAACCATAAAATATCTACCATGTTACCTGTGTTTGCTGAGGACCTATATCCATGTTTCTCAGGAGGCTGTTCAGAAAGTCAGTGACACTCTCCCATGGATAAATGCTGTTGGACCCATCAAGGACTATGACAATATCCAACTGGGTTTTACACTCTGCAACACAAATTGCCACATAAGAATTGACGCTAACAAGGATCAGACTCATCTCACAGCTCCAGCTACTTCTGTAATTCATAACAAATGTATATCCTTCTGCAGTGGGGCTGAACTGACATGTTTGATGCCAACTATCATTCTTCAACTTTTGCATTGTGTTTCCCGTGGCTTGTGTTCCCTTTATCAGGAAAGGGCCTTCTTGGGAGCAGAAATTTAAGAATAGGAGGAGATCACATAACTGGAGTATTTACCAGTGACCCCCTACGTTCTCCAATGTCAATCTCCTATGATTTTTTCAAAGGACCAGGTCTTTAATATTTGTACGTGTATCACTAAGCTGGGTTTGTATTAGGTCTCATGCTGTCATTATTTAAAAGGAGTCTTTTGGCCATAAGTTAAAAACATAAGCAACTATTTTTAGCAATTGTGTTTGGATGTTACATAGCACTGTAATGATTGTTTATACTGAGATAAATTCCAAAAGGAGGAAGAATTTAGGTTATATACGGACAATGAAAACATTTACTTAACTTGGTAATGCTGGTAGCTAATGTTAAGCAGTTCATTTTTTTGGTATGCCTATGTGTATACATTTGTCTTGTTTGGCACTTTTTATTTTCAGATACACAGGAAAATTCCTGTGGCATGCATACCTTGCACCGATGGAGCAATGGCCTCAACCGTTTCAAAAGTGGAGCTGACATTAGAACAAACTCCAGTTGTGTAATGCAAACGTCCACATTTATAAGCATAAAGTGGTCCACATGCCTTTAAAAAATGAAAAAGGGTGAAATGTTTTTGTTATGATACCCAAGAAAAAAACTGACTTTTAAAATTAGCAAAAAGTCCTTTCTTACCAGAAACCCTCCTTTTGGGTTAGTCACTAAAGTTGTTCCAAGAGTCATGTTTTCTTTTACTTCCACGACGTTAGGAACTGAAGTAGAAGCTATAAATAGATTAAAATGTTAAGTATTTGGGAACATGAAAACAAAATGTTAAATTATATATCCCCTAGTATAGAGCTTCCAACTTCTAAAATAAAACCCAGACTGACACTGGTTTCATCAAATATTTTAGCACCCTTCCCCCTCCTTCCTCAGTTGCAACAATCAAGAAAAATTTCTGAGACTGGCTTTTATCCCAGAAAATTTGTCTGGGTTGCTGTCTCAAATAGTTTTCTTGAACCGCAAGAAAAGAAAAAAAAGTAAAAATAACAGCACAATGAAAACAAGATACTACTACGCACAGAGTTTTGTTAATTAGGAAAAAAAAAACATTCATTTTTTACCTTGTCTTCCTATGACTGACTTAATAGCTTTTGTATTTGTTACTGTTATGTTACATTACTGACGTTTAGGTTTTCAAGGAACACGGAGAGATAAAAAATATCATAACAGGTATATTTAGTGAAGCTCATATTAACAGAAATTTCCTTCCAGTCTACATTAGGTATCTGTTGACCTGAGCAGGAAAATCGTTAATATTTACCTATGTCATAATAAGATGCATCAGCCTAGTTACATTTTCATCAAAAGCTTACTAATGGCATTACGAAGGCTCTTGGCCTCAGAGAGCTTTGGAAAGGGTAATCCATGAAATCACGCTCCAAGACCTTTCTGGCTCGATGGCCAGGACTGCCAACCACAGTCAATTAATATCAGTCATAATAAAGTTTTGATAACACAACCACATGCTCATTCTAAAATTATGAGCATGTTTTCCACAGGACAGTGAGAAGCCTTAAAATAAAATTATTTTTAATGTTACAAACACAACTTCTTTTACATTTAGCTCTGGAGGCCCGAGTAAATTTTCACTAGAAAAACATTTCTAATGCACACTTACTAGCTAAAAATCTCCTAAGATCTGACCTCTATCATTCCTCCACGTGACACAGCTTTGTTTCCTTGCATACCTGGTAAGTTCAGTTTTGTGCAGGGTGATGGGCTGTCCCTTCCTACAGGGCATTTGTAGACATCGCCTGTTCTTTTCTCAGGTTGGCCAACTAGTGGTGAACCAATAAGTACCCTGCAAATGAAATAAGTTACCTGATATGTCTTCTTTCTGACAAGGCACAAAAGTCAGCAAATAAAACTTACAGAGAGAGCACAGCTGCAGCAAGCTCCACACTAGCAGTACAGGATGGACAAAAAGAAAAGTATCTATTATACCAGTTCCGATGTAAGAGGAATAATAATGACACGGAAAGGAAATGTGCCTATATACCAAATTATAGAACAGAACAACATTTTTAAAAATTCCAGTGGAAAATAAAAGCAATATAGGTGGGTAGATGACAAGTATTAGAAGTAATACAGAAGGAACTATATGCTTTATTTAATGTGTCCTTGATCTTTACAAGATCTTAGATGAAAACCTATTTTTAATGCTCAGAGACCAAATGCCAAAGGACAGGCTCACAAGCTCTCAGAGGAAGAATTTAGTTTTAAATAATGTGGAAAAGAGACATGTTCTTCCCTCTCATTAATAAAAAATGTTATTAAAAGAAATTCCAAACTTTTAAAATGGAGGGAAGCTGAGTGTGCCTGACATCCCCTGGGAGGTGATCAATGGTCATCAGGTTTACGCCCCTGTGCTGTTCTTTCTCAGAAAGAAAGAGCTCCATGAAGAGTGGTACACGATCTGAAAGGCTATTTTGTCTTTTTGCACAAGGGAATCCCAGATTTTTAGGGGATCCCAGTTTTATTGAGAAACAGCTACAGTCAGGTTCAGAGACCATCTGTCACTGGAAAGCAATATTTGTGCCATACAGGTAGCATTTTAGCAGGAGAAAAATCCTTTTTGTACATTTTGTATATTTTTGTTTTGTATATTTTTAACTATCAGCTTACAGATTTTCTGCTTTAAATACTGATATGCTCAAAGCTTGACAATATATAGGAGCTCTGGAGTTCAGTTTCAGAGATGTTCAGACTAGCACACTAGTTTATATTGCTGCCTGGCTACTGGTAGAGCCACCATTTCCAGCTCATATTATTGTTTGCTTTTGAAAGGTTTCGGGACAGTTTACAACAATACAGCTTACTTTGCAAAATCCCAGCTTTTAGAACAGATACCATTTCCTGAAGGTCTAAATTAGCTCAAAGAAGGTCATTATTCTTATTCTCTTTTGACCCTCATACAAATATGTATCTAAACACCCTACAGTTGCAGCAATCAAGAACTAGCACATTCAAAAGCAGGCTCTGTAATTTCATTTCTCTGTGCACAGTGTTGCAGTGGTGGTCAGACTCTCAGAGTCTGGCAGACCCAGCACTTGCAGTGGGGATTGCTCAGGCACTGCAGAACAGTCTGGCCTGGCTGCCATACAGTCTCCTCCTGCCTGTCATTCCTGCATGCCTGCAGGAGTCCCTGGATTTACCAAGAATTATTGAAAAACCTCTGGGAAAACCAGAGCCATGTACAAAGAATGATGGAGATCTCATTCCCAAACCTTTTACCATGCAATTATTATTTCAGTCCTCCAGCCCAGTCATTAGCCTCTGGGGCTTGTTTTAACAAGGGAAAAGCATAGGCAGGTGTTTATCAAATGACCAAGAAGCAATGGTATGAGTGAGCATGCCAAAATACAACCTCTACTTAGAAGAACAGGAAGGAAAAGAGAGGTTACGATAAAGGCTCCAAGCCCCAAATGCAAATATATTACCAGTTGCAAGACATATTTAGCCCTCCAAAAGGGAAGGCAGAGGGAGTACTGTACTAATGAATATTTTGACAAGTAAATCTTCCAAGCGAGTTAAAAATCTCAGTTCAGAAAACCCCTGACAGAAAACTTTAGAAAAAATCACATAATACAGATTATGTAGGTAAAACAGGAATAATTTCATTGTGAATTCATTAACAGAAGGAAAAGATAAAGATTTCATTTGGTAAATGGAAAAAACAGAGCTCAGGCAAAACACAGTACTTTCTCAGCTCCATGGGAATTTACCAGTTCTGTAGAGTCATTTATGTGTATGAGGAGATTATGGTAGGTATACGTGTGGATCTTTCTCTCTCCCAATCTTTCCAGATTTCCTCAGGACTGTGCATAATTTTAAAAAATATGCCTGACAGAATCTGACCCTAACTTGAAAATAAAAGTACAGCACCTGAGTCACTGAATACCTGATAATTTGGAGTGTTCCTTTAAAAAAAGAAAAAGAGCTTACCATTTCCCTTCCTCATTTTCATACTGTTGTACTGTGTACCCAAACATGTCTTCCAGAGGCCCACTGAAGGTCAGTGCATTTTTCACATCAACATTGGAAGTGCAAACAAGGTGAAAGAGAGCTTTAAAAAAAATAGTATTTAAAAAAAAATTAGCATGTAGCAGTACAAATAAACCCAAATACCTCTAAGAAATCAAGGTTCAATTACAACTTAATGGAAGGTACAAGACATGTTGAAAGTGGCATTTGGGGCTTACATACCAAAGCTTGTAAGAGATTTAAAACATACTTCCTCACACATAGGTACACAACTAAATTCAGAGTTGTTAGAAACTGGACTTCTGTATCCAAAACATATTTTTCAAACTCCATCACTCATTTTAAAATCACAATTCAAATGACAGTAAGTAAAACATTATCACCTTTAAGAATAAATAACTTTTTACTTATTTACTTAGTTTAGTTATTCCTTTTAGTTCAATTCATTTCTAATGCAAGAATTTAACACAAAATGTTAAATTCCCTTCCCTCATTTAAGGAAGCAGTTCTAAAGGTTACTTAAATTGAGAATTAACTAATTTTTAATACTTTTCAGAAAAAAACACATAGGAAAGAATGAGGAAAAGTTTTCAGATGTATTTAATTTTAATTTACATTAGAGAAAAAGAAGTATATAGTTTTCTCTTAATTCCTGTAAACCATTTATTTTTGGAAAAGAATAAAATACATTTTCTATGCAACCATATGCTGATCTCCATAGTACCTATTTGTGATTATTTGCGGAACTCTGATACTTGTGCATTTCGGAAAAGTTGCTATACAATGGTGATCTTGGACTATGAAGAGATCAATCAAGAGAGCAAATTCTTGTTATGACTGATTTCCCATACCTTAAAGTTCAGTGATCATTATCAAGGAAGATACTGCACAAGTTTGACTGTACAGCAAGTTTCAGAAAAATTTGATAGATACAGTAAAAATCCTGCTTGAAGTGATACCTATAACCAATTGCAAAGCTCATTAAGAAGCAAAACCCCACTATTTCTATATAAAAATAAAGCTATTTTTAAAAAAAATTACTATTTCTTATAGTGATCTCTTCCATCTTTGTCCTGTAAGTCAGTTTCAAAAGTAACCACTGACTCTGCTGCTGCAGAGCTGTATATTTAATTCACAAGAGTCAAAAATTAGGTGAATTTGTAGAACATTAAGACTGCTTAAAAACACAAATATACACAAGTTTCATTTAATTTTAAAGAAGCATTTCATGATCATTTGCTGACATTTAACAGCTACATAAAAATACCCAAATACCCAATACTTACTGCATGTCAAAGCATCTAAATAATATCCAGTTACCAAACCACATCTGTGTTATTCACCATTGAGCTGACAAAATTCTCATGGAAAGCTTGTTACTATAATTATGCTCCCAAGTGGTCAATGCTAATCTGTCTCTCTCAGCATCTTATTTCCTGCTTAATGCAGTAAAATTATCACAGAAGACCATTTGTCATTCAGTAGGTATTTCCAGTTTCACTGGACAGCAAAAAAGGGAAAAGTTTAATTTGTGTTATTTTAGTTTTTCTTCATTCAGTCAGAGTCAGGAAATATAAAGAAGTGAAAAAAACAAAACAGAGATTAGTTCTTCAGAAAATATTCATTGCAAGTGATAAGAAAAATTAATTGTTGACAGCCTGATGGGAAATAATTAGTTGGAAAATAATTCTGTCTTCCTTAAATATTTACGTTTAAAGAAATCTTGCTACGCCTGTTCACGTGCAATAGGCGTTTTCCTCCCCTACTCTCAGTCATTCAAGTATAATTAAAATGAACAAACCCAATTTTTCGGAGTTCAGTCAAGTTATCACCACTTCAAATCTTCTTTTGTTAAATTTCTGAGTAAAAACAATTGCTATTATTACTTTTCACACCACATAAGGGATTGCAGCTGTGTCATTTAGACTCACAGTCAACCTGATAGACAATGAAACATTACTAATGAGTCACCTGCTAAAGTTACTAAGTTCATTATTTAGTTCAAGAAGAAAGGTAGAAGCAAAATCTACCCATGTCAACTTCTCTCTTAATGATCTCCAGAAGTGTGTTCACTTTAGCCTCTGAACAAGATGGACAGAATATCCTTCTAGAGGTCTTTAGAGGCGTGCTCTTCCCCTTTCTCACCTTGTGATGATCAACACATATGATATGAAATACTAAATGCCACAAATTCCAGCCCATTGGCTTTCTCCTAAAGAGGCCAAAGGTACACTCTGTGCTCTATTCACTTCATCATGAAATCCTCCATCATCATTTTATCATCTGATGATAGACGAGGAGTTTCATCACAGTGATGTAGTATTGACAACTATGGTGGTTCCTACTTTCAGTTCAAGCTCCATGCCTAGCATTTTTAAGCTTCAAAGTTTNTCTACTTCATGTAGCCACGACATAAGAAGCCGCAGAAACATAGTGGTTTCCTCTTACTGTACTAGAACATGGTTCAGATAAAAATGAATTTTATGTTGTGTTACAATGACAATTATCATAGATGCTTTATTATGAGAAATAAGAGGTACGTTGTCTCTAAACATCTTTACTATTGTTTGCAAGTTGATTTTTTCTTTTAATATACATGTCTGAGATTTAATTAATGACTCTGTAGTCATTACAGGAAATGGTCTTGAAGCTTCCTGAATTGGTTAGGCAGCATTCTCAAATCTCATTATTTTAATGCATGTGTTTCTAATCCTCATAGTTATAACAGTTGAAAATACAAAATGCTAAAACAAGCAAACTAGAAGAGGAATAAAAAATGCCACCCATTTGCTACCAACCACCCAAATCCTCATGCTTCTGCGTGAGGTCAAATTAGAATCAACAATAATAACGTTTTCTTCTAAAAAAATAAAGCTAGAGGAATCAAAAGAAGCTAGATGGGCCAGACTGGTCAGAAATAAAAATGAAGTGGTGACTCCACACAGCAGAACAGACCTGTAGATCTTGTTGGTAAAGAATGTTTTGGAGGCTAAATGTAATGTGCTCAATGGGCATCTGAATAACTCAACGGAAGACAAAACCACCACAGTTTACAACCCACACAGAATGCACATCTGCTTCAGGAAATCCCCTCAGCTGGAGATACTTGGAAACTGGAAGAGGAACATTACATATGCTTGCTTGGTTAGTTTTTGTCTGTAGCTATCAGCTTACATGTACTTCGGCAGACATGATTCTTGACAAAACACCTTCTTGATTTGATCCAGTATAGCTGTCCTTTTGCTCTCTCATCTTCCCCTTCTATCTTAGCCAGAAGTCAGACGCTTTGAAGTTCGACTTCATACACAAACTGTGTGGCATATTTTAATATGCAAATGTACTGCATGGCCTTCTCTGTCTTCCAAGTGCTTTGAGACATCATGAGCTTAATGCTTTTGCATTAAAGTAAGGGTCGTGGTAAGCAGTGTAAAATTAACTTACAAATAATTGATGTATTTAAAGGTAGCTTGCTGCATTTTCCATAGACCCTGTAAGAAGAAATCTTACAAGCCAAAAACATGTTCAAATCTGCAGATGGTAAATGGAAAAGTAGAGTTTATGGTGACCTACATTAAACATCTAGCTAGCAATAATCTACTGATTTATGGCAACTTGGCTTTCATGCTTTATTTCATTTTTTAGTACAGAGAACACTGTACACAGGAGCTAATGATTCAGAACATTCAAAAATATGACTGATTGTGACTGTGAAAAGATATTAATAATAATATCTAGCTTGAACTCTTTCAAACTTCCAGTTTCTGTCTAAGATGGCACGCATTCTCTACTGTTTCTAGCTAATTTGTGTAAGAATTAAGAAGAGTACTGGTAGAAGCAGTGGAAAAAGGAGAGCTACAGGGAAGTTAGAGAGGTACAGGAAAGTTCAGAGTTATGGGTACTAAGGAGAAAAAATATTTTTTCATAAGGTACGTAGTATTTGATTTAATCACAAATAATGTATGTAAATTAAGATTTTGAACTATTTCATGTTGCGTTAACAGAATGACTGTAAACAGATCAAAATTGACTGACACCGTTCAGAAATGCAGAATATAAGTGTTTCTCAAAGGTTAAAACTGAAGTTCCAGTTTTGAGTCCATGTTCTACAAGAAAGGAGGCACTGCAGAAAACCTGGGATGATGTCCCTCTCACTACTGATTTACACTGAGCAGAACATGAGCTGATGCATGTGCCATTCTTTGCTTAGAACAGCTTGTACCTATACATGAAAGGGTAACACTCAGTCACCAAGACAACAACACAAATATTATTTCTAGTACAAACCTAGAGTAGTAGCTCATACTTGTCCAGTAGCCACTAATAATTTTTTTTCTGTTTTATTTAATGAGTTCTTTTAACTAAACGTTTGTGCTGTCTGGATGGTTATTCTGCCTCCAAACCATGCAAAACCAGATTTTTCTGGAACTTGTCCACAAGGATATTGCCTGGCTGGCCGCTCTAACCTTACAAACACAGAATCAGCACCCTTATTTTCCTGAAGACAGAAATAAACATAACCCAAACTGTAGAACAAAGCCTAACACCTGGTTCTTTAGTGGGGAAAAATAGATCACCACAAAACACCCACAATAAATGACATCACGAAGAACAACTTAGACAAGAGAAGAGAATAAATTGAGTTAGGATATTTTAACTGTGTATGGTCCGTGGCAAATGATAATTGCATCCTCTGTAAATAGAGGTTATCCTGAGAAATACATACATTCCTTTCATAAACAGGAAAGGACAAATTTACACTTAGCATTGGACAAGGCTAACTCATTGGCTGTGCACTACTTCTGCCTGCCAGTATGTAGTCAAAAAGTTATTTTTATTTCATTTCACAATTACTGCTACAGCACTTCAGACGTTTTTATCAATTCATCTGCATTTTGCAGGAGACTGAAATGAAGCAGGTCCAGGTGCATCAAAGAGCACACCAAAACAAGCAGAAATATTTTGCATAAGTATGCACAACTGGGAAACACTGGGATATTAAGAAAAAGAAAAGCTAAAAAATCAGACTGCCTTCATCCTGGAATATAAGAGAGAATGCGGAAATTTAAGATGAAGATTAAAATAAGATTCAAGTGCTTTACGGAGTTCTCGTATATTTAGACATCTTGGGAAATAAATTAAAAGAAAAATTGCCTTAATGTTTGTACAGCATATATTGCAATCCAGGTGTT
The DNA here is from genome assembly GCA_013397115.1 of Edolisoma coerulescens. NCBI lineage: Eukaryota > Metazoa > Chordata > Aves > Passeriformes > Campephagidae > Edolisoma > Edolisoma coerulescens. The sequence goes on along the minus strand of VWZW01000340.1, from coordinate 4,480 downwards.
CTAAAGATATTTTAAAAACCTGCAAACAACACAGGTGTGCAATACAGCAACAGGGAACTGTGCTCGTGATCAAAATGTACTGAAAGCTAAGTGATATTAGTAAACATGTCCTAATTGTAAGACAGTAACTGACTGCCTTTAAAAGTATTTTACATCAATGTTCCAAAAACTACCTGTCCCGTGATCTTGGAAAACCTATGAAACCAATCAGCATAGGAGGATGCAAGTGGGGTGCTGGTAAATGTGAGTCAGTGAGGGGAGCATTGCTGGGGCCTACCACAAAAGCTTATTTTCAAAATGGTGGCAAATAGTATCATGCTCTGCAATTTGAAAACTCTTTCACTTGAGGAAATTGATAGCACTGTGTGCTGGCACCTGTAAGCTTGAGCTGCAGCTCTCAGCTAGCTGGAAGCAAGCCAGTCACAGAGAACAAATTGTGTCCTTCAGCACATGCAGCACTGAGCCTCAGGAAATAAAACCTCCTCAGAGCTGGATCTTTTAGCTGCACTAGACAACACCATGGACTTGGGCCAGGGCTGGACTGCATCTGGCTGGTAGCACGGAAGATTAAATGTGCATCTACTTGCAAGGACATACCTATAGAAACGCTATTTTTGAAATAATGGCTCAAATGTGAAAGAGGATTATTTGCTGGACCAGCAAATCTACACATTTTATGTTTTGCTTCACTTGTGATAATGTCACTGCAGAATTACACAGCCTTTTCCTATGAAAAAGAGATTTAGCCACTGACATGCCAAGTGGAAGAAAATATGACAGCATTGTACAATTGCTGTCTGTGAGTGCAGGGGCTACAGTGCTCCGGCCTTACTGAGGAAGGCCAAGAAGGCTGAGGCAGAAGTTCTTGTGGCATTCAGTTCTGCCTGGCTAAATACCAACATATTTCAAATAAAGCTGTATATATATCAAAAATCAACTTCAGAAACTTTTCCAGTAGTGCTTAAATCAAGCCTTCTATTTTTCTGGGCTACAAAAGAACTTTTGTATAATTTTGCCTCCAGCATTTTTTCTTTAATCTTTAACCTTTGAAGAGCAAAAGACTGACTTTCTGGAAAGAGACAGAATAATTAAAAAACCACTTCTTATTAAAAGTAGATAAATACCCCAAAAGACCAAGAAATATATATTTGAAAGTAATTCCAGATTCAGTAGCCACATGCTTTTCAAAACCAATTAAATGCTTTGTACAACCCGTTAAATAAAGCTCTCTTTGCTGATTTTGAACTAAATATTTTGTGCTGGAAAATGGCTTTATAATGCAGTGTCAAGTCTGAAAATATACTGAATCAACCCTTTGTAATGTGGTCCCAAATGAAGAACACGATGCAACAGGCAGAACTTTTGGAAATATAATGGCAGAGACCAAGAATAGGTCCCCCACTCAATTAGCAGTCATCAGAATAGAACTATTTTGTTCAAAATTTGGAAGGTGGTCCTCTCATCATCACAATCCTTAGCACTTTGCAGTTCTCACATAAGAAAGAAAAACGCCTTAGAAATATGCAGTCACATGCAAAAAACTTTACGAGGTCTGCTACTCGATTTGTGCAGATGCACAAAGTCTTAGCAAATTTAGTAGCTTGATGAAAGTGAAACAACTCCTACAAAATGTTTCATCTTGTCTCCAATGATTTCCAGACCATCTTTTGGATGTAGTTCTTCCATCAACACTTCACACAAGTCCCTACAATCTTTTTGTTGCCCTCAATGTCCATCCTCCTTTGCTATCAAAGACCATTTCCTCATGAACACTCCACTGAACTTTCATTTCCAACCATACAGCTTTATGTGTAAATCCCGTATTTCAGGCACAAACCACAGTTAAAATGAGCAGGTATTTTATTTTCTGAAATAAAACCCATCAGTAAGAGTCAAGTAGGACATTTCATTTGGTTTTCAACCAGCTTTCCACTTAGTTATGATGAATCCCAGTTTTGCTGGCTGATGTCCTGCAAGCTTTCCATTGTGTAGTGAAACCAGCACTGTAGGTCAGGTACACCTCGTGCTGCAGGAAACACAAAATACCAAGCGTCAAAGTCACTTCTTCCATGGTGATTTTTCATTTGACTTCACACTGTTAACTAGACTATTTTTCCACACAGGCATACTTTATGTTTTACAGGTTAATTTTGTTGCTCTTAGCCTAAAAATACCCCACCTAAGTAGATCCAATACGAACCTTACTCTTTCTTTAAACAAGTATGATGGTAATTGAGCATCAGGAGTGTTATTTTTCTTATCATGTGAAATAATTAATGAATATTTCTAAGTATTCATTTCATGTTTCCTACAAAATTAAATCTTGTAACACTTGCTTAATGGGAGGAAGCAAACCTAATCTTTTTTCCTATTCTTAAGAAAATAGCTGCCATACCTTTTCTGTCTTATCAAATCATAAATATCATGTCACTTCAAACAATAGTTCCTCTAACTTACTGCCTATGACTCGATCCAAAGATATAGCTGGCTTGTGCAATAGGTAGCACAAATGATTGAGAAGGTAAACCCATTACTATCTGGTTAAAAAAATGGTATGACCATCCTTACATAGTGACACTTTATTATGGTTAGCAACTGGTTATCACAAATGTATCTTTGAATCAGAGATGTATTTTAAATACAGAGTTTACAATGCAGAGTTTACTTCAGAGTTGAAGCTCACGGTAAAAATACATGCAAGGCTGTAGAATTTCGTCAGAAATTTCAAGGCAGAGATGTTAAATGCAATATGTGTTCAACAGTAAGTGTCATTTGCCATTCAATGGAGGTTTATTTTGAGAAGATGGAGACTGCTGACTTTTGTCATTATGCAACATGGCCTACATCTTTCACAATTTTAGTACGCTAATATAGGGACTAAGGAAAAAGAAAGTCCTGAATACTCATGACACTGGTGAATTTTTTGATTTGATAGAGGAAATTACTACTTGCCAGTGCTCAGATGTGAATTGCAAATGACATTGTCTACATATTTTTAAGTTTCTTTTGAACCCATGCTTTGTACTTGTTTTTTTCCTTAGCAACTTGCAAGATATCTTTGAAAAAAAAAGTCAAAACCCAGAAAAAAAATGCTAAACACTGTAGGCAAATTAATGCACTTCTGAGGGTAGATATATTGCCACTGTGCTGTTATTTACATATAAAAAAATCTAAATAGATTTTAAGACAATATGAACTATTGCACCAGAAAAGGTCCCCAAACAAGTCACTCTAGCTGCTAAGCCTACACTTCACCAGCCTACTCCATCAAATTTAAAACCAACTGTCTATAAAATGCTGCAAGACAGAAATTCCTTTCCAACACTGTGGGAAACGTGATAATCTGAGAACTGATGCAAAAAGTAATGCCTAACTGAAAACTCATACTACTATCTCCCTGCCAGGATGGCAAGTGTGCTCCTTTCTCTCCTGGAGAAGGGACCTCTCATGGTTACTCCTTGAGGAATAGAAAGACTCCCTGCAGCAGCACATTCTCAGTAAGTGATTAACAGCATGATAAACTCTGACATCTCAGCTAAGTGATACAAAGGATTGATTGTGCACATACAATCCTCTAGACATAAACATTGACCAAGTCTAGAACCAGGAGAGGATCTAGCTGCACCTAGATGATTCCTCTCTGAGAGGAGTTTAGAAAGCAAGGGAGTCCTTTCTGAACCTGATGATACAACAGAAGGGTCTCCCCGACAGCTTTATCTGGCTCTGCCCTCTATGCTGTTATTAGTCAAGTGTACTTTATCATCAATTCTCGTTAAACCACCATCACATTTACCACTGAATTTTGTCAACTCACTGTTTTATATCAATAATATATATCAATATTGGTGTTTCACACATATGAGTGAAGTACATCACTCCATTTGTGACATGGATGAAGGACAATTATTTTTTTGCTTAGCTGACTTGGTTCCTTTACTCTTTCATTTCCTCCCCCAGTTGTTTTCAGAGACAGTCAGGTAATTTTTCTCAAAGTCTTAAGGCTAATACAACTTTTTCCAATTCTTTACTTCACAATGACTACAAACTCCTGTCTTTCATCGCCTAGGGCTGAGCATAATTATTGGCTTGCTCTCAACCAAATCACTCAAGGCTTCAGGAACAGAAGAAATCCTCCAAAAGGAAGTGCAAATATCCTGATATGACCCACTCACACCCAGCTAGCTAGAGCACCACAGAACTTAAATCTAAGCCAGTTTTTACACAGTATGACAAAAACATAGATTGTCTTCATAAAACAATATCAATTCAGCTGTTATCCAAGTTCTTTTAGAGTGCAATAGAAAGGAAAAGATGGAAGCTTACAAATACCTAGTTTTTCCTTTGGTCTTATACAATTTTGCTATGCAGTGATTTGGGGGTGAAAAAAACTCAAAAGCAAGCAGAAAGCTTGACCAAACAAAAATGACAGAGACAAGTGGGGCATAGACACACTTCAGAATTAAATCTCAGACATGTATAT
>VWZW01000336.1:167722-191104 GCA_013397115.1 Edolisoma coerulescens | reverse complement strand
GGGGCGTTATTTGCCGGGATAGCCCGCAAAGTTTTCGGTCAAGTTTGGAGATTTCACGCGGCTGCGCAGGGCTGCCGGCGGCAGAGGAACTTCCACTATGAAATCCCACAAAATCACACTTCTCGCCTCTCTTGGCCATGTGGGGAGGTCTGATGCGCCCTGGGGAGCGGTGGGGACTGCCTGTCGCTATGGCTTCTCTCCCTTCCCAAAGCTCGGTAGTTCCTCGGGCGGCGGAACGAAGTGGTGTTCCTGCCGGGGTTTCCCTCCTGGACGGGAGCTCTGACGCCGCGCTGCCCGTCAGAGCTCCCGGGATGTGCGGGACTGCCATGGACGTGGAATTGCGCGCGGTATTATCACTCTCTTGTGCTGCTCTGCATCAAGGAGTTGGCACGTTGCAGGATGGGCTCTCTGGTGCTTCAGGTTACAACTGACACAGCCAGAGCTGCTTTATGGTGAAACAGTTAGTGGGTAAAATATTCCTCATAGTTTTACTGTCGAGTGTCCCAAGCCCCATATATTAAGAAATTGTAAGTAGATGTCTTCTGGGCTGTGTTCTCACACTGCGGTAATGTAACAGTAATTTTAAGTGATGACTCTAATTTACGTTGATATTTTAGAATAGTGAAAAATAACGTTTTTAACAAGGACAAAAGTTGGGACTATGGCTAAAACGTGCAATGGAAGAGAATATTTTTTTCTGATTAATCACACTGTTAGTGAAATAACGTAAGACTTCAGGCAGCTAATGAAGCCAGTATTCTGGGTTTTCTGGGAATTTTTTGCCCTTTTTTTTTCCCCCCGACAGGTTGAGTAAAAGATAAAAGTAACCTTTGTAATTATAGCAAATTACTTACATACAGCCTCTGCGGGGATTATGTTCTTTCCAAGAAAATTTTGCTTTCCTTTTTATTAACAGCAGCTTCTGAGAACAGCAGTCACTAAGGAGCCCCCGCTGTGCTGCATGATGTCTAACTAAAAGTCTTCTCCACCCCAAAAGGCTATTAAATAGCAGTGTTATTGATAGAGAAGTCTCAAATTTTCCACAGAACTAATTAATAAAGTAGCTACAGCTACTTTTATTTTTGCACATACTCAGGCAGCTGTTCTATCCGAAAATCAGGTTCTATATATTTATTAGCCATATTAAAGTAAATATAAAATTCACTGGATGTTCTCATGTTCTTTCAGCTCTCTGAAACAAAAAATTAACCATATTAACAGCATTAAGATCACAAGACAAAGACTTATTTTGGATTCTTTTTAAAATAAGAATTGAAGAAGCTGCCTTTCTTCACATTAGCTGAAGTAAGCAATGCCACTTGCCTTGCAGAAGTAAAATCAAGAGAAACACTGTAAGGTGAAAGGAAGTAGAGCTGGATTTTTAAGAACACTTTAGTCAGTGAAATGAAGCATGTCATAAGTAAATTCTGCAAGCCTCTGATATGCCTTGAGAAATGAAAGAAATGAGTGGAAAGCATCAGTAAAAAAATAGCTATAGAAAAATGCAATCTAAGAATCAGTTTACATGCAATCTTTGCTTATTTAGTCCTTCCTGCATTTGTTCTTCACATGGTGCTAGTTTGTGTGATTGTGCACGGGAGAGGAGGGGTCTGATCTGATTAATCAGACACATGACATAGCTCTATGGTGTTCCTGGATACATGTCTTTACAACAAAATTCTGTTTCTGTGGAAAAATTGAGACTTCTCTATCAATAACAAGATAGAGTTGTGATAGGATGCCTTTACTTCAGTTGCAGTTGTTTCTGTGTACTCTGCATGTCTAATGGGAGGTATAGACTTTAAAACATAGATTCCACTAAAAGTAAGCTTCAAGTAAGTCATGGTATGGAGACTCTGAAGTAGTGATGGTTCTCCTACACAACAGCGTTTCACTTAGTACTGACTGAATGGGTCTTGTTGCTATTTCTTAGAGTGTGTGCTCCTTTTCATGGTCCTACAATCTGAACTTAAGAAAGTCTTCTCTTTAAACAGATTCTGCACAAACAGCAAGTAACAAACTACTGGGAAGCTTCAACCTGCAATCAGTGTTGGATCCTGAAGTGGAGCAGCTGCAGAGAAGCAGCCCATTTCTTGGATGGGAGACCTTTAAGGACTTGTATAGTTTAAATTATTATAACGAATATGTACCTGTGGCAGGTGACTTAAAAAAACTTGTTCGCCAGGTAGAGGAAGCTGTTCAGAAGGACAGGGGAGGAACAGGAAATGCAAATCCCATGGAATCAAGCAGCTACCTTTGGGCCAGGTATCCCAGAAGAAAACGGGAGTCTCTGGGTTTGGCAGGAATGTGCTGCAAATGGGGCTGTACAAAAGCTGAAATTAGTACTATATGCAGAGTTTAAAATCCTCTCTACACTTATGCATGAAATCAGTGTTTGTTGCAGTCTTACTTGATTGAATACTTCATGGAGGAAGAAAACTCTTGCTGTATTTTATCTTGTCTATATGTGCCAGTCAATATAGCTGGTTTTCTTTAAAAAAAACCCACAAAAACAACAAAACAAACAAAACATAAGTGTAATTGCAATGAGTTTGTTTTGCTGCAGTAACTTCTAATCTATATTTTTTACTAAGTCTTTTCATTTTAATGTTGAGCCTTTACACTTATATTACGGATGTATTATATCTTTGTAACACTTTAAAAAGAACTTCAATATTTCATTAAAATGTTATTATATTAAGTGTGGCCAAATTATTCTTCCTCTGTCAAAACAATCATAGAATGGCTTGTGTTGGAAGGGACCTTAAAGATCACCTAGTTCCATCCCCCTGACATAGGCAGGCACACCTTCCACTTGATGAGGCTGTTCAGAGCCCCATCCAGCCTGGCCTCAACACTGCCCGCGATGGGGCAGCTTCTCTGAGCAGCCTGTGCCAGTGTCTCACCACCCCTGCAGGGAACAATTTCTTCCACAATATCTAACCTAAATTCTCCCTCTTTCAGTTTGAACCCCTTACTTCTTCTGTTACTAAGTTTCTAATGAAGAGTCCCACTCCAGCTTCCTTGTAACATCCAACAATATTGAAATAGGATTCATGGTACAAAGCTGTACAAAAGATATCTTGCCAACTGAAACCCCACTTGACACTGACTCAGCTTGCTGATTGTTTTGACCACAAGTTTTCCATTTCCTTGTAATTGCAGAATTGTTTTTATGCAGTATTGTCTTTATAGAAACTTTACCACAACATTTGCAGCCTGAGTATTTTTTTTTATATTCATGGATAGGCTTAAATAGTTAGAGTATTAACACTTCAGTTATTCCTTGGTTACTTTACTTCTCCATTTTTTCCCTACTACTGCTGAGTGGGAGTACTGGATGTGCATCAAATAACACTGTACAGACACTCAGACATCTTTCTGTGTGTTCCTAAGATGTGCTGGTCTACACTACTTCAGATGTATTTCTAAATTACTAATTGCTACTGTGTTTATAAATAGCTGATTTAATCCTTGTAGTTTCTAATCCTTTTGCCTTCCTGCATGTTTTTCTCAGCTGTAAAAAGTTTTCTTTCTAGCTGTATTGTTCATGAGGGTTTTGGTTTTTCTGACCTCTATGATGCTCACGGTAACTTATCTTTGTAGCACTAGTTGACTCAGAGTATGCTTCATGGCTCAGGCTGTGCAGTTGATGCCTTTGGCTTTGTTCTTCAAATTGTCTTTTGACAAGTGTTCCTTGATTGGACTACCGCTCCCTGCAATTATTGCATCATTTCTTTATTCCTTTTCTTAAGATATTATTGTTATTGCAGCAATTAGGCATCTATCAATCCTTTTTATTTTTTTTCGGATACCAGTTTTATTCAGTAGAGATTGGGCAGAATGGACATGCACTATGAATGCTGTTATCTTCCACATGAAAAGAACCATCTCGTCTGTTCTTGTAACAGTATTTATGAAGAAATGAGTCATCTTCTTAAACGTTTTTGTTGTAGTGACTGTTTTTTGCCACTTTGAGTGGAAAAAGCAACTGTGTGATGTTCTGCTATAGTTTGGGGTGGGTTTGTTTTTGCAACAGGTTAGCTAAGTGTCTGTAGCTTGGCTTCCAGCAACTCCTCACAGATAGTTTTGGGTTTGGAGACTCCTAGTTTAGGTTAGGATTTCCTAGAAGATTATAGGAGGAGTTTGAGGGGAAGTGTTCCTTATTTTTGAGCAGTACCAAGAACTTTTGGAGTTAAGATTACATGCTAGTAAGGTGAGGAATAAGAGGAACATAGAATCCCTAAGAAAAGCCACAATATGAAAATTCAATGCAGGAAGAAACTGAAAATTTTCCTGTATGCATTCATTTTGCTAGAAAATTGTCCCCCAAGCTTTTGCAAAGGAATATTGGAAAAGGTGAATATGGTTATAGCAGACTTGAGTGAAACAAAGATACAGTAAAAACCTTAAATTCATGAGTTTAAGCCTTGAATGGAACAATCTGGAGTTTAACTTGCTGGGTTAGATGTAACCCATTGGTAAAACTATAAATAGTGTAAGTGGAAATAGTGTTTGAGCGGAACTGTTTCAGGCTGAGATGGGATTATAAATAGAAAAATCAGTCTTTATCTGATATAAAGAGGCTTTTCTCAGAGGTATGAGTCAACCTAGAGAAAAGGTGAAATTTGTGTTTTCATTCGGTTTCTTAATAGGCCTTGTCATAGTCTGTAGCAACTTTAGTGGGCAAGCCATGGCACAGACAGATGGCACAGACAGAAATTAAGTCTGTATTTTAGAGTAAGAAAGTATTTGTGTGCATATTACAGTGTGCAAAGGTTTTCTTCTCTCTTTTTCTTTTCTTTTCTCTTTTCTTTTCTCTTTTCTTTTCTCTTTTCTTTTCTTTTCTTTTCTTTTCTTTTCTTTTCTTTTCTTTTCTTTTCTTTTCTTTTCTTTTCTTTTCACAAGGTGAGTTTTCAAAAACTAAAGGTTTTCTGTGACAGTAGGCTGTATTTTCTAATGGTTTCTTTGCAATGTAGCCAAAGGTGACAATTATGTGTCACTTGATTGGAACAGGTCTAGAGGATGCCATCTGCTTACTGCTCACATTACTGGGTGTCCAGAGGTACTTTTTGTAAGACCAGAAGCAAGCCTTTTATGTAAAGTGAGGTGTCTGACTATTAAGTAGGGAAAGCAAACACGCTTTGAAGCAAATATACTTTGGAGCAGACAGCTCAAAAGGTAAAATAATGGTTGAGTTGGGTATTGATCCAGATAGCAGAGCAAAAGGACATTGTCTCTGCTGAAAACGCCTTGGGGAGTGCTGCCGTGTGTACCCAGCAGCATAAACATGATGACAGCAATTTAAGGCAACACATTCTGCTTACCATCACAACTGTTCAGAAACATACACTTTTTTACAAGGAAAAAGTTGAGGGTTTTTTCCCCCATTTCTTACACAGAGAAGTTAGGTATTGAGGAAAACATTGTTTTAGCAACTTGATGCTTACAGAAATTCCTTACAGTCCTGTTGATAAAGTCTTACTGCGCAGGAAGTGTCCAATCTCTGGATAATCTCTTAAGATGTGTGAGCCATCTTCTGAACAGCTATTTTGAGTTTGTGAGTAGAAAGTGGTATGCCAGCACATTCCCATATTAGCACTGCTAATTTGTATCTGCATCAGTGTTTTCTGGATGTTTTGGGGAATTTTTTTCACTAGGGGTGTAGTCTGATTCAGGTCTGACTATGAGCTCTTAGAACAGTGCCCAAAGACATGGGAATAATTCACAGCAGTATGTAATAACAGGTTTCCCAGCTCTGTTCCCTGCTATTGCCTTGTTTTAAATCTGATGGAACTCGTAATGCAATTACGCAATGTGTTGATTGCGGTATAGCTAGAGACCAGTACCTCAAGTAGTGATGATATGTAAGTTTGGCCATAGCTAGAATGCTAAATGTGCCACAGAGAACTGAACAGAAAATCCCAGAGACCTGGAAGACACATCTCCCTCCTAACTCTAGTCTTGTTTGGCCAGTTCTTTATTTTGCCAATTGCTTAAACCATAGAGGAAAACATCTAGATTCATGAGTTATTGGAGATGTGCTATCCATTTTTTTTCTTTTTTAGCCTCTACTTACAGGCAGGAAAACCATTAACATTTAGTTTTGCCTCCTGGCAAAGCCAGAGACAGACCTAGAGTTAGCACTCTGAGTTTTAGGAAGAGTTTCTGAGACTACAGTCTTTCCTACTCAGCAGGCAGTAGAGACTCAGTAGAAAATGACAACTCCTTTCCTACTCAGCAGAATGGAACCTGGGTAGATTTGTATCCCATCTGCTGCTCTGCAGTCACTCACTTCTATCAGCAATTAGCTGAAAGGGGGTCCTTTCCTCGTTTATGCCACACTGCCACTACACATGGAATGAATTCTATCATCACACAGCTTTCATGTGTCTTGGTAACAAACATCTGAGCTGTTGGATCCTTTCCCTGATTTTAGTTCCATCAGACTTACTTGACTCTTAGACTGCTTTGTGCCACCTGCTTTGTGGTATTAGATACTGCACTGTAACAATGTGCTTGTCCAGTACTCTTTTCTGACCTACAAACTCTAGAGAACCAGCACTGATGAGAAGGAAAGTCAATTCTCTAGCTTGTGCATCAGATTCTTTTTCTTCATCCAAGCTTCCTGCTACCTATGTTTTTCCTGGAAGTTTCCCACACTTGATTTGAATTGCTAAATGTTCCTCAGCTGCAGCTTACTCTCATGTTTTAACCCTAGAGTGATGTATCTCTATGGTTTTTCAAGAGCACATCATTGTTAACACAGCTGAGTGAGGTAGTGTATCTCTCATGTACAGAAAGTCAGATGAGAATCAAAATCCGGCTGCCAACCTTTGTGCTTTGAAAACTCCTGGGTACTGCCTTTCAAAATAGGCCAGCAAAACAGTGCACAGATACACATGCTGCTTTGCCTTGTCTGGATTGTCTTCCTTGGACTGTAGTGTTTGACTTGAGACTCTGCAGGTCCTTCCAGTTTCCATGAGATCTCAGCCAGCAAGCAATGCATCCCTTCTGGCACTGAGGAGTGCCTCATCAGGAGCTGTTTTGTCCAAAGAAGCTGAAAGCAAAGTGCCTCTGAATCAGAATGGGATGCCTATGGTTTCAGCTCTCCTGATGTCATTACTCAGTGGTTCACTTACTGAAGTTTTCTCTTGTGTCAACAACCTAGTGTAGCTTGCTGCGACCATATGCTTCTGTCATTGCAGAAGTCATCGAGCTCAGCAGCAGCTAGTCCTGACACCAAAGGCCACTGTTGAAATGCTTCTCCGTCTGTGTAGTTTTGCATCTTTTTGTCCCTGCACCAAGAGATGAGGTGTTCCCCATGTGGCAACAGTGTGATAATACAGCTTTTTCTCCCGACCCTTTTTCATTTGACATCACAGCAGTGGGCTGAGGGCTCCCATGCAGTGCCATGCTGACCCCAACAGTCTTGTGCCCTCTATGCAGAGCTTTTGAGAGGCAGCCACTTATTTCAACAGGCAAGTCAAAATTCCTGTCCTGCTGACACGTGGTAGCTGTTGGCCTTGGAGCTTCTCAGTAACATGAGTGGCTGGTGTGTTCTACAACGGACAGCTAGGACATCTTCCTAGTTTGAGGCATCTTCATCCCACAGATCTTTCCAGCTCTGATACAAGGAACAGTGTGGGCCAAGTTACTTGAACAGCAAGGCACCTTTTCAGAACCTCTTAAGGTTTGTAGCAGTATGGCTGTACTTCCAATGCAGAGGAAATCCTGGTTCTTTTCATACCTTGTCAATTTCCTGCATTCCCAACATTCATCTTGAGTCTCTCAGCTCTATTTCTCTGGGATCTCTTCCACTCTCACTGAGTGCTGCATGAGAGAGAGAACTCTATGTTTGTCTCTGTGTATCTAAATGAGAGGACTCAGAAACTGAATAGGCCATGGAAAAAGGCACAGTCTTCTGTATTGTTCCAGTTGTCCAGCAGTCAGTCAGAACTTGTTGGCTAGATGTGAGTCTAATGTAGTTTGAATTTTTACCTTCGTTCAGCCTTTACCCACTTGATGGAAGACAAGCATTCTCAGCTTTGCTTTTGGAAACTTAGATGGTTTCTAGCCCAACACTGAAGACTGTGTTAGGTACACCTTCCTGCCTGTCCACTCAGCTGCTTGTCTGCATTGACTCTTAGAAGTGTGGAGTGTGCATATCTTCAAAGAGATACACTCACTTTGGAGAGCACTTTTTTTTTTCCACTGGAACCTCATCCTTTAATGTCTACATGTCCTCTTTTCAATGATTTTTAGACTATGCTGCAATTCCTGTCAGTCTTTCCAAAATTTATATGACGAAGCACACCTTCCCAAGCTCTTGCTGTCTCACTCTGACTCTCCTTTTGGCAGATCCTTAGTAATTGCAGCTTTGTGAATCTACCTTCAAGCACACAAAAGCTTTTTTTTCTTCATGCGGCTCAAACCTTGTCCAAAAATTTCCGCAGGCAACAGAATCTATCTCAAAATTTGTCAGTGAGCTAGGTTTGAGTTTGCAGAGTTCCAGGCCACAAAGAAGAGTCATATTGGAAGCTAAAAATCATTATTGATCAGGAGACAATCTGTTAAAAAAAAAATTCTAATGATGATCAGAGCTGTGTACCTATTCTAAACTCAAGTCTCATTAAATCACAGTGACTTGGGCTTCAAGAAAAAAAATCCCTGTCGTGGTATAGTCCTTTTCCATAGCAGTGACTAGGTCATTCAGAGACACAGCCAGAGCCAGCCTGGATGCAGCAGCCTCCAGCTGAGGAGTCAGATGAAGAGCGAGACCTTTACCACACTGACTGTGAAGGTATAAAAGTGCAGGGATCACTTTGTTCAGGATCCCTCCTCAGAGGTACCTTGGGCTTTTTCTGTGTTACTGCACCATGAATAAATTGCATGTGGGATTGGGATGTTTGAGTCTCTGCTCTGGGAAACCTGGGGTCAATCCAACAGGGAAACTTAGAGTGACTGGATGTGAGTGGCGTGTGCAGAGAGTCAAGCAGGGCACCCATCAGTTCACTGGAGCCACCCATTATGCAGGGGCTTTGATCCCAGCTGTGAAAATCTCTGCCCACACTTGAATGGTCAGACTGGGAAGTTTCCTTAACACAATAATCTCCTAAATTCTTTCTTTGAGTCTAAATTTAACCATAAACTTAGATTACAGCTAAACTAAATTAGTTGGCCTGAACAGGTAATTGGAGGATTCAAAAAAATCCCCATGACACAGTCCCCTGCTATCAATAAAGAGGTCATCAAGGAGCAAGGCTCTTCACTGTGGTATATGGGGAGAGGATGAGAGAAAATACTGATAAAGTGAAACACAGAGGTGGAGGCTGGAGATAAAAAGAAGCCTTTAGCCCACAAGGACACAAGGACAGCTTTGGCAGCAGGGCCAGGAACCAGAGAAGTTGTGTTGCCCCCAGCTTTGAGGAATTTTCAGGCCCTGTCACAGGGTAATGCCTCAAGGAGCTTGGTCGGACCTTGCAGCTGAGCCTGCCGTGGGCAGAGCGTGGGACAGGAGCCTTGCCAAGGACCCACCAACCTGCAGTCCTCTGAGATTTCTCCTGCAGGAGTGCTGACCAGGATACAAACCAAGGAGCCGCATACAAAACAGTAATTGATATAAAGACTTAGATGTGGAAGGAAGTATTTTCCTGGTGTGGTCTTGAGAGAGTTAAACTGACACATCTTAGTTAATTATATACAAATATTTATTCACGGTATGATATTGTTCATAATATACTAGCAGATAACTAGCATTTATATATCTATACACACTAATTAGTTTATTACATAGTAGTGCAAGAGGACAGGAAACAGGAATGGCTTGATGTCTCAAATAATATTCAAAATCATGTCTTAATTGGCATGATAGAGATTTGGTTGGATAATTAATATACAGGCATGTATGGCTTGTTCAGGAAAGCTATTTAAGACTAAAAGGCCCTTTCCAGGATGTTTATTCTTAGACCAGAAGCTAGAGTGACTAAACATTTCTAAGTAAAAACAATATTTCTGTCATGTAGGGGACTATGGTAGGCTGTAAATAAAGTTGTTAATGGAGATGAGCCTTCTCTGTGTGATCAAAGGACTTACCAAAAGCAGAAAAACTTCATACTAATGGGAAATTTCCATTACCATTTCGATGAGAAAGTGATACAAAAGGACAAAAACTACACAGAAAATTCAGGAAAGATGTTGAAGCACTCTGCAGAAGATGGAGAAAACAACTGGACAAAAATGTGCTACTTAATTACCCCTAAAAAAAGATCTAGCTGAGAATGTGGACACAGTGGGCATCATAAGAAAAAATGATCAAGATATAGTCATTAGTTTTAGAAAATAAAGAAGCATTAAAATAAACAATAACATAGAGAATTAAGAAAAACCCCATTTCTAGTACTTCTGTCCATGCCCCAGTGTTTACTAAAATTCCCAAGTGTAATTAAATAGAAAAACTGCACCAGTGATCTAGGCTGAGAACTGAGAATAGCCTAATGTTGCGGATGAGTGGAATACTTTTCGAAAGAGAGAAGCATCAATATGTTTTATTGAGGTAAAATAGTCATTTGACAGGGTTCAATAAATTTCAAGGAATTTAATGACGTTTAAGAGTGGTTTGACAAGGTTCAGTAAGTTTCATGGCAATGTTCATCTTATCAATTATTGCATGGAGGAAACAAAAGAGAATTGATTTAGAATTTAGAATGCTTCACATAAAGACATGGCATGCAAAGAGGAGGGAAGACCCCATCGCTGAGTCATGAGGTTCAGAGAGGAGCCCCTTACTTTCTAAACTCTTTGTAGATCCAAGTTGTGGCTAGGTCCAATCTTAGTCTCAGACTTGGACAATGGTTTGTGCCTAAAGGAACTATCTATACAATGCTTATAATACTACTGAGTAGGTAGAAGGATTAGTAGTATGCCACTAATTTTAATTCAGCACACTATTAGTCACTTACCAAGGATCTGTTGCAGGTTAATGATCTGCCTTGGGCATGGCAGGATCTGTCAGTGTCAGGTAAGGAATCTGAAATCCCAGGAAGTGTCCCTACTCGTGGGGAGAGTCATCTGTCGCACAGTACAGCTGCAGTTCAGGCAGAGTTCCAGCTGGGTCCATCCTGATGGTGTTATCCATAGAGTGAAGTAGTTGGCTGCTAGTGAACAATAGAGACTAGCTAGATGTCTTCATTTTAGCTATGGTGTCCTGTTTCCTGTGTTAGATTTCAGACATTTCTGGGGTTTGAAACCACTATTTGAAATATTTTCCAGATCACCTTTATTCCCTTTTATGAGAGCCAGGGCTTGTTAAGCTAGGTGTTTGCCTCACCCAGGCTGGGACTCCAAAATTGTTAATAGTTACCTCTGGGAATTCAAAGAGGATGAGAGAGCTTTCCAGTGGTAAGAAAAAAAATACAAGATTGGACAGAAAATTAAAGATCAGTAATTTAGTCTAACTGTAATTCAAGGGGCCAGAGGAAATGCAGCAATCAAGTGAACAATATGAGTACTTACAAGATGATGAAGAGCCACCAAAGTGGATTAAAAAAAAAAAAATCTAATCTTGTGGTTAGATGTTATATATTTCGGCATCAAAACTGATAATCTTCATAATTAAATCAGGGTAACACAGAACAAACTTAATTATTAAAAGATGATTTCTGTCAGATCCTCTTAATGTCATGTTTCTGCTATGTACCAAAGGTGTGCTTTCAAGGAGGACAGAGTTCACAACACCCTCCCTCTGGTATAGTACTATTTGACATTTTCATTAATTGCTTGCATGAAGGGAGACAGTGAAATTGCAGAAAGAACTGGAGAACAGATGCAGAGGAATTTGCAAATGGTATTGAGGAGGAAGGGACTGGAATTACATTGGAAGAGTTCAGACTGGTCTTTAAAAATTAGGGAAATTACTTCCTATGTTTAGGAACAATCAAAATCATTTGCTATCAAAACATTCTTTTAAATAGCAATGTCTTTGCCTAAGTGAATAGAGGGATTCATACCCTTATGGCGGGTGCTTTTCTTCTGAAGGCTGACGTCAAGCTTAAGTTCAACCTTAAATGTTACTTGGGATCCTTTCAGAGGTAAGAACCCGCATATGCTTATTTGTAAGCGCCACGCTTCCCATGCAAAAGCTGCTGTACGCAGACTAGATGTTAAGGTTGATTTACCTTTTTAATTCATAGATCAGTATTTCTGAGAAGAAGCCAGGCCTAAGAGTGACCTGACTGAGAGTTCTAATAACATAGTTAGAAAAGTCCATTGATCTGATTAGAGCTCAACCAGCTGTAGCTCAGGCAACACATCCAACATCCACATTTAATAGCTGCTTTCTTCAACTGCTCCTGATGTAATTGTTTAGCATTTCGTTGTTTCATTGTTCTTGTTAGTTAAATTCAATAATAGACTTATGATTGCTAACTGGAGTTCTTGTTGGGGAGAAATTACTGCAATTTTAAATTAATTGCAATACCCTTGAGCTAGATACTCAGATAAATTTAACTATTTTAAATAATTGATTTGTTAGTATTCGATTTCTTAATGAAGTTTTCTAAAAGTTATGTAAAAATTGTTACAGATAATATAAAGACCAAAGTTAAAATGAGTTGTTTAGGTTCAGTAAAAGAGTAGAGAAGATTATAGTGTCAAAGGGAAATCACTAATAGCTATTACATTTGTAGGACACTTGTTTTCTTTCTATGAAGTCAGCAATATGATTGCAGCTGTATTACAGAGGGGATGGAACAAAATGATAATTTTCCTCCACCATGCACCATTCAACCACATATCACCCAGCTAAAATTGATTGTATATACTTAAAATATTTGTACTGATCGCATACTTTGCACTTAAACAGGAATTTTTTTTTGCTATCCTTGTTTAGGTAGTCTGATTTATGGCAGTTCTGATATAACTTTGAAGTAGTATCGTTTTTTGTCCTGACATGCTTAATCTAGCTTTTGGTTCTCCTCACATTTTCATTTCTTCTGAGAGTCTTTTACAAGGTGGCAGATACCTTTATTGAAGTCATCTGACATAATTACATTCTTATTATTGTCCCTTATTACAATGAAACAAATTACTTGAGATGTGTGTATAATCAGATTTATCTCCACAGGTACACTAGTTCAAGACCCAAGATTGACTGAAAATTTTAAATATTCTGTTCAGCCATTTGTTATGCAAGCAGAACATGTTTGACATCTTTCTGTCCAATCATTTGATTTGAACATCTTAAAATACAGACAATAGAAGTAAATTGAATAAAATGGTGTTTGGAGGAGATCCAGGGTGTTGGGCCCTGGTTACTATTTATTGGACACTGCTCATTATGAGACAGCACCCTCAGAGGAGGAGGAAAGCAGACCAGCAGGCACTGTGGCCACTTAAACTGCAGCTGAACCAGGGGAACCCCTGCTGGTAGCAGCTACCCACGTACAGAAGAAGNAACCAAATTAGTTCGCTTCGTGAGGGATGAAGAGGAAACAGGACCCTCACCACTGGAGGAAGAGGCAGGGCCAGAGATAATTACCCAATCCCCATCCCTGGGTGAGCTGCGAGATACAGGAAAAGATTTCAGCCACCAGTCAGGAGAGCCCCTGTTGACCTGTCTTCTCCAATGCTGGGATATTGTAGCCCATGATAGGAAACCAGACGGTAGCAAAGCCAAGCAACTGGGATCTCTGTCACAGAATTTGGGCAATGACAAGGGGATTGGGAAGAGGACAGAAACACTCAGCCTCTGGAGGTGACTTCTGTCAAATGGGAGAGAAAGATAAACTTCCAAGGAAGACCTAATACACAAAAAGGTGTTCACCACTGCCAACAGAAAAACCGCTTCACAAAGACAGTGCCCAATGGCAATATGGTGCAGAAAGCGCCCATGGCCTAATGTCCCCTCCCTCCACCAGTCTGAAAACAACTAAGAGCTGGGACAAACCAAACTTGGAAGATAGATCATCCATGCTGCGTTGCTCATTTCTGGGGTTTTTTTCTGGACTGCTGAACTCAACTGTGTTTGGCACTGTTCCCCTGGCTTGGCTTGGTCCCATATGGCTGACTCCAACACCAGTGCCACTTGGCTTGGCTCAGCTGGGGTTTTGGGCTCTGCACGGCTGCTTCTGCTCTGCCAGAGCCAGGGGTGTTCACTTCACTGGGTTCAAAGGAACAGAGAAGGGATGGGGGGTAAAGGAGTGGGGCTGATCACCGGGCTGATCCTTACACCTTCTCAGCTAGGGAGAGCCAAGATGGTGCACTTCCCCTTCCTTCTGATCCTTGGCTTCTCCTGCTGAAACCATATGCCTATCAATATGTGTGTGGTATGCAATAAACCTTGTCGTCACACCCACACAGCACTAAAAACTCCATCTCCTTTCTCTGTAACCAGGACACTGTGAAACATGTGCTGCAACCCAGCAGAGCAAGTGGGTAAACCCCTGTGGTATGGTGGACGATAGTCAAAAGAAAAATACGGGGGGCCGGGTAGATTGATTACATCACACTCACACAAACCTGCCAAGGCAAGCACTACGTGCTTACAACAGCGGCACAACCACTGGATGGCTGGAGAGGTACCCTGTGCCTCGTGCCACCACCTGAACACCATCTTGGGCCTTGAAAAGCAAGTCCTGTTGGGGCATGGCAGCCCAGAAAGAATTGAGCTGGACAACAGGACTCATTTCAAAAATAACCTCAGGAACACTTGGGCCAGAGAGCACGGTATTGAGTGGGTGTATCACATTCTCTGTAATGCACCAGCCTCTGGGAAAGTTGAATGATACAATGGACTGTTAAAAACCACCTTGAAAGCAATGGGTGCGGAAACCTTCAAACATTCAGATCTACATTTAGCTAAGGCCACCTGGTTAGTTAACACTTAGAGGTTCTACCAGTTGAGCTGGCCTTGCCCAATCAAAACCTCCATGTACTGCAGAAGGGAATTAAGCTCTGTGGTCCATATGGGGAATGTGTTACGGAAGACTGTCTGGACTACTCCTGCCTCAAGCAAAGGCAAACTCATCTGTGGGACTGGTTTTGGACCCAGGTGCACTTGGTGGGTAATACTGAGGGTCCAGTTGTGTATTTAATAAGAGCATTCAACTCTGTTCAAGGTAAATGGTGGTAATTTTCATTAAAAGTGGTGGTAATTTTCCTGTTAAGTTAAGAAGAGTCATATGGAAAGATGACAAAGTAATGCAAATCAAGACATTAGAATTTCTAACAAATTTAAGAAATGTAAGGTGGTGTAAGTCACCTCTGTCTTACAGACTTGCATCTCTTTAAATACTGAGAACAAAAGGAAGTGCTTCTTCATCCCAAATTAGTTTGCTTAGTGAAAACCTTCATAAAAAAAGAGATTAAAAACCCCCAGTCTTATTGTTTAAGTAACACCTAACATACACCTTTACTTTGGTACATCTAAGTTTCTTCCAAAGAGAAATGCTTCATATGGCTATTATAGGAAGGTCAGGAAGTAGTATGTGCTGTGTTCTACCTCATCAAACAGAACAGCTGCCTTCAGCAGCGATTTAAACACCAGTAACAAATTTTAGGTAGTGTACAAAAGAAAATGCTGGCAGGCATGTGTCATTTGTTGTATTCAGTTATTTTATTTTCACTATCCAAACGCAAAAGAAACACACAGTTAAGTTTCAGGTATGGATTACAGAGTTTTCTAAAAATATTCCTTTCATGTTCTCTTCAATAAACCATGTGTTCAAATGTTTACATTTCAATCATAAGTAGCAGATATCTTTCCTCCCTGCTCCCTACCACCAAGGGACTTTTTCTACTTTAATATAAAGTACTGTAAACCTCTTATTCAAAAAGAAAAATTCAGAAAAAACCTTCTTAATCAAATACCTTTTTAGAATTGTTGTCTGGTATGGCACAACATTTAGAAGTTTCTTTTGGTATAGTAATTCTTGAAATTTTTTGGCCAGGTTAGGTGTCTATAAATATGTTAGACTTAAGGCAGACAATACACAGTTTAGAAATATACTAGCACATATTTGTCATGGTATGGCATTTTCAGTAGACATCAGTTTTTCATAATTCATTGTGCATTTCACATTTCAGAAAGCTTCTCCCGTGCTGAACATCATCCTTCTTCCTTTAGTCTTGCTCTTCCACACCTCTACTTTCGCTCTCAGAACTCTATCCTGTAGGTGTTTGTGATCCTACATTCCTGAAAAGTTCTTGCTTTCTTTATGCAAGAGTTACATTTCTTTATACTTAATAGAGTAACATCTTTTCCCACACATTTCAAGGCAGCTGGTCAAAATCTCAACAAAATGCAACAATTAAAAATTTAATTTTGGGGGAAAAATATAATTTTTACATATATTTTCACAGTTGTATTCATCAGCACATTTAGTAACAATTATCTCAACTATGGAAGCTTTTAACCAGTACTAGGGCTTGACAAGAACACGGGTTTCTTTTCCTGAAAATTCATTTCTCCTCTGGCTTACTACATGACTGTTGCAACTTTGTGGAATACTGTGTGGAATATATTTTAAAACTAACTTTGAAACTTAACATATTTATGCTGATAGACAACAAACCAATACTACACAACACAATACTTGATTGCAGAGATTCTATAAGATACATTGTGCACTTATAAAAAATTCTTTCGCTTCAAATATAAGTGCAAAGCAGTAGTTAATATTTTAATTCTACATTGTAGTAGCAGTCATGTATACATAAACCAGCACTTTTTCTACCAACAAAACCAAACAGCATTTTGGGTAGCATAATGATTACACTAAAGTATAACAAATGCAATGCCAACTGAAGACAGCTTCTAAAACAAAGTACTTAGTCTACTAATACAAAGGCTATGTAAAAATATGACATTATCAATGCTCCTGTAGATCTGAAAGCTTTCAAAATACAAAATACAGTGTTTTTCGGTGGTGGTGGGTTTTGTTTTCTTTTTAAGGTTAAACAATTGGCAGTAGCAAATTAAGCAAATTCACTGCATTTACATCCTCAACAGCTTTTTGAGAAAGCCACTGGGTCTGCTCTGGGACCTAAATATCAACACTGCAGATGACTATACATCCCCCAATTCCTAAGCACTACTTGGTCCTATTCTCCCAGCTAAGAACATTCATCCCAAATGATCAAGCCCTCTGCACAGGCCTCTGGTTGTTAAAAAAGACTGCCTCTGACCAACAGCACACAACTACACTGCAGTGTAAAGATATGGCTTTCTCTAAAAATGGTATCGTATTAAAGTAAAAAAAAATAAAACTCCACAAGACACTTAAAAATCATCCTTGAGTTCACCACTACATTTATGCAATCAAATAGACTATGTAATTAGTCATACTGTAGTAGAACAAGAAAAAGACCTTTTATTCACTTGAAAAATTAGCAGACTGGAAGATTTCTTCATTGCATTACACAAACTTCCCTGAGATTTATACATAAATTATGTTTAGTCTACTACGTATTTGAAACCAGTGAGCTACTGAGTGTCATACACTGCAAATTTTACATAATTCCTGCATATGTTATCCAGTTAAAATGCTGTCTCGATGCTTTAAAGCTTTATCTCCTTTGTTACAAAAAACACATACACATAACTGAGACTACAAATGCAAAGACATTTTTTTCACAAAATTCCAAATTCTCAAAGCAATGTATAGACATTGAGAAAACATGTTGAGTTGAACAAAGCACTTCGAAGTTCTTTGCAGCTTAAAAACTGACTGTGAAATTAGTTTGAAAAATCACCTATGCAAATGCTTGGTGGCAAGAACACTAGCAGAAATAGTTCTAAATGCAATGGGCAGAGAGAAGGCTGATGCTGCTCTCCCTATTTAGCGCTCTCTCATACTATAAAATAGCAATTTTGTAGGAGCGATTGTGGGAGAGAAACATCATAGTGGTACAAAATACTGCTATACTGGCACTATGTTACACAAGTAAGGAATTTTTTGTTTATTATTTTTTTTAAAAGCTGGGGTTCTTCAACTTCTGGTAAGATGGATGTAGTAAACCACAAATCTTAAGGAGGCCCCACAGCAAAAGTAACCTCTGTTTCACTAACTCACTGCCACAAATTTTAAAAATGAGCACTTCATTTTAAATATAAATCTGAATGTCAGGTCAGTTCCCCAAGCTGTATATCCCCTAAATTGGACTTCTCTCAGCAGAAGTCCAAGAAGAACAAGCATTTTACTTTGCAAACAACAATGCTTAAGTAAAAACAAACAAACAAACAAGATTATTTGAACTAAAAATAAACAAACCCTGCAATTATACTGCTTTGAGATATGAGATTATCCCCAAGTTTTATGCCTCAAGGCAAAACCAAAGCGTTCTCTTGTCCAAAAATTTTTGTTACTTATTTCAAAAGCTGACTTATACAGCATTCAGGTAGCTCTTATCTCCTTCCAGTTCTCAGTAACTGGAATCATGTCCTTGCCCTCCGCTGAGTGCGGAGCAATTGCACTTGTAACTCCTCCTTCCAAATAGTCTCACGTTGGGTATTACCACAGAAAGAAATAGGCTTGGGCCACTTCAATACAGAACAGGCTTGATGTGGTTGTGACTGGCCATATCACATACTGAGTTGTAAGTATTCTTTTTCTGTGCTGGAAGGAAGATATTAAGATGATCATCTCAACAGCAAAGTGAGGAATTGTGAAAGTGAGGACATTTTCTAGATTTTTAATCCTGCTTTGAAAGTTCCAATTCATAGATACACTTACAACTGCATGAAAACTACAAAGATGGAAACAAAAAATGAGCAGCATTTAAAAGCAGTATGTTTAGCTTTTCCTTATTTAAACTGAAGACACTGCCTTGTGTAAAATGAATTCACTTCTATGTGCTATCACTGCATCTTCAATTCTATAAAGGTAATCTAATACTCAACAAAGGAAAAGAAGAGTAAGAAAAAAAAGGATAACATCTTTGCTTTTCCATTTTTAAATTATAATTTTCACATGGATTAGTAAACTTTCTGTCTCTCCCAATTAAGCACAATTTGCTCTCTTTCCCTCAAAATACTTACAGTACATCACACAGCCTGTTACATCTCTTTGGATATACTGCTGGCTGATAACTGATTCGGACAGACACATTGAACCACTTCTGGTTTGTTACACCGAGAAGCCAGTTCTGCATCAACAATGAAAAAATCATGAAACTGTATTTACAGACAAATGTCTTCATGCAACACACAAAACAGGGTGCCAAGTCACTATATACTCAGTGTAGAAGTATTTCTACAAGTCTTTGCTGGGCATCGCCATTTCAACAAGGAAATACACTGGTTTTTATTCTCTTAGCTTCATCACATTTTAAGTCACCTCTTTTTTGTATTGCCAAGTAAGGCAAATAATGGCATTGCTGAATGACTACCCATTATTTAATTTAGAAAAATAATTTCTTTCCCTACTGAGAATTTCAGCATGTTCTCATAGTAACAAATATATCCTGAAAAAAAAGCCCTAGCAGGATTCCTCAGTGTGCAGATTGAGATAGGGTATTTGCCACATAGATTTTACTTCCAGCAAGGATAACATGTGTGCACATGTACATATGTCAAATATACACAGCTGACCAAGTACATTTTGTTCTGCATTCCAACTCATCCTCTGAAGGAGGGACAGTTTTCTCATCCACCCATGTTTTCCCTTATATGATCCACTCGCTGAGCAAGATCCTTAAAGGTGGGGCGCTGGGCAACGTTATTGTTCCAGCATTCTTTCATGATAGCATAAATCTGGAGAAGAAAAAAAGAAAATTGGTAGTAGCTAAACAGATACCACTCATCCAGCTTAACTTCATGCTTCCAAACAACAGCTGCAAAAGAGCCTGCCTAAACTCTTGCTATACCCTTCAGTTTATCTGCTTGATCCCAGTGACAGCAAGAACTGAGGATAGGTGGGTCTGCAAAAGTTCTTATTATAAAAGACAATTTTTTTTAAAGTTAGCATGAAAATTCACTCAGCTGTTTTTTGAAACTTTTACGAGACTTATGTTATTTTGCTACATTTTCGTATTTTTGCCTGCTCCTTTTTTTTTAAAGTTAAAAAAATGACATGACAAAATGACCAGAAATCAGATTTACAAAGACAGTAATTCTAAATAAGGCTTCCCCTGCGAAGTTATAATATACTAAATTCTTAATTAATCTTCATATATAATCAGAAATAAGCAAAAAAAAAAAAAAAGTTACTGTGTAAACTGAACCCACTTTGAAATATATTTCCCCTATAATAGTTACATGGCAACAGTTTTCTTTTTGCCCAGAGATGTACCTGATATCTGGTCTCAAACAACTTGCCAAGCTCTTCACCTGTACTCTTCTCATTAATTCAATCCAGATTGTTATTACCAATTTCTCATACTTTTAACAGTTTTTCACATGTTGCTTAAGAACAATCTGTACAGCTACCACGAAAAAACAGTAGAAACTGTTTCTTATCTTTCAGCAAATTTGAAACACCTGCAGTGACCAAGCTGCTTTAGAACCAAGTCTCAAGCAGCTTGTAAGCTGCAAGATAAAGTGCCATAAGGTACAGGTATCTGGAAGATTTATTATCTGTGATGACTGGCCTTTCAGGATCAAAAGGGGATGAATATAGTTTCTGACACAGAGACATTTCCACCTTGCTCTGATAGCTGGAGAAATGTCAGACATTGAAACCTTTGGGTTAGTTAAGACACAGTGTCAGTAAAACAGATTATGTATTATCTTATACATATGACAGATTCAGGTTATCTACAAAAAGCCAAACTTTTGCAATTCAACAGTTGTTGTACTGGTACATAAAATGCAAGAAAGGTTCTTCAAAGACTTCTCTTTCTATTCTCTATACATTTTTTTCTTCCCCCATGTCTTCCTGTCTCACTTTCTTTCTCTTCTCTATTAGACCACTTGACCCTGATGTTTTCTCTTCCACCAGTTTTGAATGGATTATTTCTTGACTTACTGCCAAGTGTGCTTGGCTTTAAAGGGATACAGCAATCAATTTAAGCTGGAAGTTACATATGTAAAAAAACCCCAACCCATAACTATTTTACTTCCTTTTTTTTCACTACTGATTCACCTACACAGCCCTACCAGACCAGTTTGACTGAACCTGACTTTGTGCACCCTGCTCTGAAGAACAGAAAACTACAAGACTTAGAAGTGGTATGAAAGTATTTTTTAAAGCATCTGGTGTGTAAGTAAAACCAAAAGAACACTGAATTAATTTCTGTGCTCTGGGGACAGCTTTACAACTATACTTCAGTATCTACAAAGAATATGAATACAAATCTGAAGACCCCAAACATACAAAATCTGATTCATATACTTAACTGTGCCTACAGTCTGGGAGTTGAAAATGCTTGACTGTGAATAATATATGTGATAAACATGGGCTTTCCATACTTGAGAAGGGAACAGTAACAGAAAGGCAATAATCAAGATAAGAAGCCCTTTAAATTGTGGAATTAAATGCGAAAAACCTTAGGGCAGATATTAAGATATTTTTGCTAAATATTACAGATTTCAAAAGAATCCATAGTTCACAGCTTTGAATGAGAATCTCTACATCGGACTTACACAGAACAAGTTCTATATACTAATCTTATTGCCTTAACACATATATCTTTTTGAAATAGAAGTGTGAGTGCCTAAGTACAGCAGTCAGTCATAATAGTCCCACTTCACATATTTAGCAAGACTACATTCTGGGCTCCTGAGGCAGCGTAAGCAAAAGAATCAGAAAAGAAATATGATTATACTCATCATGAAACTGGTAAAATAACAGCACAGCCATTCCACTTGAATAAATACTTTAGTGGTCCAAGCAGAACAAAATACAAGTTTTGCATTTACCAGGTACTCACCCTAACTGAGCACCTTTCACACTACAGTAATATTTTAACACAGTACTTCACCTCATCAGGGCATCCATCTGGTCTCGGTAGTCGTCCATTATTCTTCAAAAGCTCTATCAAATGAAAGACAATCATCTGCCCTTGTTTATCATTGCCAATCATGCGCATGAATTCCTGAAACAAAAGGCCAACTGTAATATATGATCTCTAGAGGAAAAAAAGATGCTGCAATATTCTTACCAAGCAAAAATTCTTTATAAGAATAAGAAGAATAAATAGAATAGTACATAACAATGATGAAATTATAAATTACATGTCCAGAGAATCTATCAATAATTACAGATTTTTTCTGTGTGTAGAATGGAATAATAATATAGAATAGAATAAAATTGAATGATACATACACAATTTAAAGCACTAAGTGAAAAATCTTTAAAGATGTTGATCATCATCTGATGATCTGGCTACCCTGGGTAAAGAGGAGGCTCAGGTTTTCAATGACTTCTGTGCCTCAGTCCTCAACGGCCAAGTGCTCCAGGCACACTGCCCAAGTTGAGAAACGCAGATGAAGGGACTGAGAGAATGAAGACCCTAAGCCCACTGTAGGAGAGGGTCAAGTTCACGACCATCTAAGGAACCTGAATGTGCAGAAGTCTGTAGGACATGATGAAATTCATTCAAGGGTCCTGAGGGAGCTGGCAGAAGTAGTTGTTAAGGTGAAGTTTGTGATGACTGAAAAAAGGGAAAGATAACCCTGATTTTTAAAAAGGGGGAAGTGGAAGACACAATGAACTACAAGCTATTCAGTCTCACCCCTGCCAGGCAAGATCATGGAGCCAATTCTCCTGCACACTATGCTAAGGCATATGGAAAACAAAGGAGTGACTGGAAACAGACAATATGGCTTTACTAAGGGCAAAAATTTTTGCATAAGAAATCTGGTGACCTTCTATGATGGAGCTACCTGGACTTATGCAAAGTGTCTGACACTGTCCCACATGACATCCTTGTCTCTAAATGGGAGGGACATGGGTTTGATGGATGGATGACTCAGTGGGTAAAGAACAGGCTGGAAGGTTGCACTCAGAGTTGTGGTCAATGGCTCACTGTCCATGGGGAGAGCAGTGGCGAGTGGTGTCTCTCAGGGGTCGGTACTGGGGCCAACACTGTTCAACATCGTTGTAGGTGACGTGGACAGTGGGACTGAGGGTGCCCTCAGCACGTTCGCTGACAACAGCCTGTGTGCTGCAGCCGACACACTGGAGGAAGGGATGCCATCCAGAGGGACCTGGACTCTCTCTCATCAGAGAGAGCTGGGCTCATGCAAGCCTCATGACGTTCAACAATGAGAAGCACAAGGTTCTACACCTGGGTCATGGCAATCCCAGACACACCTAGAGGTGTGGAGGGGAAGTGATTGAGAGCAGCTGCTGATTGAGACCAGGCCTGTGGAGAAGGACTTGGAGGTGATGATTGATGAAAAAACTCAACATGAGCTGGTGCTCACAGCCCAGAAAGCCAACC
>VWZW01000336.1:83086-160726 GCA_013397115.1 Edolisoma coerulescens | reverse complement strand
GTTCAGGTTGGACATTAGGAAGAAATTCTTCACAGAAAGCGTGACTGGGCATTGGAATGGGCTGCCTGGGGATGCGGGGAAGTCACCATGCCTGGTGGTGTTTAAGGAAAGATGTGGCACTTAGTGCCTTTGTCAAGCGGACAAGGTGGTGTTCGGTCATAGGTTGGACTCGATGATCTCAAAGGTCTTTTCCAACCTAGTTGATTCTGTGATTCTGTAATCTTACATAAACTACTGTCTCCATGTCTTTGACGTAGGTATTGGGAAAAGAAATTTTAAAATATTTCTGGTATATTGCCTTGAGGGGGTATGGCTGTATTTTTTACTTTTGTCTCTCTCCCCCTCACCCCCATTTTTTTTTCTTTTCCCAAACTTCTAAACATGCAATGAAATCTCAGGTGTCTCTAATTTCTTATATCTAAAGCATAATTACAGAAGAAAACTACGGAAGGCATAAACCCTCTTTCTAAGGAAAATGAGATACCGCAAGAAAGATCAAATGTTTGTACTGCTTTTCGGGATTTTATGAATTATGTTCAGTACCAAATAATTTATTACAGGTTTGGGCACTTCTGTGGCCTCTAGCTCTGCATACAGAAATCATGTATCTTTGCTCTTACTAACAGTTTAAAGTAAATTGTTCAAACATATACAGGTTGTAACGGTGTTTCTATAGCTGAATGTAACATTCTGAAAATTCCATTATAGAATGTCACGAACAGGTTGCCTGAGTGAGTATATTAACTCCTACAATACTTCATTTCAGGTCCTCTTAGGGACAAAAGAGAGTATATTCTGCCTCAGTCAGCAGATAAGCCAGTCTCAGCATCCTATATTAAGATACTCAGAAGTTTTTCCAGCTCTTCACTACATGAATATATAATGCTACCTTTTTTTAGGGTTATGTGGTGCTAGCAGCCCAACAGCATTATAAAAGATACACCAAAACAACCAGTTATTTCGTTGAAAGACGTATATAATTTGAAATGTCCTACCTTGCATATCTGAGATGCATACAGCAAAAGCTTCTTGTGGTCCAGCCTCTCCTTGTGTTTCTGCAGATAATCTCGTAAACTTCCATATGGTAAGTATTCCATAATTAATCTTAGATTCCTACGTCCTTTTACAACAAAAACAAAAAATGCAAATGTAATTTTTTCTGTAATTTTCCAAAGATGAGTTTTTAAATATAAGTATTTTAAAACATCTATCAATAGCCACAATACAAAATTGACTTAATACAAAAATATTAATTTATGACCTATACATCACTATGCAATTTTTCATATATCAATTAAATTATTATGCCACTTACTTAAACTCAACAACAACATGGATATGCTTGATAAATTAATATATCACTAATCAACATCATTTCATCAATACTTCAGCTACTATTGCTAAGGCAAAGTAGAAGTCTGTATATCTGTGTTGTCAAGATGAAACTCAGAATGGCAAGTGACATTGACTTGTCACCAATTTTACCGTCTTTCAAAACAGCCTGATTTGGAACGGAAGATTTTTCTTTTTACAGTAAGATCCTGGGCAGAGGCAGAACCCATGCTTTACGTCATCATCTTAAATGGCATCATCAATTTGCTCAAACAGACCAGTTTCTGAAACTTTTTCCTGTATACTCTTTTACTGTACAGGCTATACAAAAATTGGTAATATCCACTCTGAAATATTACATTGAGAAAAAAACCAAAACCATGTATTCTCCCACTTAACCCTAAATTCTTTTCTAAGAAGACTTTTTTGCTTTAAGATGAAGAAACTGGGTAAGTAGTCAAAATGATACGTTCTCTAAAGTAATCAAATTCTGCAATGAGGTGACTGAATTCAATATCCACACTGTACTGAGATGTAGTATATATAACAGACACTACTTCCTTTCTTTTGTGCTCTCTAAGTCCTGGTAAATTTAGGACAAGTGACTGTCATAAACACTTACCTCTCTGAATTTCTGAGTATGCATATTTAGGTGTATTCAATATAGCACATACCTGCACTGTAGCATACTCCTTTGTATTTAACGATGTTATCATGCTGCAGAGATTTAAGTATTTCGATTTCTCTTTCAAAGTCCCTAAGGTGCTCCTCTGTGCTATGTTGCAGCTTTTTCACAGCAACCACCTCCCCAGTATTATCCTGCAGTGGGTCATACCGGCACATCTCAACACTGCCAAAATTTCCCTAGGTCACAAATGGAAACAGTTGGGAATTAAAAACAAGTCCACATCATTCTCTCTTTGTGTTTCTTATTGTATGTTTGTTCACATAGAGTGTAGTTTTTGTTCAGTGCTCACTTTACTAAGCATTAAGGTGATGTGATTAATTATTTAAGTGAAATGCCACAAAACTTCCCTGAGAGAAAAAATGCAGGATCATGGGTAACAGTTGCAAAAGAAACATATTCCAAGAAAGGAAGCAAACAGAACAGGAAACAAGGACAAGGAAAGGGGGTGATGTCCATCTATTTTCTCTACTTTCAAAAATTTCCACTTCCACCGGCATAACCCTTTTCCTTCACTTGCATAAATCCCTTTATCTTTGTTCTTAATTCTGCTCTGTTTCTTTTTGGCTCCTCTCCCATTTGTTTCAATGTTCTGTTTTCATCACTTTCTCAATTAATATTGTCTTTCATCTTCCTTTATGCAGCCATGACCTACCACTCTGTTGTTCTCCCTATGCTACGCTATCACAGTCAACAACCAACCATCTGCAAACAGAAGTAGTTCTGCTACTTCACTTTCAGGCTGCTTCAGTACTTGAAGTCAAAGGAGTATATAACTACCATGTTAAAACCAAATAAAACAGCAAAGAACCACTCTAGAAAAATAGTACTTAGTGAAGATCTGTCAGCTGCACTTGGTCAGCTGTCTAGGTATGCTTTCACACAGCCAGGCTGCAATGACTTACAAAACTAGTAACCAAATGCTGATTTCTAAAGGTAAAAAAGTTCAAGGTCTACATGTATCTTGAAGACATACATCTTCCTTTTGAATTTAGAGACTGTATATTCAGATTTCTCAGAATATGCATGCACAAAGCCCCCAATCCCACTAGTTCCGTGCAAGACTGCTCCAGAGTGTTGTAAACTGAATATCAAGTGTGTGTGTATATACATCCGTATATCTATCTATCTATGTATAAAGACTATGTCAGGCAGCTCTGCATTACTGAAAAATATTTTAGTCTTTTGGTGTGACTGGATTCACTGTGGAGGTCAACTAATTTTCTTCTGTGCAAGGATACTGTGAAAGTGAAAAAAGAGCTAGAACAGACTGCAGGTGCTGCTCAGATATGACTGAAATTAGTAACTTCTGAAACAGAAGTTTCACTGTAAATAATGTATATGGGGTCATCAAAAGGCAACTGAAAACCATAGTTATTTCCCAAACTGTTACAGAATTTTGAAACATCTTACCTTGCCAAGTTGCTGTAAAAACTTAAGGTGTCTTTCTTCAAACTGTGTTGGGTCCCGATCTTCAAAAGCACCCGAAAATCCAAGTGCTCCAATTCTCATATTTGGCAACATATCACTTTCTGTCAATAGCTCGTAATCTGAGAGGCAGAAGGAAGAAGGAAAGAAAGGGAACAGAAGGCATGGAGTAGTGAACAAGAGAAGGAATAAATCACGGCATGTTCTACTTTTGTTTGCATACTTCAATCTTAGTAGAGTATTTATAGAAACCTTTATTTCTATATAGTAATTTGCAGTCAAAGACAATGATGTATTGCAAAAAACATACTAAAAAGGAAGTGAACCAACAGGAATCAGGATTCTTTTTGATCTTGTTGTATCACAGACTCACCTGGAGTGAATAAACTATTCAAATCACGAATAATTGCTCTAAAAGAAGGCCTGAAATCCGGCTCATAATCCATGCAGTTGTTTATGAGGTTTGCAAGTTCTGTCCAGTTGGGAGCAGGAAGCTGGTGCCTATCCTCATAAAACTGTAGCTTCTGGAATTAAACAGGTAAGTCATTTTACATTTTACAGCCATTAAGAGTTGCAGAAGCCTTAACATTCTCACCAGAGTAGCCAAAATTTACAGTTCTAAACCTAGACTTGTTATCTCACCAAATGTACATCTGGCCGATTTTCATCAAAAGCAATGCTGGTATAATTTAGAGTGATCAGTTCAGAAATTTCCAGCCAGTTACTGGTGGAAGACAAGAAGACAGAGAAAGATGAGAAAAATAGTGTCTCCTTTATTGTTAATTCCATAAAACCTCAACTGGATAGGTCCAGAGGAAAATTCTACTGACCTGTGAGCTGGCTGAGCTCACAGCTGTGAAAAGTTTTGCCAGTATTATAAAAGAACGCAGGGCAATTTCTGAAATACTTAGATATTTATAAGCTAGGTCTAGGTAAACCTTGGAGATTATTGTAAGAGCTGATTAAAATACCTGAGAAATCAGATCAGGCTTTATGGGAAGGTTACAGTACCTTTATAAAAATAGTACTAACAGTATTTCTGTATCATAGTGAAGTATTCTTTTTGCTTCCAACTAAAGAAGCAAATACATATGAAATGATATTTCTGGGGAATATGGTTCCACTCCATCTCCTGTCCCTACCTGAGATAAAAATTAACATCCCTGGTTTAGCTAAAACAGTAGAATTGTTGCAACACACAAAGTGCTAGTGTATTTAAGATGTTCAGTTACTAGAATGCCAATTAAAATCCACGCACACTGTTAGAAATACTTCTTGTTTAAAGTGATACACTGCTGCAACAAAGCAATAAAAATATGAACTAGATAATACTGACAATTCTGTACTCTGTGCCCCTGAAAATCGAAACAAACAACATAAAAACAAACTTCAAATGATCTCTTCTGATTATTATCTACAAACAAAAGTGTCTTTTTCCTACAGTGGTCATAGGCCACACCACTTTACATGCTGATGTGGTTACAACAGCAGATGTTCTAAACTAGAAGTGTTCAAAGAACTGCTATGACTGCAGATCCAGTAATACTTACTCTTGAAGAATCCAGTGCACTCAGGGGTTTGTCTCCTCCACTGCAGATTTCCCACAAAGTGGTTCCAAAACTCCATTTGTCTGTAGCTAGGCTCAGTTGTTTGGGATTCTCAATACATTCAGGAGGAACCCATGGTATTCTCTCAAGAAGAACTGTGTGATCACACAAAGGAAACTTGTTAAGATGAATAATAAAACCAGAAAATTCCCTAATATATTTGATTTGGTAAAAATTACTTTAGTATACATAGGTATTTCACTCTGTAATGTACTATTAATACTTTTCCAAGTATTTGTTCCCACCTAAAAAATCAAGTTATGGAATATGGACAAAAATAAAAATAATATTTGTGAATCAGAGTGGAGGACCATTAGTTTTATAGTAAAATAAGCCTAAAGGTATAAAATTGCATTAACATCATTTCCATACTACATTTTTTCTCTGATTTCTGTATTTCTCCCAATGTTATCAAGACTTAATAGCTACCACATAGAACCAAATTGTCAAAGAGTAAAAAGTACTTTGCTAGTGGTTGGCATATTATGGCACAGCAAAAGGCACCATGAAAAGGAATTTTACACTATCTGATTTTTAAGCTATTGCTACTGACTGTAGTAACAAGTTAAAACATGGGATTGTACTGATTCGGAGTTAGAGCTCCGTAAAATGAGATCTTATAAGAATAATGTAAGCTTCACATTAAAACATGGAGAATTTTAACAGTTTACTGGCAAATAATGACATTGCATTACTTACAGGCTGTTAGATACATTATTTCTTTAGGCACCTATAAAAGTACCAAGTTTAAAGTGTTTTTATTAAAAAGAAAGACCACAAAAATAAGGTTACTTCCATTCCATTAGCATAACAATCTTGCACACACTTTCAATTTAATTAATTTTGCTGTTTATAAAGCATTGGAACAGCCTTAACGGTGGATGATAATCCAGTATTTTTAGCATCATCAAGTGGCTCCAGGTATTCACCAAGAAATGCACTGAAGATGCTTTTTAACTGCCAGTCAGCATTTTCAAAAGTGCATTTGTTTTCACTTCTGAAAGTTCCTGCAAGCTATAAAACACTTGATCAATTAAAGGACACTAAATTCAGCAGCTATCTGCAAATGCAACAGACTACATTATACATTTACAGTATAATGTAACAATAGTATTACCAATGGAAAAAAGTTGAAAATGAGAACAGCAGGGGAAAAAAGGTCACACAATAGAGAATTGTGGCTTTATTTCCTGCAGTTGTTTGCTAATAAAAAAGATACACTCAAAACTGGCTAGGACTGTAGAGATAATTATAAAATGACAGATCAAGGAACTTACTGTAACAGAATTATTTTAGATGGTGGTCAGAAAAAAACCCCAACACCAAACTTATTTTTCAAGTCAGAAGCAATAAACAAGAAAGCTGATGCAAAGACTTACTGTCTCTTGGCAAAACTGTAATACTGATGCCAGGATCACTTAGCTTTATAAATGGAAGGTTTCCAGACTTCCTGTCTTCCTCTCTGATAAGCAAGATGTTTTTTGCACAGACATTCCCATGAACAAGGCCTTTATCCTCCTATAAACAGAAACGCATCTTTTATATACTGACAAAAGAAGTCTTACTGTTAAAGAGGTATTTAAAAACAAATAC
Organism: Edolisoma coerulescens; assembly: GCA_013397115.1. NCBI lineage: Eukaryota > Metazoa > Chordata > Aves > Passeriformes > Campephagidae > Edolisoma > Edolisoma coerulescens. The sequence continues at coordinate 154,081 of VWZW01000336.1, read as the reverse complement.
TGTACAGCATGAGGGAAACACCAGCAAATAAAATAATGGTCACAAATTAAGCTGATCAAACTTCAGGCACCTCACTAATTTCTCTCAAGGTTATAGTTTTCAGCCAATTTTCATTATCTACCTGAAGTCTGAAACAATTTGATGTGTGTTAACTCAAAAGAATATCCATCCATCCATTTAAAATTAATGTAAGAACACCTAAATTCTGTTGAAGGAAAGACTTATCTAGATATCCTGTCTTGGATAATGGCCTTTGTGTTGAACTAGAAAGACTAAGGTTGAGACCTAATGCCCAAGAAGAACATACTAGCAGTGTGAAGTGTACAGTATTTTCCCCTCCCAGTGGTTAAGCATTAACACCACGAGGAAATAGTTTATGTTCAGCATATGAGCTGAGGTCGGAAGTCCAGAAAGGACTGATTTGTGGGGAATGTGGGGGGGAAGCATTACTGCAAATGTGTTTATATTTCATGCTGAAACATAAAGCATGAAATAGGAATGGACATTCAACTACACTTTGTGCAAGACATAAAGTCTTTCTCTAGGTGTCTACTAAATAGCTGGTATATGCCCAGCCTATTACCAAACACCTTCCAGAGTTTCAAGAATTCAGGTAATAGCTCAGCCTTTCTACATGCATTAGTCTGAAGCACTTGAATTCAGCCAGTAACAAAACCAAACCACTTACCAGAAAATGCATGGCTAAGGCCAACTGTTTGGCTACTTCCAGCTTCCACAAAATATTGATAATATTTTTGTTCTTTTTCAAATATGTGTCCAAGGATCCAAATTTTACATATTCTTGTACAAGGATGTCTGATTCATAATGATAAAAAGAATAACAATTAAAACCAACAACAAATCATGAAATTTCAGGACAGATTCATGACTCTAGTACTACTCTTTTTTTGATACCTTGTGGGTGATCTAATTATAAATTTCAACCTCTGTGGTATCTGAGTACTGCCACAAATATTTTATGTTCTTTATACTTCTTTAGGGTGTGGAAGTTCACCTAATTTCTTCTCAAATGCAAAGTTACTAGACTTAATCTTTTAGGTTTAATTATTTAATATTTTACAGATTAGGTAAAATCCAGTGACCATCTTTTCACCCTCACCTGAAAGGCACAATAACATAACTGCGTATGAAGCATAGTAGTGTACAGCACTATCAATGTGGTAAGTTGAGTAACATTCAAGTCATTCACTTCACAGTTGTTTACAATGTATATTCTTACTGAAAAATGCAATGCTTTATTGACAAAAGATGCTTTTCTTGAAAGACAAGTATTTGCCCTAAAAATGTGTATACATATATGACATATGCCCTTCATGCAGCCATCTAGTAAATAACTCCAGTACCAAGAACTGCTGTCTTCATCACTTTCAACACAACAATTTCAAATCACATGACTGAACCCTTGCCCTCAGCTGCAAGATGCTCACACTGGAAACTACTGGTATCATATCTGGCTGTAACAAATAAAGATTTTTTAACGAATTCATTTTACAGACAACAAACTCTTTTTTTTTTTTGCAATTATGTGAAACAATTTTTATCGAATTTGTACATCAAGTGTGTAAACCACAGAATCAATAAGAGCTGCTCTTCCTATTTCTTAATAACTGCTTCTCCTTAAACTCTAATAAGTCTCCTGCATTCAGAAAGAGAATAATTTCTAGAGGACAGCTGTGATCCAAAGGTGAAATAAGTAAATATACCTCCTTCATCAATTTTTTTTCAATTATAAACTTGATCTACCCAAAATTTTATATATAGTCCCTGTGTGTGGTAAAACGAATAAAATAGAAAAAACTCCACATGGTTGTTTTAGCATAAGTTCTTGGCCAAACATAGGGCTTTTCCAGCCTCCTAAGACAGGTAATTTCTGATTACAGAGGTAAATTCTGAGTACAGAATCCACCGTCTCTTTTGGAAATTCCTTCTCCCTAATGAAGGTAACCACCTGCATAATATGCTCATACAGTTATTATAAAATGCCTCCTTTCATACAGATTTCTAAATTTGTGTGAAAAAAAATGAGTTTAGGGCAAACTGACATTTCAGCCCCAAGACTGAATGAAGAGGAAAAACTGTCGAAGTGCATTTTTATCCAGCAGTGCATATTTTAAGACAACACGCATTAGCATATGACAACCGTCCAAAATTAAGATTTCATTATAAATGTATTTCAGGTGCTATTAAAATATCTTATTAATACCTAGTCACAAAGCAGTAAGCTAAACTGAAAAGACATTCAACTTCTGCAGATAATGCAAGGATTTTACTGCTGCTAAAATTCTGTAGTGTGTTTGTTGAATTACCAGGACCTCATGTTTTCAGAATGGGACCTCTAAACCAAACTTCCCAAAGCTGTATTTGTGCTCACAAAGTCAGCATGTGTGGAAAAGGGTGGCAACGTCTGTTTCTAATCACAGTAAATGACTATTTTTCTGAGTAGCACAGTACCTCCCTTTCTAGCTAACCACAGCTGATACAACGTAGGGCTGCAACTTCTCTGGCATTTCAAAACCTCATTTCAGAGGCACAGCAAAATTGATCTCAGAAAAAACATGACTGAGTCATTTACAGAGGTTATATTCACACTGACTGTACTTTAAACAATTTTTCCCTTTTCTTTGCTTTTACTATATTTTACTATACTTGGTATAGATAACAAGACTAATACTACTGCAATGTGAACACATATTGGCTGTCCAGCTGGTGTTGAACTTGTGTTATTTTGTTTGTTTTTCCCTGGTTTTACCCCAAAACAATGTCAATCTCTAATGAGAGATGTATAAAAATTGGTACAAAAAGATATTTAATTTCTACTTACTCTCTTCTCCACAGACGCAGACTCCATAATTTAACACCAAATGTTTGTAAGAAAGCTGACTCATCATACTTGCTGCTTCAAAAAAGGACTTTTTGGAAGGAGAGGGAGAGATTGACAAAGAAAATACATCAGTGAAAACAAAGCCCCAAAATTCTAATAAATTTACTAAAAGCATTTTTTAAAATATTTCAACTTCCACCTCATTGCAAAGACCCTATGTAACATACATTATATTGTTTGTTGTTGGTTTGTGTTTGACAACTGTTTCTTGTTTGGTTGGTTTTTGTTTCAGTTTTTTGGTCATAGAGGGTGTTTTCTAATTTTCTAAATAACTGATAGTACACATTCCACATAGGTTAACAATCGCTTTTTCTCTGCAGGCAACTGTATCTCAACATTTTAAAAAGAACCTTTTTTTTCAGCATCAATTAAGTAGATTAAGTAAACTGAAGGCAAATTCACCATACCCTATTCACTTTCTAACTTAGTCTGCCATAATGCACTATTCAGTTTCCAATTTATTTCTTTGTAGCACATTATGAAGTTAAAAGACAAAAAGTATTATGTAATTCATCCATTACTACAAGACCTTTTCCAGCTTTGTCAGGAAAGTTTCAAATACTTTTATTTCTTTCTTCATCTTTTATTCCATTCAGTGGCATCCCCACCTACACTTGCTTGTGTTCTGATTATTCACCCAACAAACAAAAATGAAAATGAGAACATTTTCCTTCAGGTGACCCTATTTTTATTTCTATACCCTGAGCTTTTAGTAACTGATTCATACTTAACTTTAGAATATAATTACACATGTTATCAAAATTATAATTATTTTTTTATTGTATTCAGTAGTCCAAGGTGTATGCCTACACTGTTTACGAATACCAGCCATCTGAAATGTCTCTTCCTTTTTTACTTATATTTTCATATAGATTTATCTTAAATAATTGAAAAGTTCACTAAATAGTGTACTGGTTCTCTTGGCTTGCTGTAAACATAGCCAGATAATCAGAAATTTGAATAAATTACATAATCAAATAAACAATAAGCAGTATATAAAGTTATATTAATATAATAAACACTACTACATCTTGTGAAAGTCTTTAAAATTAAATTCTCATATACATAGTCTTGGGCTCAATTACACTACCAGCTTGTTAGTTTTCGCACAAAGGCATTTCAGGTCTGCTAAAAGCTTCACTCAAAGAGAGAAGTCTCAGTGATTAGAGGTGAATCCATGTATGGCAAGCTTTTCTCATGCATAAATACTTCTGATTATTTGATTTTACTGTAGAATCTGAAGACAGTCTACGTAGAGGAAGTGTTTTTCCATAAATGGTGGTCCCTTGTCTGTAAATAACGAATTTACTGGTTAAGACAATCCAGTGGCCATACCACCTCTCCTCTGGTACTTTAATTGCATAAATTAACTGCTCTCCAGTTCCCAGTGGGTAGCTCTGAATTCTCTCACAGGTGGCAGGAACAAGGGAAATAAAGTACATACGTGTACTTCCCAAAGCCAGTCTCAAATCCATACGCCCAGTGTCACAAGTCCAAGCATGAGCTTCGTTCAACATACAACCCTCTACCACATAACAAGTACTCATGGAAAAGGAAAGGAAAGGGAAATGGAAAGGGAAAGGGAAAGGGAAAGCTCAACATGGCATGGACAAATGTTATACAGCAGTCAACAATCACACCAACCTCAGAGTAGTTTCTGTGCACTTTATCCAGCACCTTTAAAAGAACTTCAGTTTGATGGAGCTGGCCATAGTCTCCCACTTCTTTCCTTACACCTTTGAAAATCTTAGTGAACGTGCCCTGTCCAAGACTCTCCTCCTAAAAGGAAGAAAGGATACAGATGGAAAAAAACCCGAAAAATATCTGCCTGTTTTAAAAGATATCTTAAAAGAAAAACCCCAGCACAAGCATATGCAAATCTTTAGAGGTGTACTGGATGTAGAGTCCAGCTTAGAGGGAAAGGAAGCAACTACACCAGAAACGTCTTAAATTTTTGCTTGTTTTTTATTGACTACTCAAGGATCTCAGAAAATAACTTGCTGCAAGAACCAGAGAGGAAGCAATTCCATTAAATCTGTATTTAGACATCTCTAGAAGCAAACAACTGCTACTGCAGTCAAAAGGATGCTTCTTAATTATAAAAAAAGTAATTACTTGCATTACTGGAAAATAAATTTTTTTCCACAACTCTAAGGAAAGATTACAGAAAAATCTCCTAGCTCAGGTAAGATTCTTTTGAACACATACTGAGGTTTTTAAAACTCGGTGTATATTAAATCCAACATCTGCAGTGGAAAAAGCAACTAATGGACTTACGAATATCAAGTCCTCATTGCGGATTTTGTGAAAGACCATCTGATTGACATTATTGTGTCTCTGTACTGTAGGTGATGAAGGTACATCAGAAACGCTATTGCTTCTGAAGACTAGGAGATTTGATTTATCTGGGAGAAGAAAGAGGGAAAGGAAAACCAAAGTAAATTTGTAAAATATAAAGCTAAACCAGTATCATTTCAGAAGGACTATTAATGAGGGGCTGCTAATTCAACACAAACAAGATATCACATTGAGATCAGTTTATTTTAAAAGCCATACAGTATTTAATTTAAATCAAAGTCTGATATTTTCACTCATAAGTTTTATGCTTTTTTAGTATTCCTACTTTTGACAAGCATTCTGAAAACATTCCTACCTCCTTTCACATTTTAACTGCTGCAGTATTTATAATAACAATTGGGGATGGAAAAGGGGATGTAAATTACCTTCTTTTATATTACAAAGCAGAGCAGGTCTGATACTAAAATGAAATCTGAAAAGTGTATCTTTGTGGGTATCTGCTCACATCCATGATTATATTTATTCAATAATTTATCATTTTGATGCATATAAATTTCTGGTTTCAATAGAATACTGTTACAAAATTATCCTCTATAATGTGCATACATATTTACTTCTTACAACTTTTCTAAGGTTTTGAATCCATTGGCTATTTTCAATCAAATTTGAGAGAAGTAAAAGTTGTATCAAATAGTCTGTTCTGACAAGTTTTTGTTTAAATACGGACTGATAGAGACAAAAACTAATATTAACTGTAAGTAGTACTACCTAGAAGGGCAGATGTTTAAAGATTCCATAAAGGAGACACAAATATCAAAGGTAGGCAAAAGAATTAAATGCAAATTCCAGAAAAATCCACTCCTCAGGCAGGAGCTCTATTCTATGTGTATTTTTCCAGTGTTAAAAAGAAGCTGAAACCACACTGCAGACTTGGCATAACACAGCTAAGATCAACAATGACAGAAATTCACTGACATTGCTGGTTCCATTGCCTACAGAAGTATTCTCTGCAATAAATAATCCATTTAGTAGCTCTTTCCTTCTCAACACATGAAAACACTTGACAGAAGAAGAAATGCTGCTGCACACAATCCACTGCAATTAAGAAACCAGTTTTGTTTCTAATCATGAAACTGGCTATAATAATTACTTCTGGAAGACTATCTTACACCAAATTAAAATTTGGCAGACACTGGAACTGAAAACTATGACTAAGAGGATGAACAAATAGGTCAGTGAAATTTAAAAAAAACCCCACAAATATATCACAGAAACACAGAATATTTTGAGNGGCTGAACAGACCAAGTGACCTCAGCTGCTCCTCATGCAGCTTCCCCTCCAGACCCTTCACCACCCCCATGGCCCTCCTTTGGGCACTCTCCAGTAGCTTTATATCTCTCTTACACTGTGGCACCCAAAACTGCCCCCAGCACTGGAGGTGAGGCCGCCCCAGTGCAGAGCAGAGGGGACAATCCCCTCCCTTTGCCCGGCTGGTGATGCTGTGCCTGATGCCCCCCAGGACAGGGTTGGCCCTCCTGGCTGCCAGGGCACTGCTGACTCGGGTTCAACTTGCCACAGACCAGGAGCCCCAGGTCTCTTTCTGCAGCACCGCTTTCCAGCCTCTCATTCCCCAGTCTGTACACACATCCAGGGTTGCCCCATCCCAGATGCAGAATCTGACACTTTTCCTTGTTAAACTTCATTCAGTTGGTGATTGCCCCATCCTCTTATTTGTTGAGGTCTCCCTCTCTTTAAAGGGCCTCCCTGCCTTCAAGAGAATCAAGAGTTCCTCCCAGTTTTGTATCATGTATCTACCTGAGAGTCATTTAGTATGAACTTATTTTTAAGTCTTTAATCTAGAAGTTAGAAAACTTTCTGCTTAGAAAGAATCTTTCTCTTACCTTTTGGTTTTGGAGGACAGCATTTGATGAACTGGAAAATTATGCTGTCTGAACGGACAGTTTCTGTCTGGTAACAGGTCAAGAGATCCTTAAGATTACTAAAACTTCTCTTGGTTCCACTAAGATTATATTCTCCGTTCTCATTCTTCGTAATTAAGCAGTGCTTATAATCTGTAGTACTGTCACGCTGCAGAAAGTTTTCCATTAAAAATGAAATTGATTAATATTTAATATTTGAAAGCTTATTTTAATGTATAGCACTCTACTAATAGATGAAAGGATGCTTCAGGAAAATATGATCGTAATTTGTTATTTTGTTCTCACTATGTAATATGGATTCTGAGAAAACATGACTCTACTCCCATCACTGGAACTAGCATGTTGATGCTAGAGAAAAACAAATGTTAATGAAATCTGAAAAGATGGAGCTGAGAAAACAGATAATGGATCCTAGGAAAAATCCTTCAGAGCTATTAATGAAAGCTTATTCATCCTGACATGGGGCCACATCAAAACAAAATTCTGTTGGAAGCAATAGCCCTAATGGTTACACTCCATGTTTGTTTGGCAGGCATTTGGAGATCTCAGCTGTAGTGCTGCTTTCCTGTCATCTCCAGTACAGTTCTAAGAAATTACTTCCTAATACAGATTTTCAATATGCACTGAATTATTTTTACAATGAGTCTTGAAAAGATACCATTAAACATTTTTAAACTAGATGGGTTCTTAATAGTGCTTTTGTGGTCCTGTATCTCAACACAGCAGGAAATGTTCCAGCAAATTCTGAATATAAAAAGCCTTCCAATGACTGGCACAAGACTCAGAAAAAGGAAAAAAAAAGTTGTGGCAAAGTCGCATAAAAGCTATGGTAGTCTTCTCTCACAAGCTTGACTCTCAGCTTTGCCTCTCTAAGCTTGTTCAGGAACTGATTTCCTTGTCTACAAAATTCCCTATCAAACATACTTCATTGACTGGACACAAAATTTCTCCATTCACACATCAGCATTACTAGGTCATTTTCAGCGATGCACCTATCTGACAGTATTGCACCAGCAATACTTGCTAGCTTGCTGTACACCAGCAGGAAAATTCATGTCTTACCTTCCCTAGCTAAAAACACAAAGGTAGCTCTGCTAATGTAATTAAAGAGAAACCCATTCTTGAAACAAGATTATGCAATTATTTAAAAGCAATATTAAAGCATTATATTATCACCAGCTGCAATGTCACAGAGAAGAGGTACATCTGGTTCTCTGGCTGCATGAGAACCATATGCATTTCCAGGGTGGCTTTCTCTCTAGCTAACACCAGATATACCCAGAAGATTTGTGTTGATGTAACAGCTGCCAAATAATATGGCTGGCCCAGCACCGGGGATGGGGACAGGATCCAAACCCAGAGGAACCTGTGAAGGAGACACTCTCAGATCATCAAAGGCTGTACACCCAATCTAATGAAGCCCCACTTGTGAGGGGGGAGGAGATATGTGGAAAACCCAGGGAAAAAACTCAAGAAAAAACCTCCAAACTTTAAAAAGAATAGAAAACCCATCCAATTCCTCCATCTCCCAAATATTTACCACAGTCCCAAGACCCACGTTACTATCTCTTAGGCTCTCTTTCCTCAGCCTGTCTTGGTCTCCTAGGCATGTGGTATGTGCATTAGCAATTCTATACCAACTCTGATGTTTCTCACAAGACCCTGAAGGCTGGCCAGTCTGACAAAAGTAGCTATAGAATACACACATCAGACAAACGTTCTGGAGGGAAAATTCAGAACCATTTACTGAACATCTCCGGCTCATGGTTCTATCACAACAAAGATTAAATAGGCACTAAGAATACAAACCTCTACAGCAAAGGTAAGGAAGTATTTTTTAAAATCTTTAGGACTGCAGCGAAGGACGTAGAAACCAGTCTGATTACCCGCTTTCTTCAGTTTACTGATAGCAAAGTCCATGCTACAGTAAAAAGAAAATGTTTAATACTGCATAATTTCAAAATTCAGGAATACTAGAGGTTGAGTATTGAGCAATATTAACAGATATCTAATATAACAGCAATTCAAACTTTCAATTTTGTACAGCTTTCTTTAAGTTAATATCTTTGCCCTTTATTTTCCAATATATAGGGTGGTTGCTTATGTGAAGAGCAGTATATTAAAAATTTTTAAGACTGAACCATCACAATTATTTATCCAATGAGAAATGTTAGGGGCTAAAAAAAGTATATTCCCCACACCCTATGATATGGTTTTCAACATGCATTACAAAAGAAGCTATAATAAAATTGCCTAACAAATCAGCTAAAATTAGCAAAACATTTGTGTGGGTGAAAAAGGTGGGTTTAACTAGGAAAAGGGCTAACAAGAAAGAAGAGCTGAAATAAAACAACACTCGTTATAATAAGAATAAATTTCCTCTTAAACAAGCTTTGCTAACTGACTATTTCTATCCATATCAAGGAATGATCTTTCCACTTAACTTTTATAACATGTCAAGAAGGCACTGTATTTTACAAAGTGAAAAATAAGAGGAAAAATATAAAGCATTTTATGTTACATAAATGCAATAAAAAAACCATTTTAAGATGCCTACCACAGTTCACAGACAACTAAAGCTAATCTTCCAAAAATAGTACCACATTGTTATATTACTAAAAAAATACTTACAAAATTGGTCCATGACAGTTGCTTTGGATATTTTCAAGGACTGATGGTGGTGCTACTTCTTTACAGAGATAATGATGGGCATCCGCTGTCAATCTGTAATATCCATCAATTAATGATACAAAGGAGAGAGCTTCTCTTAATGACTGAAATTCAGCCTCCTGTTCAATTGCCAGAGAACAATAGGGTGGCGGGAGGGGAGAGAGAGAATTTCAGTTTTTAAAAGGCAACAGAAAATTCCTGGATATGATAATGCTATAAAAGATAAGCATATATGTGCAAATTAAAAACAAGAATAAAAGCAGTTTTTAACTTATGTTAGTATGTTCTACCTTCTCGTTATCATTCAAAACTTGATAGCAATGTTCAGTGTTCAAAATCAAACCCAAACCAAACAAAACAGAGAAGTTGTGGATGCCTTATCCCTGGAACGGGCTTTTGAGCAATCTGCTCTAATGGACGGTATCCCAGCCCACGGCAGGGGCGTTGGAACCAGATGGTCTTTAAAGTCCCTCCCAAGTCCAACCATTTCATGATTCTATGAAATTTGCCATAAAAAAACCCCTTACTCTAAATATATGAAACAGCAGAGGAATGCCAATATGAAAGAGCATTTGAAAGGGAAAAACGAATAGATGCAACTCAGCATGCAGACACCTACTGCAATGCCAACACAGCGTTGTTCTTTTTCCTAAAGGAAAGCCTTCACTTACCAAAGATTTATGTGTCTGTCTTCAAGTAGAAAAGAAAAACCTCTAGGAAAGTACCTGCCTGAAAACTTAACTACTGGTCAGCAAAAACTGGCACCCTGAGCTGGATCATAGACAGAAGATGAGCTTTTACTACTGTGAAGACAGGTACACTGGATAGAAGCAGGGAGAAAAATAACGTGGTCAAAGGAAAACGGGTGTGAAAAAGGTCTTACGCACAGTATGCAGAACAGATAAAAGCAGGACAAAACTAAATCCATTTGCAACAACATATTTATTGCTGCAAATAAAACAAAAATAGAGAAGCATTTTCTGAGTCACCCTAGACTTCATTCAGTAGTGTAACCCACCAGAACAGGCTTTAGTATGCGTTTGCCTATGACACTGGAGACACACCTAGCAGCTGAACACAATTATTTGGCAGTTTCTTTGCTAGAGAGCAATAAAAAAAGCTGGTGTTTTTGAGTAAGAGTCAAGAATTTGGAGCCTTGAAACTCCTTTTTAAGAGGACCCGGAAACAACCGCAGCCTATGGTGCAGACCATTGTGAGTCAGCTGTGCCTCTGCAGCCCGTGGAGGTTGATGGTGGAGCAGAGATCCACCTGCAGCCTGGGAAGAACCTCATATTGCAGAAGGGGGATGTGACTTGAGGAGGTTGTGACCCCATGGGAAGCCTACACTGAAATATACTTGTTGGCAGGACTTGGGGCCCCATGGGCCACTATGGGCCTGTGGAGCAGTCTGTTCCTGGAGAACTGCAGCTCGCGGAGGGGACTAATACGGGAGCAGTTCATGAAGAACTGCAGCCTTTGGAAAGGATTCAGACTGGAGAAGTTCATGGAGTACTGCCCCCCATAGGAGGGATCCCTTGCTGGAGCAGGGGATGAGTGTGAGGAGGACTGAGAAGTAAAGACAATATGTGATGAACTGACCACACCTCCCATTCCCAATCCTCTGCACTGCCGAGGGGAAGGAGGCAGAGAATCAGGAATAAAGTTGGCCTATGAGGAAGGGAAAAGTGGTGGGAAAATGTTTTTAAGATTTTTTTATTCTCATGACCCTATTCTGAATTGATTGGCAACAATGAAATTAATTTCCCTGAGTCAATTCTGTTTTGCCCATACAGTAATCAGTGAGTGATCTCTGTCCTTATCTCGACCCACAAGCCTTTCATTGTATTTTCTCTCTCCTGTCCAGCTGAAGAGGGGAGTGATTAGAGCAGATCTGGTGGGCACCTGGTGCCCAGTCAGAGTCAGCTTACCCAGCAACTCTGTGACAGTTATACCTGCTAGAAAGCCTGACTCAAGTGGAAGGTTGGAGTTCAAGCGAAAAACTTTTTACATTTGTGTATAAAATACTTTCTTAAGATCTTCTTCAAAGAATTGTAAACAGTAAAAGCAATTACATTAATTTTATCCTAATACTTATTTTGTATCATCATTGTTTCAGAGCATTTTGAAGCCTTTTTCAATGTGTTGGTCTCTAGCAGACAGCTTACCAGGACACCATGGAAACAGCACACTTGAGAACTGGAAACCATGGACTCAGGTTTAAGACTAATAAACAAAAGAACCAATCTGTGTACCAGAAATTTTCCTCAGATATAAATGTCTACTTCTATTTCATTTCAAGCACACAGCTTTGAATCCAGAAGACCTTTAGTGTTCTGACACACCACTTACACTATTGGTATGTGTTTAGTTTTATCTCATGCTTAATTAACACTGTCATGGATTATACAATACTATGCACACAACAATCACACACCCTGCTCAAAGCAGTATCTATTTGAAAGAACAGTAACCAAAGTAAACAGACCAGATTCTTGCTGTCTTGTTTGTGAATGGTGACAATTCTTCTCTCACTGGAGCCTTCTTGGCTTGTTTGTTTAATGCTGACATCAATGATATCAGGAAAATCACAGTATGTTTGTAAATCCTGCAACAAATATTATATAATTTCAGTAATAACATAAATGGCAATTAAAAAGCCTCACCTATTTGCACCATTGGAATTTCTACAACTCTGAATTCGTAAGCTAGCAACAAAGAGGATTATAAAACCTTAAACATGCCATTGCAAGCAAATAAAGGATTTTTTCTTTATGCAGTCATCACTAGGAACATAAATTAAAGAACAAAGATCCAGGAACTGTGAACATTAATATCCACATGTGGGTTTGGGTTCTTATAACTGTAGATATTTCTTTGCTCTGTAGTATTTTGTGAACAGTGGAACATTTTGATTCCTTTTTTGAGAGGGCTTTTTTTTTTGTGAGCTTAAAATTGGCATCCTGATTAAACAGGTTTAGAAAGCCTGTTAACAACACAAAATGTCATTACTTCATTCAGAGTGATACAAGCTGCAAAATCTGTAGTAGGAATGAAGAAAAAGTGTAAGAAACGGTTGTCCTCTCAGGCCTATCTCCTTGTTTGTCTGGTTGTTGAAAATGTGAGCTTGCAAAACAAATTTCTTCACAATCTACTCCACATATGTCATCACACACAAATAAATAAAAATTACTTTTCAATTCAGTATCTGAATGACAATTCATCAGTAAAGTTTACTGAAACAAGTTACGATCATGTTTACAAGGGGCCATACTAATTAATTCCGTTTTCAAAACCAACTTTATAAATAGTTTCTTTACCAGTGAAAATACATGCAGTGTCTGTCAATAATGGAATGATAATATTTTTGATTACAAAAAAATAATTTGGCAATCTTTAGTAAAAAATATTATTCCTTCAAACACTCTTACTAAAGGCTTGGTTGCCAGGCCCAAACAGCATAGTATGCCTAAATTTTGCACACCTAAAACTGGAAATTGCAAATTCTGACATTTATGATAGCTCCTGCCAGAGCAACTGGCACTTACAGGAAAATTAGGGAAGGCAGAGGGCTGATACATAACAACTATGAATGAGGTAATTGTCAGTCTACAAATACTCTAAGAACACTGCACTTCAAAACATATAGGCATGTAATCAGATTTACTTTTTGCTAAGTATTGAAAAAACCGACAAATATATAGCATTTTTACCAATTATTACAGCACACTCTAAATATACAACCTTTTATAGTTTGGTGTTGTCTGCTCTATATTATGAATCAAAAGTACCAAACAGATGTGATTATTTTGAAAAACTTACACATGCTCCACTTTGCCTTTACTTTTACCTTTGGAAAACTCCCGCACTCTCAATATGTACTGCTTTGAGTTTCTATCAGGTTTTGGTAAACTCAACATAATGAATAGTCATGATGGGAAGTCACACGCAGACACAAAATAATACCGATAAATAAAAATGCAGCAGTACATGATCACTAGGCATTAGGAACCATTACTAGTCCAATAGGAACCATTTAGCATCTAATTCCTGAACAAAGACTATATTGGACTCCACAGTCACAGAGATGTCACTTTAAATTTGCTAACTGGGATACTGGTAGGCATCTTACTGCAGCAGGAAAGAGGTACAGGGAAATTTACCTATTGTTTGGAGTCCTTAGATACCTGTTTTCAAAGAGAATTTGGGGAATTTCTGCATTTTACCTACACTTGGGGCCATGGTCATTACATTTCCACATTTTTTATATGTCAAGCAGAGAAGTATTACACAACTTTCTTCTAGTATTTCAATAAAAAACTAATTTTAAAATCTTGCACTATTTAAGTCAATAGATTTCTGCAATCCTCAGCCATGTGGAAATTGTATCATTATTGTGAAGTAAAATTTGCCTACCAAATTTGCTTGATGTAAATCAGAACTTCTGAAATAAGCTTATTACTCTGTTCCATAACAAACTGCAAAGTTATTAAAATAATTTTAAAAAATTACCTGCTCTCCAAGTGTCTCACAGTCTTTAAGTTTTCCCCTTGAACACTGAATTCCACCATTTCCAGTTATTACAACAGTTGCAAAACTTTCCTCTCCAGAAGGACCTCCACCAGGTTCTTTTACTTCAAAAACTTCTGAATAGAAGGCAGGCTGAAGGGTTTCCAGATTTATGAGATACTTAAGTTTCAAGTTTCTGGCAGTGGCTTTGCATTGGCCAAACTGTTGTATAAATTTGCGGAACCTGTACCTTATTCTTTTTCGTGTCAAAATGTGGTAGTCTTGGATTTTTGCTCGCACACACTTAGGTAAAAACATTTTGTAGCTGTGAATACATAACCAGAAAAAAAGGCTACTAATTTTATCCATTAAATCCAGCAAAGATAATTAGTTCTGTGCTAAACAAGTCAACATTGAAAACACTTTTTCCTCTAAAGGTACCATTACTTTTTCAACTGTAGGATAACAAAGATTGTCTCTTAGATCTGTAATACGTTCTTTCAAATAGAGCCCGCTGTCTCCTTCCATCTTCCATTTTTCCCCACACTCAATCGCAACATAAATAACATAATGCATTTTCCATAAATTCAAAGATGTCTGTTCTTTCATTAGTAAAGTTCTGAGGTAAGGCAGCAGAAGTTACACAATTGTTTTGTTTGGTGTAGAAGTTATGAAGAGGATACTGTATGGCATCTACATGGACAAAGGACAGATTTCCTGGCTGAAAATACAGGTGGTAGAATACAACACTGCGTCTGGCTCTCACTGAAGTTCCTATCTCACAGTCCATAGTCTGTATCAAGAGGAGAATGAGCTGCAGTTACCACCCTGAACGAGCCGGCCTCATTCTAACTCCTCCTGCTAGGTTTCATTAAAAGACAAACATCAACCAAGTGCCAAGCAGGGACAGAATTAACTCAGCTGGAGTAGAAACTGATAGGATTGATACACCCAAGTGAATTGATAAACTCAAGAAAGTTAAGCAGAGATCTGTCTGAGATGGTTAAGTGCCTGGAGCACATGACATGAGAGAAGAGGCATATGGGAGCTTGATTTGTTCAGCCTGGAAAAAAGAAGGCTCAAGTAGGGTGTTCTACAATTTGTCTTCTAATAACGTGAAAGGACAAGAGAGGATTATCAGTATCACAGAGGAGACTGATTAGGTACAGAGAAAATCTTTCACGATGACTGTGGTCATGCACAGGACAAAGCTGCACAGATATACAGGGGAATCTCCATATCTGGACATTTTCAGAACTTGACTGGCTGAGGCCCTGAGTCACTCCATCTAACTTTGAAGCTGGCCGTGACAGGAAGAGGGGGTTGGATCTGATGACATCCAGAAGGTGTCTCACCTCAAATTATTGCTTACATATTTTCTCACATAAGAAGCTTCTGCCTTACCTTTCATCAAGAGAGTCAAATCCATTTCTCCAAATCATGAATGGCCATCATGACACAAATTTTCTTTTAATTTCTAGTTTACACAACAGGTAAATTTATGTAACCATTAGAATACATCAACTGCCAACAGCGGAACACCTCCTCCCAGATACTAATGTGCAAAAATACAACTTTTAGGCATCAGATAGATGTGAAACAGTTACAAATGATGGAATCACCTGACTGAATTGTAAATGGCCATTGGGGTTTGGTCCTTTTCTTTGGCCACTCTCATCATATCTAGAACAGCCATTCCAAGGCATTCTTCTTGTGTTTCATGAGTAACAGGCATCTGTATCCATCCATCCAAAAAATCAGCTCGCCACTGAGAAAGAATGCAAGAAAACAAATGAAAACTGCAGCACTGCTGCTTATCAAGAAGAGGGCTTTGGGATGCAGTTGTTGGGGAGAGTTGCTGTTGTGTTGTTTGATTGTTTATGTTTGGTTTGTCTGGGGGGTTTTATTGGCTTGGTTTTTTAAAGACTGAATGACCTACTTCATCCACAAAAAGATGTACTTATTCATAAGGAATACCAGCTGCTATCATGCTTAGAAGCACTGTTTTGAACTTCATCTCTCCAAACACACAATAGGACATGGAATTTAATTTCCAGCTTGAGAGGGCTTCAAGCCTTCAAGAGCCTATAGAGTTACTAGGAGAAGATGGAAAGGGAATAATTACTAATAACCTTTACCAATCTGCATTTAAAAATAAGCAAGCAAATCATACCTGTGCGAATAGATAAGACATGACAAGATCGTCAAGGACAGGGCTTTCTGCACCACGAAGAATGCCATACCGGTATGCTCTGTTGCTGCCACTGCAATACCAGTGGGGAAAATAAAACCTGGCAGGAAATAAATTTAAGCAAACATCAATAAACAGACATTTTGGTTACCAACATCAGACATTACTGGTCTCATACACATGTAACTAGTGCTGGCTGGTCTGGAGGACCACTATGAAATTCCAGTCAATGAAGGCTTCAGATCCAGTTCTTGGTGTTTTAAAGTACTACAATATCTAAGGAGAGTGATAAACTGTATTGACAGGAATGAGAACCTTTGCCAAGCTGTTCTCACTAATCAGAATACAGAGAATTTTACGAGTGTCTTCCAGTTTCTTTTGAAACAGCTCCTAAAGAAACACTCAGGCCATATTATACAATGTAAATAAACTAAGTAATTAACAAAAGGGAAACTGTGACTATAGGTTTAGTTGTCCACATTCAAATATAAGGTTAGGGAAAAATGGTTGTATTGCAGAAACATGCCTGACTACACAAGATAATTACTCTGCATTTCAAAACTGCCACTTATTTCAAACAGGCAAGCACAGAGGAGACGAGATGTATCATTATTAAGAAAGATGTTGTTTTTACTTCTGCTATATTTTTATTGTTTGTTTCTTCAATCTGACTGTGGTAAACACATGGGATAGAGAAAATTAATAAAGTACATAATTCAAATCACTCCAATATTTTTGATTCTTTTAGCTCCCTGTTTTCTAGAAAGCACCAGCAATCTGTCCATAACTTCTAAGAGAAACTACAGTTCAACTAAATATCATATTCGTTGTGTTTTCTCACACAGTTTTGTTTTACCATGAAAAGTGTGTAACGTTTTATTTAGATTATTACCTTATCCGGTAAATTAGGACGAGTCTGGTTGCTTCATCTACATGGAAGATGTGATTTGGGGGATACCACATTCTGTCTGTTTCATTCATGAGTGCAAACATGTTATGATACACTGGCATGATACCTACATGAAGAACAGAGAAGCAAACATCCATAGGAAAGTGTTTTCACAAAGTATTAAAAAAATACTGTGGGTTAAAAGTAGCAGATTGCCACAGTGCTCTACTGCTATCAGCAACAGATATCAATATTGCCAACAACACTCCAATCATGATCCCATAACCTGCAGGCTCCTCTGCTGGTTTAATTTCTCTTTCTTCCTTTATGTTTTCTGACTGAAGACTCTGCTCACCTGTGGTCCTATACCTCACTGTTAGATGACAAGATTTTCTCTGTATGGCATTTAATAATACGTCTTATTAGCCTCTCAGTTTAGAAACAGCTTACAGCAGTAGATTTTTTTTTTCTTGCCTTTCCAAAATCAGATCATCTGATTTGAGCATTGATTTTAAGACTAAGCACGGATTTTAAGACTTTAGACTGACTAAAAATTCAAGTAAAGCAACACAAAGAAAGTTATAATGCCTAGGACAACCACCAGCCATTTCCATTTTGGTAACTCAGTTTAGAACAAACCCAAACATATATTATTAAAATAAAACAGGACTGGAAAGTATTTTTTTCCCTCAACAACTTTGAATTATGCTACTGATAACTGACAAGCAATCCTACTTAATCAGAAACTACAGAAATCAGCTGAGCATCAACTCTTCAGCAGCATCAGAATTTTAATTTGGCTTTGAGGCTCCCAGCTGAAACACAGCCTAATATACGACACAGCACTGTACTGTGCTGCAGTGTTATGCATCCATGCGATGCCAGTGTTAGATTTGGAGAACAGGTTAAGTGCCTGAAAACTGACAGCACGAAAGGATGAACCACAAGTACTGGCACACATATTCTGTCTTTAGAATTAAAGACGGGAAGAGACACAGGTCTGAAGGCCAGAGAGTAGGATGAAAAATTACAATGTCAAAGTCACAGTAGGTCATATCTAAAGAAAACTTTACATTAAAGCAATACACTTTGGGGTAAGAAGGCAAAAAATAATGAAAAAAAAAAAACAGGTAAAAACAACAGAAGTAACTTTAAATGACCTTAAGAGACAAAAGAATTGTGGGAAAAGGCAAAGTACCCACACCCTTGCTCAAAGACTTAGAATGAAGTAATGTTCTCACGAGAAACCAGGAGAAAAAAAAAATCCTTTATTTCTTTCTGTTCTAAACGACATCTAGGTAATTACTAAAGGGGGCAGACCTCACGTTTCTTTCATCACATCTAAACTGCACGTAAGACAACCAGAAGAAACAACCAATCAACTCCACTTATAAAACCACATAACCCTTTGGAACAAAACATATTTCAGTCTTAAACTACAACTAGTTTATTAAATTTGATACAAGAAAGGGTTTGCCTCTACAAGGGTCCAGTAAGACGGCTAAGAACTAGAGTTCTATAGTGCAGTTGTGAAGATTAAACTGCTGAAATCTGTAGGCAAATCATCTGACACTTTCTTAAACCAAAGCCCTACAGAACATACCAGAGTTGCAGGGTCCTAACACGTGATTTTCTATGAAAAGGAGTCATAGACTTACAGGAAACCAGAGAAACGGAAAAAAATTATGTAAGGCAATGAAAGAGAAACCAAAACGAAACAAAATCCCCACAGAAAAATACCTGAAGGGATTAGTAACTGAAAGATTGGCTGTAATTCTAAATGTTGCAAATTTATGGTGCTATAAGACATATTTGATCCATCCAAATTTTGAGAAATTTTTTATGGAGTTAGAAAGAAACCTATCCCATGCAACTAAACACGGTTTTCATTTGATGTGTGAAGTGAGATGAACTCTACTACACATGTCAGTCGTCCATAAAGCAGTAACTTAGCAGTTACTAACTTAGCGGTTTTAAGGCTGTGTGGTGTCTGTATCCCAAACAGTTTCAGATCAATTACAGTGCAATGCATGTGAGAATCACTATGCTAAACATCATTCAGGGCAATGCGGAATATTTACCTATATACCTAGTGAGACCTACCTAGCCTCACTAATACATTTACCCAAACTACTAACCATCTCATGTAAGCACACTGAACAAGAAAACATTTCAGAATAGTATTCTTAAATTCAAATGCTAAGCTGCTGTATTTCACCAAATACACTACAGACACCACAACCACCAAGCCACTCCACCTCTCAAAAAACCCCACAGATATTTCAAGATCATATCACAGCCATTCTGAAACTTTAACCAAGCAGGGGACATGACTGTGGTACTCCCCCTACAAATAGGAAATATTTGTATTAACCCCTCCCCCCTCCTCTGTCTTCCTTTGTATGAAAAGTAGACTGTGTATTCTTCCATCCCTCATACTTTGGCATTTATAGTTCTGAATGGTAACTTGCACCATTCACTGCCACTGTTCAAGGACACAGAGATCATACATATGTTTCAAGAAAAGGAGTTTCACTTTTTTATCCCTTCCCCTTAAGAACTATGCATTTACTTTGCTACACTTAATGCTCAACAATTATAAAACAGAGCAAATCCCTTTATTAAATAAAGTCTTGAAAATTGTCCACAAAAATCTGAAAAAAGCAAAGAGGCCAGAAACTTCTCTTTTTATATATTTCTTACCACCTCTACTAATTGCAGGGACTTTTCAAGGGATGATAACTGCACTACTTAAATGTTTTCTCTATAAACAATGAAAACTGAAAAACCGGCATGGGGAATAAAAGCCTTCTGCTGAAGCCTAGACATGTCAACAACAGTGAAAACTTATGAGAAATTTATTTTTCACCACAAGTAAAATCATAAAAGCCATTCACAACAGGTACTGAAAAGCCTCCCCTGGATTTTTGCACTGCATTAACCATGCCATCAACTCAATCAGTGATAAATTAGGAGAGAGGATAGTGACTCAAGACATAATTAATCAGAATTTTCTCTGCTTTGCTTCTCCAGCAAGGGCTATCAAATAAATTTTCTGGACTATTGAAATGAGAAGATCTCTTTACAATTTATTTATTTATTTATTACATAAGGCTAAAGAAAGGAGCCTTGTCATGCTGTACAGACTGTCAAGTAACATCAAGAAAAGACTGCAATACAGCATAAGTTTATACTTCAAACTTCTGTTTCAACCCTAAAAAAACCTCCTAGATTCTTCTTTTCCTCATTATGGTTTTAGAGCTTCACATCCAGACAAGTCTCACTATTTCATTTATCCTGAAGCAGCTAAGAAAATACAGTTTTTCTGTATCTCCTCCTTTGTTGGCATTAGGAACCCTTTCTCCCATACAGTATGTTTTTATAAGCTAATGACCCTCTTTTAAGAAAAAACACAAACTAGAAAGTGTAAATCACAACGAGCCATGACACCACTATGAAATGTGAAAGCCATGCAGAGTCTGCAATAGAAATACTGTCACATGAAACTCTCAATTCAAGCATGTAAGTTATTAGACATAAAAACATGAAAGCAATTAGTAGAACGATTAAAAACAATTTTTAAAATCTCAAATTTTCTATATAAAAAGCCTAATACATACATTAGTTCTCGCACAAGTGAAAGTAAACTATTTAAAACTTATGTAGCCTTGCACATACCAGATGGAAATCTGCTTGCCTTTCCTGACATAAAAATAGTATCTTGGACTCATCATTCATACAAACTGCAGGCTTACCAAACCCTTAACATCCCATTCAATTTCACTATCCTGTCAACAAAATGCTTTCTGAATAGTCAATCAAAGCTTGTATTTCTTTTCCTGGAAAAACAGAATTGCCCAGAGTTCTGATTAATTCATTCCCCAGCTATCGGGGGAGCAGCAGGGGGCTGCATGTTCTCTGTGGATTTTCAGGAAAGGCTATCACCTAAAGGANCCAAATCATCCCTCTCCCCCCCCAACCCCCAACCAAACAAAACCACCAAACAAAAAAGCCAGCCCCCAGTGAACAGTTATACTTGGTGATAACTCGGAGCCATGTGAACCCTGAGTCATGTCAATTCTGGAAATTCAGCATGTTAGGAAAAATCGGCCTAGAATTTCTTGTTAGTAGCAAGGAATCTCTTCTGAAGCATACAAGCAAAGAGGTAATACAAATCATCACATTATGCAGTGCAGTTTCTCCCTTGAAAACATTTAATTGACTGCAAACACTGCCAGAACTCGTCACATTAAATGCTTTGAAATAGTGTTTTTACTTAGTTATAATTGAGAATTCTCTGCTGTTTAATGGTTTTCCAGAAGAGATCAGGATTTTTCAAGGGAAGTACAATGGAACTTCCAATCTATTTGCAATTCAGATGGTGAGAATTAAAATGTTCCTAGGTGGAGTTTCAGGATATCAACATCAAAAAAACCCCACAAACACAGAACCCAAAAAAATCAAGGTCTTTTGTTAACTGCTAGCTGTCCAAAGCTCTGCAATCTCGTCAGGATTTCAAAACTTGTTCTCTCTTGGGATTCTAGTCCCATTAAGAAGTTAAGATTACAGAGTCTACCAATCCTAACAGAGAGGGATGTGGATATAAGAACAAAAGCTTGTTAAGTAGATAAAGTCAGACACATCCTACAGACATTTATGGTTCTCATACACCAGGGGACAAGCCATGATAGAAATGCAAGATGCTACACAATATTATGTTCCTGCATTAGCAAAATATTTTTCAGTGTGCTGTTCAAATGTTCTAGTTACATTTAAAGTGGTTATTTCTGCATACTTGGATACTAATTTATTAAGATTTTCAAGAACATGGCACAAATTTATTTGCCTAACACCAAACAATGCCAAGCTTCTAACTGTAACTGTTTGAACCATGATTTACAAACTCACTTTCCTAAAAATATCTTCAATTTGTTAACTTAAATCCTGTAAAAATTTGGATTACGCATACAAACGATGCACATATTTTTTACTCATATTATTCAGCCAATGAAATAACTAAACAAATAGTTAGTTTTAAATAATAAAAGAAGATTATTTTGACATATAATAATAATCTTCTGTATAATTTAGTATTCCAGTAAGTTATAGTGTACAGTCCAAAGTTGTTTATGTTTTTTAATTACTTTGTCTAATGATAAAAACTCTGAAATCCAATTAAAAGACATGGGGAAGTATCTTATTGCAAAATTACTGATATAGCATAGTAACACTAATGTAGTATACAAATCAACTAACTTTATTTCTCTATACAAATAAACACATTCAAGATTCAAATTCAGACTTCAGATGTTTCTAGTAGTCTGTATCTGATTTACCTATACCACAATAAAATTCATGTTGTTTTCAATTACACATGCTAACTTTTAAACAGGTTTCTAGATTTTTTCGTAATTTAGAATTTGAATAAAAGAAAAATTATGAACAAAGTTTACAGCTTTTCTGTAAGCAATCATGTTTCTTTATTCCGTAAACTATTACATCAAGTTTGTATTATGACTCTCTCGCACCACTCTGGTGGCTTTCTCAAATCATTACTCCAACTTCTATTCAAATGGCCTTCGCTGCTTGACAGTCTTATAAATTGACTGCAAAGACATGAAAAAGAGCCTAAAACAGAAATTCTACTTAAGATTATTTGACAGACAGCAGAGAAGATTAAAGGGTGTAAGATGATTTGAGAAAACAAGTCTGATTCTGAATTTAGAAGATACACCTAACACAATAATTCTGCAACCCTTAGAACAATTTCTCTGTCATATTTCATTTCCATCATCAGTTAGTTCCTCTAATACGACTTTCCTCCTCAGGCTGACAGCAAAACCTTTTCTTCAACTTGGTGTGACATTTCTAGTATTTTACTTGGCAATTAACTAGCTAACATATAAGAACTGAACCATGACTGACTCATCAATTTAAACTTGATTTCAAGACACCTTATTTATTTTTGCATTTCTGTTTGGAAAATGTGATGTTCACTTTCATGTTCAGTTTTCCTCATAAAAAACACAAACCCACAAAAATTTTTATATTTATTATATTTTTCCAAAACCAGAAAAAGATTTTTAAATAAAATTAAAAAAAAAAAAAAAAGGCTGAGCTCTTGCATGCATGTATCGAACTGGCAGAATAATATTTAGACAGACTAATGTTTTTATAGCCAATACATACCAGAAATAACAGATCTAACGTCAAGTCAGCAGCGACTCGAAAACCTTCAATTTTTTGAACTGCTTGAAAGGTACATAACAAGAGTCTCTCTGACTGCTGATGTTAGCCTAGATCCAGTCCTGCTTGCCACCAATAAGTCATACTTGGATGTAATCAGCTCTGCTTTCAAAAGATCTACCAATTGTTCAGATCACAAAGTTAACAATTCCAAATTCGTTATATTTCAGTCTTGCTTACTACCTGAATCACTCCATTCATAATGAAGTATTCTGACTCATAGCTAACCCTTGAAAGATGAGTCTTGCTGACATAAACATTAATTGACTGTATGGAGACACACATGCTCTGCTGTACAACCACAAAAACCTCCCAGAAAAAAAAAAGAACAGAAAAAAAAAAAAGAGCAATGCCTCATGACTTAAGCACTAATAACTGTTAGGAAAGAGACCAAAAACCTACAGCCACTTCATCCTTTTCCACTAAGTTAGAATGAAAAGAAGTTACCAATTCCTTTGAGAAAAAGGTTGTACAGTATTGCCGTAGTATCTGCCAGGCAGAAGCCACTTTTCAAATGGCTTTGTCTACCTCAGCTCTACAAGGATAAAGGCTTAACATGATAAAACAATTCCTTCATACAAGTAAGTATAAATCACTAGTGATATATTTTAGAAACTCTGGTAAAGTTGAAACAACAGAAAATTGTAAAAATAACCTGATAAGGAGTACTGTTCATACAAAATTATGTTTAAAACAGTCAAGTGTAAGAGGATACACCTAGGAGCTAGAGTACTAGCCCTCCTGGCAAACCAGAAACCATCCCAGAAAGCTACAAGTCTTGAAAATGGCTGGTGAGGTCTGACAAAACAAGTAATAGAGTATGAAGTCTTCAGTTAATGTCACAGGAAACAAGTCTAATTGGATTTGTAAATTAGAAGGAATTTGATTTTGCATGTTTGTGATGTGGATGAAAAGAATATCATACATAACATGGGCTGCACATTTTCCCAGGAAACTGGATAGTGCATTCTGCACTATCCAAAAGAATAAAAGAGTCACAAGATTCTAGCTAAACAAAACAATTTAAACTTTACCAAAAAAAAAAGACCTAAGGACTGGTCGAGGGAGGTGATTCTTCCCCACTACTCTGATCTAATGAGACCACACCTGGAACAGCTCTGGTGCCCCTAACATAAGAAGCACATGGAACTGTTGGCCAGAGGAGGCCACAAAGTTGGTAAGAGGATTGGAGCACCTTCCCTACGAAGACAGGCTGAGAAAGCTGGGGCTGTTCAGCCCAGAGAAGAGAAGGTTGTGTGGAGGCCTCATAGCAACCTTCCAGTGTCTGAAGGGGGGCTACAGGGAAGCTGGAGAGAGACTCTTTGCCAGGAACTGCAGTGATAGGGCAAGGGTTCACAGCTTCAAACTGAGAATAGGTTTAAATTAGATATCAGGAAGAAATTCTTTATTGGGAGGATGGTGAGGCACTGGAACAGGTTGCCCAGAGAAGTTGTCAATGCCCCATCCCTGGAAGTGCTCACGGCCAGACTGGATGGGGTTCTGAGCAACCTCATCTAGTGGGAGGTGTCCCTGCCCATGACAGGGGGCCACCATCAAAAAGATACCTTAGCTTCAAGAAAACTCCCAGGTCCATCTGCCAAACTCTAACCTACAAGGTCATTAGAGAAGAAGAACCTCACAAAGCTAAAGCTTTGCAAACCTCCAAATACCAATTTCCTCCTGGTCTACCAGAATGAATACCAGGCAGTGTTTCTACGGAACTCATCGTATGTGCTTATCTATCTAAAGCTCTCGTTACCTGAAAAGCAACTCTTTGAACTCAGATCTTAGCCAGACTCTGAAACATGTAAAGAACTTAGAGGAAGAATGGGCCTTAAACCCAGAAGAATCTTTGTGAAACTACCATATACTAATAAATTATCAACTCAGAGCATGTAACTCAGTCACTGTAAGACACTTATCAGCACAGGAAAAATGACAGATTCCTCCCAAAACTAAAGGCATTACAACTATATTTAAAACCAGTATAGCCACCAAAAGACAAAATCACAGAAGTCTAAGATCTTTTGGAGACAAAAAATGTACAGTCAGAGTCAGTAGCTTCATAATTGTGACCCACTGGAAAAGAAGTATTTCACAGAATCTATTATGTTGGAAAAGGCCTTTAAGAACATCGAGTCCAACCTATGACTGAACACCACCCTGGTCAGCTACACCATGGCACTGAGTGGCACATCCAGTCTTTTCTTAAACATGTAATTGGAATTACAAGCCCTTCTTTTAAATTC
This sequence comes from Edolisoma coerulescens, assembly GCA_013397115.1. Lineage (NCBI taxonomy): Eukaryota > Metazoa > Chordata > Aves > Passeriformes > Campephagidae > Edolisoma > Edolisoma coerulescens. The sequence goes on along the minus strand of VWZW01000336.1, from coordinate 128,189 downwards.
ATTTGCACCTGAAACACAGCATTTGGAAAGCTAAAAGATAAATTCAGCCTTGTAACACTGACAACCCAAAGCAACATATGGAGAGACTCTGTGCACATGTCTGTGTGTGCACACAGGAGGAACAAAAAGATGGTCACTTTCATACCCAGAGATTATTGGAACTCTTTTTTTTTATTAAAAAAATCAATGTACTTTTGCAAAGAAAGGAAAATGCAAGCACAAAATGTATGCTTGAATTATTTTACTACAGATTTCAGCACTGGCTTATGCTAGACTCTGGGTAAATGTAACAATTCAAAGGCAATCTTAGATATCAATGTATTATTTATTTATTTAAAATATACCACTATGTTATTTACATACTTTATTTCCTAAACTATTACAAAGAGCATTAACCACACACACAAGCAGCCATGTTATATCTAATAGAACCGTTTCCTTCTGCAAAGTGATTAAGCATGCATAATACACAACATACGCATAACTTCCAGGACCAATCTGTTTTGCAGGGCTGCATCAGGAAGTAATTCAAGCTATTTAGAGTTCCTGCTATGATTTAACTATTCAAACTGTATCTCAGCTCAGTGAAAGAAGAGTTCCAGTTAAAGGATGGTATACCCTTAAATTATTTGAAAAAATACAGCAGTCACCCAAATCAGCTTCACAACCATTCTAACAGGAACAGTTTTACAGTCTAGTGCTAATTACTTCTGAAAAAACAGAGAAATTAGCATTTCAGTCTAAATGCCACCATTTTGACGAGCTCTGGATTGTTAAAAATTTTCTTGTATGAAGCTGAATTTCGCCTCTTCATTAGATCAACTGTTAGGTATATACTTACCACAGGCTTTACAGGCAACAGCGCAAATCTCTTCTGCAACGTATTCTCCAGCTGAAAATTGAAGGTAATCTCCTTCTGTCTTCCCAGGAGAATGATAAAGGTACACTTGAAGCAATGGTTCTGTCTGCTTGGGTGCACTGTTATTCCCACGGATGTCACCATTCTGGTGGACAGTAGAAGTTGCTGCACTTTCCATATTTGTCATTGTAAGACAAGCCATAGTTTGTTTTTGTTCTGTTCAGAGCATTTGTCTGAAAGAAACATAAGAAATACTTCTTGACTAACTGCACTTCGTTTTATTTGTACTACTCCTATTTAGTGACAATACTGTTCTGACACTGAAAAAACATTAAAACTTGAAGACAGAAGAATGGCTTAGGCGGTTTATGAAAAGCTAAGTTTTGCTTTGATTTACTACACCGTCCTAGAGGAAAAGTAACAGACAGTATCACAGGATAAAACAAAGTTTTAACTGGGAGTCCACCTAGAGGATTACCACTTTTCACGGGATTTTAGACAGCATGTGCTCATCTGTCCAACTGCAACATGCTAATTAAACCTGAAAGCCAAAAGAATCACTTTAATGGTATCTGTACAACTTATTTTATCCCCAATTTAAACTTAGAAGACAAAATAACTAGTTGGGTCACAAACTGGCACTATGAAGAGAAGGATAGAAATAACCCCTTTAAGCTAAGTTTTCACTGTAAGCAGACACATTAAAAAACAAGTGCTAACTGAGATGAGAATCTAACAGACTTGGTTTTTACCTGTGAATGGGAGATCTTCCAAGACCACCTTCTTCCAGAAAAGTAATTTAATCTGCTCTCAAGCTAACAGTCCTCTCTGATAAATGTAATCAAAGAAAAGAAGACTTCAATAATGCAGCAAATAACCACAGGTATAACTGATAATGAAAAAAAAAGGTTTAAAAACATGAGATTAGACAGCATATTCCAAAAGCCAGTTGAAGAACGTCTTTGCTTCTCTGTGACTTCAACATAATCCATGCTTATGCCAAAGGCTTCGATCACAGTCTAAAAGCTTGCTTTTATTAAAAGTGATTCCACATAGCTATCACCTGGAATTCTGCATTTCATATTCTGAAAACAGGTCTAAACAAGACAATTATAAAAATTTGATTTTTTAGAATCAGAGAATGGTTTGGGCCACAATAAGCTCCCCCTGATGCCTCCTCCTCTTTGAGCTGAACAACCCCAACTGTCTCAAGTCTCTCCTCATGGAAGAGGCACTCCCTCCAGCCCTCTGATTGTTTTTGTGGCCCTTCTCTGGACTCACTCCAACTGGTCCATGTCTTTCTTGTGCTAGGGGCCCCAGAGCCAGACACAGGACTCCAAGCATGGTCTCACAAAAGCACAGCAGAGGAGAAGAAGAGAATCACACCCCTTGACCTGCTGGCCAAGCTTCTTTTTGTATCATAAAACTGGTTTTTTGGGGTGCAAGTGCATATTGCCAGCTCATGTCTCATTTTTCATCTACCAGGATCCCCAAGTCCTCATCCACAGGGCTGCTCTCAAATCCATTCCTCCTCCAGCCTATACTGATCCTGAAGACTGTTCTAACCCAGATGCAAGACCAGGTGCACTTGGTATTGTTGAACTTCATGAGGTTCCCCTGGACTCACTTCCCAAGTCTGTCAAGGTGCCTCTGGATGGTGTCCCTTGCCTCAATCCCGTCAGCCGCACTAGTCAGCTTGGTGTCATTCCCAAACTCACTAAGGGTCTGCATGTCGCTGCTGAAGATATTGAATGGTTAATAAAGATATTGTACTTGAAAATGTAACTGTTTCAAGTTAAAAATATGTTTATTGTTTTGCATAGGCATACGGGTGTTACATTCTTAATGCATTATTTTCAACAGCTTTTGTCCGTATTGAATTATGTTGCTTTATCATAAAAGAGCTGTTTGGAGCATGTTTTGGGTTTTTTTTTCATTTTCTGTTCCTAACTGCAATTACTTAAGAAAGGATAAGTGTATCAATATTCATAAATGTGGGCTAAAGATGATGTGTGCTATCGAAATCACAACAGTTATATCAGCAGGAAAAAAAGGCTGAACACCTTAAATAAGGAAAACATTAACTTCATGAGTTATGAGATGACAAAAATATTCAGTTACACATACAAGAGGATAAAACTGTGTTACCACTATGCTAATTCTAGGGGAAAGCGAAAAGAAAAAAGACGCCATTGCCAAGTAAAAAATGCATCCTTTTACTTTCCAAACTAAGCAACGTAGAACAAAGAACCAGTGTATCATAGATATATAAAAATGAATGTCTAGACGCAGATGTCATTCATTATATTTCTTAGGTTCTTACATAGGGGATATATGGATTCCCTATGTCTCATTTACAGAGCCAGACACCTTTAAATGAGAAGATATGTGCTTTTAGCTCGAAAGGTAGCACAGGTAACAGGTACATGTTTAACTAAAGATAAAAAGCATCCCTCTTAACTCAACAAGGAGTTACTGTTTTTTAAAAGAAAATAACCACCACATTACTAGAAACATTACATTTAAAAGACTTCTCATTACCTGTGTCAACATTATGCAAGATGTCATGTTTGCGCTCTACAACTTGCATTTATAAAACATTCACAGCTTTAACCCACAGCTTTAATCTCCACAGGAGGCCATCTTTAATTACTACATAGTTTTCCCAAAATACTCCAATATTAGCCCTCTGTTCATTCAAACGTTCAGTTGAACTGACAGATCTTTTCATCCTGGTCTCTTGGCATTATCTCTATCCAACACTGAATGCAAATATAATTTGTAAACCTAACTGAAAACGTGGCCAGTTTCAGAAGTGCACTAAACACACGTGCTTGTGCCTATCTCTCCCTCATAAAGTCTGTGTATTTATAACATATTTGTCCTTTCAAAAAATTCCCATCATTCCCTCTTTGTTTCTGCATAAAAAACCTCAATAAACCAAGAAGGGAACCTTGCTTAATCACACCTAAGAATGTGAAATAGCAATAAAATGCAGTAAAAAATACAAAGTAAATATTGTAGCAGAATACTCTACTCTGTTCTATTTGTTGCACTAATTTCAAAGGCTCCATGTGACAATGTGAAAAAATCTCAAGAGATACTATTTGTAAAACTATGTCATGACTTCAAATTAAACAATTTTCAAGTTTCAAGTTTGTCTTTTATGTCAAAGGCCAGACAAAACAGATGAAACCAAGAAATATTCCTACATAATTTTCTTCACTGAAAATAGAAAACACATTTTCTTGGCCTCTGTCTTATACATGTAACTAAAGCAGTTATAGGGACAGAGCCTCACATGCAAAGTAACTGAAACACAAGGTCACCACTTGCAGGTGGTGTGAAAAACAAAACAAAACTGCTTTCACCTGTATATCTTAGCAGACAAGTCTCCAGTTGGACACACTTGGTTTTCCCTGCTTTTCTCCATCCAGAGACCACTATACTAGCACAACAGAAACACTAAACATGGCAAAAAAAACTAACTGCTGTTGATCCAGAATATTTAAAATACAACCTATTCTTCCAATGAAGTTAAGAATCTTGAGACTAAATATACTGCGAGACAATAACCTGTTTGCAGAACACACTGAGTATAATTTTCTGGGTTATACAGATTTGTTCTCATACTGTAATGCAAAAGAATTTCTGTGTTTCTGTAAAAAATGTAAATAATTCTCACAGCTGTATGAAAGGATTTAATATATTCCAACTCAGTACCACAAAGGTATTTGTTGGACAAAAAAACCTGCACCAAGTCCACACCCATCTTTAAGTGGATGTCTGACATAATGAAGACTCAATGAAAAAAATGGCCTACACAATTATCCGTGTAATAAGTAGAAATAGGTAACAAAATCTGAGATATAAAGATGATGTTTTGGAGATGAAAACTACTAGCTGTGAAAGATGTGATTCTAGTATTGATGAACAGATGATTTGGTTCAATATGACTATTTTATGTTCCTAATCTGGGTAATATTTTAAATCACGGCTTCTAAAGGATAAGATTATTCATTCCCTATATTGCTCTAACCACAATCACCAGCATCTACGACGGGACATGTTTACATACAATTGTCTGTTGATGTTTGTTCCTCCAGTGCACCTGAAAATTATTTTCACCAGCCACATCGGGCTGCAGTAATTCATATGGCTCTTTTTAAGTCGACCATCAAGAAACTGGTTAATGAGATGGAAAATCATGACTTCTGGAAGACATTTCACTAAAACGTGGAGGACATACAAAATTCTCATGATTTAATAATATGCAGCATTCACAGCCTTCAGAAGATTGTTTTTCAACTTATGGGGTTGGGGGGTTTTTTGGGGAGGTCAAGAAGGGCCGGGGGCAGGAAGCATTTGAGGCAATAGGTGGCTGTTGAAGGGAAGCCTCCTGAGCCAGGTCTTTAGCCATACCACTTCAAGTGTACAACTTCAAAGGTTCAAAAACAAGAGCATCCTCTCACTACAGATAAATCCCCAACAGTTCATTACCTTTTTATTACTTGAGAAATCTCTGTATTAAACATGGAAGTGATGAAGCCATCCACTTGCTGCAGGAATCCACAGAAAGTCAAAGCATGCACACAGGCAGAGGTGGAACATACTGTATCTGCAATAAAAACACAATATTAAAAAATGTTAATGGCTGTGAACAATACACAATGCATGAGTATTGAAGATTTCAAATCTACATACAGATACAGACAAAGTGATCCTCTCCTATCTTATTTGCCCAAATTCCTGTCATCTTTGCCAAGAACTTTTTAAATTTAGGCTTTCTAAAATACAAAATTAAAAAAAAATTTAAAGCACTTTTTTGGTACTGAGACTGCTTCTCAGTTCCAGCAAGAAATTGGTGTATAAGCCAGACACCTGACTTCAAATGTAATTACCAATTTTTCTTTGCACACATGTTTTTCTTTTCTGTGAATACAACATCAATTTATGAAAACTGTTGATGGCATTACATGAAGAAAATAGAAATGAAAAAGGAAAAGTAATCACAAAAAGAGACATGGCATGTTCACTTCATGTAGCAATAGTCCCTTTAGCCACAACAATTAATTCTGTTTGAAAACTGACAACATCCCTCATTTCAATTCATGTGGAAGTTAAGACCAACTATTTTGTAGCAGGAAGGGCAAGGGCACACCCACCCTTGCTCTCTTTGCGCAACACTTCTGTGGCCGCAGGAAACCCTATTTGAAAGTGCTTAAGCACAACAGCAGCTTCCTGCAGCAGTGAAAAAATAGATACACTCCCTTTGTGACTCTCCCCACACAGGAAAGGGCTTGACAGAGAATCAAAAATTTATTTTAAAACCGAATAAAGGGGACAAAATACTGTGGAAGTTCAAAGGGGGCAGAATTCAGAATAGGAGAACTCTCCAAGGTTTATGTTTGTCCCTAAACAGGAGCAAAGGTATCAACACAGCTTCCTCAGTGCCATGTGCTGTGTTGACTGCGTCTATCATGAATACCACACTCCCTCCCTTCTTCCCTCCCCAAAAAAGAACGCATCTCAATGAGCAGTTCTCAGTTCAGCTTCTTTCCCCACAGAAGTCAAATTGATGGCAATGATTAGCGTTCCTACTCTTGCAACACTAGCTTTAGAGAGAGACAGTTTTGCCTTGCTTGGACAGCTGTGTATTTTGTATGCACCTACTCCAAGTGCTTCAGATCCTATCAGCATCTGAGCTGAAGGCCAGTAGAGTCAGTGCAAGTTTGCCAGACCTGTGTTGAAGTGCCAGAGGGAGAGAGAAAGGGTCGTTTCAGGGAGAGTTGTCTATCTCTGACCTACTGAGCACACATTCCATGCACACTGATCTGAGAGCACGACCTTCAAACAAAGCAGAGAACCACCACCTGTTCACGCAAGTTTCAGATCAAGGGGCACTGCGGGTATTCTAAATTATTTTCTATTTTGAAACTACTGTTCCATGCTCAGAACTGCCTAGCATTCATAATTCCCAGTCAGGCTCCTGACTTTGAGCAAAACTGCCTGAAGATTTATCTGACTGTGTTTAACTATGTAGTTTTCCCACAAAGCCAGCAGAATAAGGATTGCAACATTTTGAACAGCTTCAGCGACACTGTAGCTTGCATTTCAAAGGCAAAAAATCAATAAAGCAGCCTAATATCAAGTCTATTCTTCACATGACAAACAAGAACAACTGCTTGCTTATGAAGGAGCAGCTTATAGCTGTGAACAAGCATGGAAATTCAGAGATGAAAAACTCCAAGCTGAACAGGTTCATATAACATATTTCTTTCTTTCTATCCCTACCTTTTTTTTTTTTTTAAGAGGTNCAAGCATGGAAATTCAGAGATGAAAAACTCCAAGCTGAACAGGTTCATATAACATATTTCTTTCTTTCTATCCCTCCCTTTTTTTTTTTTTTAAGAGAGTGTCAACTACTTTTTCCTCAGCACACATTTACTGACATACCCATTTACAGGATCTGCATCAAGGCCTTATAAAACTATGCAGTTCACACATTTTCAGACAGAGTAAGTCTCATCTGACACAACTTACTCTTTCAGAAGCAGAACTGCTGTACCAATCTCACAGTGCACCATCTCGTCGGTGACCTAGCTCCCCCTTTCTTCCTTCCCTCTATTTGTTCAAGTCTACACCAGCTCACATTTCTGATAGCTGCAAGGATTTAAATGCCCAATTCCAAAATTAACTTAAGAGTCTAATGAATCTCAGTCAAAATAAATTAGTCCATCATCTCCAAGTTGCCACTGTCTGTGAAGAACACAATACAGAATTTGTTATTTCAACAAGCCTTCAGAACTGCGATAAATACAATTAGTGTTTGTGCCCGTGTCACCAACTACTCAGTTTACTAGAGAAAGAAGAAAGATCAAATAGCATTTTCTATTGACAAGCAAGGCCTTGAAGACATAGGCTGTCTCCCAACAACTCAGTATGTTTATTGCCAGTAAACCAAAGATGACAGCAATGTGCACCCTTTCCATCTGCATATACATACATCCTTCTTTCACGGAATTTGAATGAACATCAAAAATGAAAGCCTTCCCAAGTGATGGTGGGTAGGTGGTGTAGCAGGATGCTCTGCCTGGAATGGAGTAATGGAACTCGAACAATGCCTTATTTTCCAAAGCTATCGGTGGTGAACTAAAAGGGGATGTGTCATACTGCTTTTGGTGTTGAATTATACTAAAACCAGTCTGATTCATCAACACCAAAGTTAAACATCCTGATAGTCAGGTGAAGATGTGGCAGATATGGTAAAGTATCCTCATCTAAAAATACTAAGGTGACACAGTCCGCCTGGATATGACTGACAGTCAATCACTTCACACTCTAAAAGTCCAGTTCCACTTTCAAACAGGTTCTTCTAACATATTCCTTCTTGAAGTGTGTGTGGAGATTCCCCCCCTTGGGTGAGGATGACCCTCTGCTCCTCCAGGGTAAGTGAAACAGATTTGCCCACAGTAGGTGCTATGGGTAAGTAACATCAATCTCTACTTAATAATTTTTAGAGGGTTTCTTCGCTAGCTTTAATAAAATGCTTTAATATAATTGCTTTGGCATAGTACACTATACTATCCTAATTTAGCTTCTATACTGGGTAGTAAATAATTCTGATTAAGATCTTTATGTCTCATCATTTATTATAGTAAATAATTCATTTTTGTATAAATATATCTGGTTTGCCATCCTTAATCCTGTGGGACAAAGTTGTACAAAGGTTCAATCACAACTCTATAATTTCTTAGACTTAAAACTATTAGTCTGGGGCTAAGATTGGATCCAGCCACACTAGGCTCCTCTCCAAGAAGGAGTTTAGAATGCAAGGGGATCCCTTCTGCATGTCGTGACTCAATGGGAGCTTCTCTAATAAATTTTATCTGAAGGTCTCACTCCACCTGTGACAGGAGATTAAGACTGCAGCAAAGTATCACAAAAAGTGCTAACACGTCTTACATTACTAAGTAGTAATAGAACATCACAAGGTTCTAAAGGGTATTATGGCTCTTGTTCCAAGACCACCAAAATAAAGTTTTTACCTTTAAATCCAAACTTAGACTAAGAAAAAAAGTCAGTCAGTTTCCTGCTTACAATTATTTTGGCTAGTTTGTTTGATTTACGCTTAATATGTATACTTAATATTTAATTATAATCTTTGCAGCTCAGTTTGAATACACAGACAAATGGAGCACAATTAAACTTTCCCATAACATGTGCTCAGCATGGCTTGTTATGCTATAAAAAGTTTAAAATCTTAAGAAGATAACAATAGTGTTCACATTCTGCATATACGACATGTGGCATCCTTGCAAATTCGGTCTGATTTTCCTTGTCTATGCACGTTTGTTTCGGTGGGTTGCTTTAAAAACAAAAGTACACTACATTCAAGGAACCAATGCATACACTAACCTGACGGGCAATAAAGTACTGTATTTTTAAAACATCACCTTGTACAGAATGACACTGCTTTTTAATGGACCAACAAGAAGTTATGAAGCCTTTGTTCAGGCAGAACATGCCACATCAGCTAGAATTTCACAAAAAATTCACAGCAGCAGATTCATATATTTCCAATACATATTCATGAGAAAACATTCTCCTGACTAACTTCATCAAAATATTCAACAATACCTTTAAAAATACTAAGCAATCTGGAAAATCTGAGAACTTTTTTCCATTGTTTGGATAACAGGTGCCATTTCATAAATAAAGTTAATCTGCAATTTAAATGCACCATTTTCTGCATTAAAACTCTGTTGTCTTTTCTCAGGTAACATTTATTCTGACCTTAAAAACAGCTTTCACAAAAGTATAAAATATTGTCTTAAAGAATATTCAAAGAAATTTAGTGAACAAGGAGCATATGTTCAGTTTTCATGGTCATTTTTCTAGTATGCTCTGCCTATTTTTGCCCTGCCATGAGGTAAAGCCACACAAGAAAACAACTGCTCCTACAAGAAACAACTTCAAAAAGTTAAATAACTCTAAAGGAGACTTCCTGTTTTATCAGCTTTATACTAAGAGCACACAAGAATTTTTAATACACCAAAATTTGAATGCATGTGGTAGCAAGCAAATACATAAGAAAGGTGATTGATTAACATATCAATGACAAAACATGCAAAAAAAAAAAAGGTAGAGAAGCAAAGATAACATTTGCTTACAGTTTTCACTTGGAAAACTACTACCAATATCCAAAATTCAGTCTGTGAACTTTTGCCTAAGGAAAGAGTAATGATCCTGGCCGGATCCGCTTGCATGACACACAGGGACCAAGTGCATAGAAGCTGTTAATATGAGGATTATCATCTTTCCATTCTGATTAGAAATTTAAAAATTGTGATTTCTAAGTTCTTCACAACAGAATGAAGTAATGGCTGTACTTACTGCAAGAAAACTACCTGGGGCTGCTGTCAGAAAATGAATGAATACCACATTCAGGTAGAAGCCTCAAGACCACAGTAACCTGCCAAGTAGGTGAGTTACCAGATAAGTAATCAAATCAAAGACCTGCCCTCAAGCAACAGCTCTGTTTAGGTTCCACTGGAACTTTGGCAAAAGTTGGTCCATATCTGCAAAACATTTCAGTTTCACCATGGTGACAAATTCCAGCAAAAGTCTATTTCATCAGAAAATTTCCAAGCAATTGGAACGGTTGCCCAATCATTTGGCATAGATTATGTCCCAGGACAATGGCATCTGAGGGTCTTTAGTCCATTCAGAGCCACCATTATCTGCACATCTTTATATGCACGGAAGACATAGGAAAAGTAGTGATAATAGGTCAGGAAGACTTTTCGCATTAAGCATGTGAAAAATATCACCAATTTACTACTATTCCCTTATGTATCTCTCTAATTCTTCTAAAGTGATGCAATAAAAGATGACAACACCAAAATTAGGACTAAGTGATATTTTCACAAGTATGCCACTTCATACTAGACTTTGTTTTGTTAACTGTACTGAAAACCAAATACTGTTTGATAGCTCAGATCATGAAATAAAAGTTACTTACTAGAGCACAGGTCTTCCTTAATTGATTCTTTGATTTCTTTCAAAAAGACATTAAATAGGAATTGTCAATATTCCTGTGCACATGGAGGAAATTAATTCAAAGTAAAAAACAGGATTACTTGCTACTGGTCTCATTCTGCCTGGTTGGCTTTTGGTTACAAAAAATTAGTGAACCACTTTTCTACCCTGAACAATCAAAGCATCAGTTTTAACGTAAGAAAAACTATCAAGGTTTTACGAAGAAGTTAGCAGATGATAAAAAAAAGTTCAATGAAAAAATAACATTTTGATGTTGAAAAAATATTCTAACAAACCACTGAAGCGGAAAAAAAAAAAGTATTTTTCTATTAAAAAGCATTTTTGTTAAAAATACTGTCTTGGGGAAAGCCCTTCAACAAGCTCTAGAGAATATAAGAGTTACAGCTACACTCACAAGTTAAAATAAATACTGGAGGTGCACACAAAAGCAAAAAGTACAACAACAGCAAAGCAGTCTATGAAATTACTTGGCTTTCTTAAATGTTGCAAGACTGAGACAGTGGGGAGGTGATGCTGGAAGACAGTTTTGAAGAAAGCTAGCTATTCTTTCCCAAATGCAGTTCCTGCTGTCATAATTGGAGAGCAATTTGTGAAAACATGAATCAGCACTTGTCGCTACAGTACTGCAGGGCCAAAGAATAGCATCAACAGCTGCAAAACAGATGTCGGTCCACAGATGCTGTCAAGAACCACGCGGGCTATGCTAAGCTATCAGAAGTCATACACATTTCATGCTGCAGTCAGTGAGTGCCGAAGAGTGGCACAACAGACACCAGCTGCATCACAATGGAAAAGGTTTCAAACCAGTTACTCTTCTCTCAGACTTCTGTGGCAGGCAGGGGTTTCCCACGTATATTGTGTTTTTAACAGCTTAACTGTGGAACAGAGAGAACAGAGAACAGCCAAGACCCACCACTTGTCTTAGCCTGGTACTTCTGAAAGACGTCAGACCTTCAAAAAAGTTCTTTATCCTCTCCCACTACAGATGAGCTCTGGAGTTCTGAGTCTATAAAAAAGATTATCTTTTAGGCAAGTAGCAACACAACAGCTTCGTCAAGCAGACTGATTTACTGGTAGAAATTAAAAGGTTCTCTTCCTCCCAGAAGAAAAAAGGTTTCTCATATCAAACATTTCGGCGAAGAAAACCAGTCATAACTCTTTCCAGTTGCCATTGGCTAGTAGTATAAATTGCCCCACTTGCATTTGTTCAGGAAGCTTTTTCCAAGACCTGGATTTTAAAAAGTTAAACTCTTTTGGACTTTCCTTCTGAATTCTGTCATCTCTGTTTTCTTGCACTCTTATCTCACTTCCCCAGTCTGGCAACTTCCCTCCTCAGAGCCTAGTAAAGCTACTGCTTCTACAGTAACTGTCATATGTGTTTACACTACATGCAGGAACTCAAGAAGGCTGAAGAGCTAGAATTTTCCTGAGAACCAGGAGCAGAAGATTATGTAGCAGGGGGAAAGGGCAGTGACACCACTAAGTTTCCTCTAGGCAAATAGGAGGTAAACAGAAAGAGGAAGAGCCATCATAAAGACAAGAAGTGTCAAAATGGTGTTTAAAAACATGCTTTCACCTTCATGATTTATTTGTGGCTTTTCTCTTTCAACACAGATTACATTTAGTAACATAAAAAAAAAAAAAAAAGACAAAAGAAAAAAAAAGAGAGGGGAATGAATGAATGATCCTGATTCCTGCCCAAGAATCAGAACAGCTTAAGAAAAAATCTGTTACTCAAACCTCAAGGGCAGTTTAAGGAAATGTGCAGTCACTTAAGTGAGAAATAATTCCATGGAACAGTATCACGAGGTCTCTTTATTCTATCGTTCTAGGTGAAACGGTGCCTCCAGCTTCAACTCCAGAATATCATGACTGAAACTACTACTATTTGCTGAACTTCTAAATATCTACCTTAAGAGATTAAAAGTACATTTTTATACTCTGCCATATACAGTGAAGTATCATGGAGAATATAATCATAATCCCAGCCAGCCCTTCTGCCTACAAAAAGAGAAAACAGAAGAAGATCCACTATGTTCTCCACAATGTTATGTCTGTAGGATGTCACCCCTGCTGCTCCCAGGTTATTTGGCTTCTTTCCTCTCCCAGTTTTCATCACCTGACGAAAGTAAAGGGTAAAGTGGTCTTAGACAAGAATATTGCAATAATAGGCTGTGTGATAAAACAGGCATGACCTTGATTCTTGCAAAATTTTTTTCTCTGTGAAAAACATGGGGGAAAACAAGTCCAGTAAATCTGAGACAGAGACATCAAAAATGTGAAAACATCTGGATGAAGGAACTACTCCTACGCCAGCTACACTATCTGAACAGAATCTGGAAACATGTGCTTCAACAAATTAGCTCTTTGCAGAAATAACTGTCAGCATGTAAACAGGATAACAGTTAAGTCAGAGTGAATCAGCAAACTCTTCCGAACAGCCAAGAGCAATAGATGTCAGTGTCTCCTCTGGACTCTCCAGAAATACTTTCTTCAGCCTACCCTGCTTTTTCAGCTTCAGTTTAGAAATTGTATATCAAAAGGTCAGATCTAATGCAAATTTCATTGCACAAATTCCCTCCTCAAGGTGTGGGGGATTCTAGGGGATTTTGGTGTCATTGCCCACATTCTTCCTCATCTTTGGAAAAGTGCCTAACGTCTTACAAAGAAAACCAAGCTAGCTCTTTACAATGACACATCAGTTACAGGAATCCAGGACACTAATATTATTTACAAATGCTAACCTTTGGTTATAGAAATTATAATTCTATACAATGTAATCTCTGTAAAATGTCTTACATTTTTATTTAAGTTTTCTTTAGTATTACAGAAGCAGCTAAAAACCTAGGTGAGAATAGAGCCCAAAGTTCTTAGCCAGCTAATACAAAAAAAAAGCCCTGCCCTAAAAAACACCCACCCTCCCAAAAAACCAAGCAAACAAACAAACAAACAAACAAATCCCCAAAAGATCCCCCCAAAAATCCAACCAAAGGAAAAGCCAACACAAACCCAAAACACTTCTCTCCCTGCTCTCCAATTTAGATCCTATACAGTGTCAACAAGGCTATGACAAGGTACTTTTATAAACCCTTAGAGAATCAGGGCCTGGTCACATCAAATGAGACAGTAAAACACAAAGAAGACCATCTGATACATACAAGCAACAATCTAAGATATACAAGCAACTGCCATAGAAACATTTCAAATCAAATTATTTCTGTAGAAGTTTGCCTAAATGGTAAAGTCAAGACTACATAAATATATTCACAAGCCTATCAAATAATGATTCAGAGTTCAAATACTGTATCAATATATAAATCTATTTTATATCAATACATAAATATTGTAATTATAGAGACAGATATTATAACATATAAATATTGCAGCTTCTTGTTACTCTTCCAACAGAAGAGCTGAAGTATTTTTACAAAAGGAATACATTCTTCTTTTAAACCCTATGTTAATGCTTAGTATTGCTGAATAATTTATGATAGCAATGTTGATGTTTTATCTTTACAATTCAGGAAAATGTACTTGCTTGATAGATTACTTAATGTTTCCCTAAACATCAATGGCCTGCAAGTTCTCCACTTGTTCCGTATCTGAAATACCAGACAGCTTTTGCAAAGATACTGCACTACATGCTTTGCCAAGATCATGTTATCTCTATAAACACAGATTGTCAGAAAAAAAATTCAGGCCAGAAAACCCAGGGCTCTGAAAGTAAACAAAGGTTTTTCATAAAATATACCACTAGCAGAGATTCTGCAAAAGTCTAATCGAAACGACAATGAGAAAGAAACATTTAGTTAAGACAAACATATCTTCACAATGTAACATTTCAAATAGCCTGTGTTCTCTTGAACATTTTAAAAAAACAAGAGACTGGTGCTTCCCCAAACACTGCAGAAGAGTCAAATTATCATTGTGTGTATCCAGTGCTTACAGAACTCTGGTTTGAGTATGATTAAGCATTCAATTGTACACTTCACTTCCAAAGAGAAAGAAAATATTCCAAATAAAGATAAACTTAGAACCACCTATATTCACACTGCCTTTCCCCCAAGCTCTGAAATAAGAATGACACAAACCTTTCTTCATGATTTTTGCTATTATATCCGGAAACATCGTAAGAAAACTGCAGAAGGCAAGAGCATGAAATTTGTGCCCCAACAGACTAAGATCAAGCAGACTACCTGACAGATCCAAGAAATAAAAAAAGATAGTGGAAAAGCAATGAACTGTTTAAATGGGATATATAAGAGCTTTAGAATAAATACCTATTTAAAAAACATTTTTTCTTTCAGAAACAAGAGTGTCAAACTACTGAAACAAACAGTCAAGAAAGAAGTAGATTCTGTATTTTGTGATTTTAAAACAAGAAGAGTAAATGCACTGTTACAAAATAGGTTTCAGATAATCCTATGTTACTGAACTTGATGAAGGGAGGAAGAAAGCCAAAATGTAACTGACTGGTCTATGATATACAGAAGATCAGATAAGAAGATGCAGTGCTCTTTTCTGGATTTTAAAATGTGCTGTTACAGATTGCGCTATTATCAGTTCCTTTATGACAAGGCATTATAAAATAAAGATTAAACATCTACAGCACAACAGTATTTAATAACTGGAAAGTTGTTTATAAAAATGTTACATTACAAAATTCCCACTGAACAATTATTTAACCCCTCCTAAAAGTCTTTCTGATGACAGAAAACTAGAAAAAAACCCCTGAAAACACTGAGGTCTCTTAGTACACAAGTCAATTCCAACACAAGTTTTGCCTCTGAGCCCTGAAGTCTAGGGCTTTCACCCACATTTCAATGTCTTTAGCATTGTGGGAGCTCACCCAAAAGTTCTGCAGATATATGCACTCAGTAATGTGAATCAAGGCACTTCCCTGCACGTCCCCACTCCAACTCAGTAATCATACTGTTTCAATCTTGTCTAAAAGTGTTATTTTCCCACCCACTTGTGGATAGGAAATTTGAATCTACCTAAGGTGGTCTGTTCAAAATCTAAGATACTCCATTCTCTAAATTACAGAAGAAGGACTTTTAGCTAGATCAATCTCAGACTTACAAGCCACTTCAGTTTTCTACAGAACTTTTCAGCATATTCTGCATACTTATTTTCAGCTTTACCTCAGCTCTGACGAAATAAGAATTTCACACCTCTCGCAGGGTTTGGAACAAGCTGTTGCACAGAAACATGGACCCCAAGAACCACTTCCCAAGGCAAAACGGAATGTGACTAATGCAAAGTTGACAAAAGCAAGCTGTGACCATGATGCAATGAAAAATCCAGCTAGGCCCCCAAAAAATGCCTGTAAAAGACACTGCAGACTCTTTGACACATTTCATTGAGAGCAAACAATTAGATAGGCTGGAGCCAAGTCTGGAATACAAGTGCAATACAGTTTATTACAAACCAAGTTTCTTTGTAACTTCCAAAGTATTCTGAATAAGACTTGTCTCCATCTGAACTAGTTGCTCTAAGAGATAGGGTTTTGTACGCACATTTTCAGGTACAAGAAAAATTGCTGAGGCCCACTGAAATGAACTACAAGTTTAAAACCAACCATGGTCTCTCGTCTCTTTATGCATGCTTTGAGCTCCTAAAGATATACCTAAACAAAGTACAAATCACTATAAATACTAGCAGATCTTGGATTAGCTAAATATATATTCCAATTAGCAAACAAAAGCCAATTTAAAATCCTAGGCAGGAATTAATAATGTCTGAATGGACCACTTCTGACTAGGCATTCCAGCATCTATAAATGGACATCTCTCTCCCCTCTATGGCCCTTCAGAGTTTGCCACATCTACCAGTAAGCAGGCTTTTAAATGCTCTTTTTTTTCTTAATTGGTACTTAGTAAGGACTCTGATCACTAGTAGATGTAAGGAATAGTCCGCCCACATCAAGACCCAAACTACACATCACAGTATTTGTCTGCCAATCCACCAAATAATAAGTGAATTAAGTTTCATTTCATTAAAGTAAATACAGTCACAGGGCAACTACATCCCTTTGAATGGCACACAGACAAAAAGAAAACATAAAAAAAAACCAGCAAAATTACAGGAGAAGTCAGACCAAGGCCTTAATTTTTTAGATCCCTGATAGCACTCTTCAGTATCAAATTTGGTTAAAAACAAACCCCCACAATGTGGCTTTGCTACAAAAGAGAGCACACTTCTGTCAGTGACAAAATCAGCCTCACTGTCACCAGAGCCCTTCCCCTATTCTAGACAATCTTTACATATTTGCACAAGTCTGTAACAATGCATAGTAACCTTAGCATTTGCAGTTTCCACTGCAGTTCAGTACTAGGATGCCTTACATAAAACATTGTCACTTTTCTTACTTTCCAGATCTAATACAAGGGTCTAAATCATTTCCCTAGGTTCACACTGTGAACCACTGGTAGACCAGATATAAATAAAACTCCTTGTTTCATGAAATACTTAAGAGAAAAAATTTCATTGCAAAGGAAGATTTATCTCATCATTCTTTTCAAATACGGTAAATAGTTGAAAAATCTCCAAATTGCTTAAACACTGCAAAAAAAAAAAATCCATTTTAAAATTCAACCCTAATCGTAACTTTCCCCATACAGTTTCTCATGTTTCATTTTTCAGTTTCAGTATATAGAGAAAACCTCAGGGAGAGGAAAGAGAAAGAAACTCTCCTGAACACAGAGAGTTCAACACAAAGAGCATGAATAAGGAAGAAACCAAATCATATCAAGGAAAAAAAAAGCACTGAGGGAAAGACATAGATGTAATGTAGCAATATATTTAACACCTCACAAAGTAACACAACACAGTGATTCTGCAAAGTGTTCATTACTTCCCTTCTCAATTACTCTTTAGAGTTCAGAAAAGATATAATTAGGCAACAAATGTGACACTACTGTGAACAATTCTATCAAAAGATGTAGGCATACTGTACCTCACAGGTGACCAAGATATTCTTCATGCCTACAATAAAAACAAGATTCTTAGTGAGTCTGCAGTACTGCTCCACTCTAAATGCCATTACTATGTAGGACGTAATGCCCTCTGCATTATTTTGAGCAATAAACAAAACAAAAACGCGCTCTTGTTATTCTTCCATTTGCACTCAGTGCTTCATGATAGGTTTTCATTTACCAGATACTGCCCCTTTCCACTCCCCTGCAAACTGCACAGAGACAAAGATGATTATTTAACACTTGGCCTCATTAACTACAGGCATAAGCAACATTTGTCACCACGACATCTCAGGATAGCGTGTAGGCTGGCACAGATTCTGTCAGTCACTTCAGAATCACAAGAAGGGTCTGGTTGGTTGGCCTGGAAGCCAGGTGCCCACCAAGCCGCTGTACACTCCCCTTCTCAGCTGGACAAGTAAGAGAAAATAAGATGGAAAACAACTCCTAGGTTGAGATAAGGCAGTTTACTAAAGCAAAAGTGAAAATTTCCGCACACATAAGCAAAGACAAAAAAAAAATCCCTATTCTCTACTTCCCATCAGCAAGCGACGTTCAGCAACTTCCCAGGAAGCAGGGCTGCAGCACGTGTCGCAGCTGCTCTGGAAGGCAAACACTGTAAATAACCAGTGCTCTCCCTTCCCCCTCCTTTTATAGCATTTATATCTGAGCTGACGTCATATGGTACAGAATATCCCTTTGGTCAGTTTGGGTCAGCTGTCCTGGTTGTGTCCTCTGCCAAGATCTTGCCCACTCCCAGGCTGCTGGTGGGAGGGTGGAATGATGGATGGACAGCACTGATGCTGCCCAGAGCTGCCCAGCAGCAGCCAAAACACTGGTGTGTCACCAACACCTTTGTAGGTACCAATGCAAAGCACAGCACTGTGAGGGCTGCTGTGGGAAAATGAACTCTACCTCAGCCAGACCCAATACAAAGAGGTGCAGCAGTTTGTTTTTGAGAAGTAAATTAAATTATTAAATTACAGTTAAATTACTCTTCTAATTGAAAAAGGATGTTAGAAACCCTCAAAATAATGTAAGAAGTGGCTCTTGAGCTTCTTTTTACCAGACACAGGCTTTTGGGGACAACAGCAAGATAGTGTGCCAGGAAGGATGTGACAG
Organism: Edolisoma coerulescens; assembly: GCA_013397115.1. NCBI lineage: Eukaryota > Metazoa > Chordata > Aves > Passeriformes > Campephagidae > Edolisoma > Edolisoma coerulescens. The sequence goes on along the minus strand of VWZW01000336.1, from coordinate 109,169 downwards.
GAAGGATGCTGAAGGGTTCTATCTCATCTGATATGGAAATTTCCTAAAACCAAATTATCCCCCTCTCAGACTATGTCCTGTTAAGCAACATAAGCACAGCAGCTGAGTCACACTGAAGATTTGAGACAATTTTTTGTGTTTACTGAGTCTCCACCAGAAAGAAGAAAAAGCATGGGCAGCAGGAAAAACAAGCAAATCCTTGAGGGAAAAAAGAGAGTGAATTGAGAGAGAAATGACAGTATGACATGTATTAGAAACTGACACAGCAGAACATCAGATCTTCCAGAAAAATCTGAGTACCTCTTACTCTAAAACCTGAATGTTGCTTGAATAGTCTTCAAGTTTAGAATGCTTTACTAGGTCAAAAGCACAGATTAGTATGCCAAGTCTGAGCCCAAACTTCTCTCAAAAGCAGTTGCTTTTCCTCTTTCCTCATCCCCACTCCTCCTCGCAATTAAGCTTTTCTAATAAAGAGAAATTCTCCTTTACTCTTTTATCCACAGTTGGGTACAAAATCAGGTTCAAATTTCAGCTGAAATAACCTCAGCCAGCACTTACTCCACCTTGTTTGAAACCAATTAAAAAGTAATCTAACTTGTTTAAAACTAATTAAAAGTTCATGGATTCAAAGGCAGGCAAAAACTTAATACACACAAGGTGAAATCAATGATTGTGCATAAGCAAATGAAAAAAACTAGCAGGTTGGAGCCTACTTCATCTTGGCGGGCACAGGAAGACAGTAATTACTGAACGTGACCAAAAGTCTGGATGCCATTTGATTCCTAGAAAAATCCAAAAAGAGGAAGGAAATGAAGGCATCCTGCCAAAATTAAGTTCTTCCAGATCGTTATGTTTTAAACTTTGGAAACATAACTGAACACAAAAAACTTGGAAGAAGTTTCAACTACTCCTGAGAAGAAAGTATATTCTAATGGATTATTTGCTGGGAGGCAGTGACAGGCACCAGAGGGGGGAATACTCCACAACACAAGGATTAAGTAAAAGCATGAGTTTCCATTCAGGTGAAAGATGAAAACAGCGCACTGAGTAATACGTGGGACAGAAATCAAGAAAACCAAGAAAAGCATAGATATTTCTCCCACTTTTATCTCCTGCACCTCTACATCATTGTCTTGTACAAAAGAGTATTTAGTACTCTTCCATTCCCCTTCTATCCCTGGCAAATACGGTCTCTCCTCATCAGGGCCCAGACTCATCCAAATAAACCAATGCTGTGCTACTCCCCACCAAGGACACTCCTTTTCCACTACCCTTGGGTTCCTTGGGCACAGCAGTCCCAGGCTTACAAATCAGATACTGCAGAGCATATGACAAAGAACACTTCCCATACTAAGGTTAACAAATTCACTGACTTTTCATTCCCATGATGTCCAAATAACAGCTACATGTGAGCAGAAATAAGAAGCAGGAATAGCTGATGTTAAAAATATACCACAGGTGGTTCAGTGCATTCCATTCCCCTCCTTGTCCCCACTCTCTCCCCCTCCCCATATACAGGGAAGGAGAATTGATTATTTTAAGCCTTATCAAATATTTCTTTGGTCACTCTCCAAGCAGCATTTCCTTATTCCCTTAGTGGGCTGGAAAAAGTTGATGGAGGAGGAGATCACATTGCTGAGCCTCAGGGGGTGGTGATTAGGAACTTTAAGCTGAGGATTTCAGTCATTATTTCCTCTTTAAACATGGGGAGGAAACCTCAGAGGTAGCTCACGCCTTTGAGCAGAAGTGCAGCTAATGCCTGGAAGCATTAAAATTACAAGTGCCACCCTCCTACTGCTGACATTTCCAGGCCTTTTTTTATGAAGGTAGAACAAATGAAACCTACAAAAATCGTATTTTAAATTGACAGAAAATTAGAGGAAGCAGGAGAAAATACCTTAATGGGAAAAAAACCCAAAGACCATTGGAGTTGATTTGGGGAAGAAAATAAAAAGGAGAAGGTTCAAGGAATCTTTCAATAGAGCCCTTGAGCAAGACCAAGTTAACACAGATGTCCAAATCACTGTTTTAATCTTCCCATTGTGGAGTGAGAAAAAAACCAGCAAAAGTGACTGCTATTCCTTCATGAACTTGAGCCACCAGGGCACAAGAGGCCAATGAAAATTTACCAGCAGAACCAGGGCACTGATTGCCCCCTGTACTCGGCACTGGGGAAGCCACAGCTTGAATCCTGGGGTCAGTATTGGCCCCCTTATGACAAGAAGGACATTGAGGTGCTGGAGCATGTACAGAGAAGGGCAACAGAGCTGGTCAAGGGTCTGGAGCATAAATCCTGTGAGGAGCAGCTGAGGGAGCTGTGGTTGTTTATCCTGGAGAAAAGGAAGCTCAGAGGTGACCTTATCAGTCTCTACGGCTGCTATGAGGAAGGTTCTGGCAGAGTGGTGTTCANCTGGAGCATGTACAGAGAAGGGCAACAGAGCTGGTCAAGGGTCTGGAGCATAAATCCTGTGAGGAGCAGCTGAGGGAGCTGTGGTTGTTTATCCTGGAGAAAAGGAAGCTCAGAGGTGACCTTATCAGTCTCTACGGCTGCTATGAGGAAGGTTCTGGCAGAGTGGTGTTCAGTCCCTTCTCCCAAGTAGCAAGTGATGGGACAAGGGGAAATGCCTCAGGTTGTGCCAAAAGAGGTTCAGGTTGGATATAATGAAAAATATTCTTCACTGAAAGAGTGGTTAAGCATTGAAACAGGTTGCCCAGGCAGCGGTGGAGTCACCATCCCTGGAAGAGTTCAAAAAAGGAGTAGACATAGCACTTCATGCTATGGTTTTAGTGGGCATGGTGGTGTTCAGTCAAAGGCTGGATTTTATCTTGGAGGTCTTTTCCAACCTTTATGATTCTGTGTCTCTACAGCATGCTTTGCATATTCCTAATAACAGAATAAGGATTGTTTAGTTTCAACTACTGACAATGTTACCTGTTGCAGAGCCAAATAGCCTTACTGAAAGAAACCAGAACAGTAAACACTTGTAACAACACAATCCTCCACAAGAACAAAGCAACTCTAATCCTTGTGGTTCCAGCTGGGTACCCTCTGATCTGCCACTTCCAAACGGAATGGAGAGAGAACAAAGTAGCTATGTTATTTCCATATCACCGGCAAAATACAATGAACCCAATAAATAATTATAAATAAATAATTATAAGCATCTGGCTTTCTCACAAGTACATACAAAATATAATTAAAGAAATAGTTCTGCACAGTCCACCAGCTCACAGGTGTGGATTTCACACCTGTTCAAATTTTTCTTGGGCAGTCTGTGCAAACACCTTGCTCATATAAATCAGTTCTGCTTCCTCCTGGAAGGAAATTACATCATTTTCCACAGAGCTTTTAAAACACTCAGCCTAACAGGGTGATGAAGAGGCTTCAGCAAGTTGTGCCAACTACTATAACATTGGTTCATAAAATACATCCATGCCAGCCAATTTCTTCTCTAGTCAAACATATAAAATCACTGCTATAAGTTTCAATGCCCTAATGAAGCACTGGTGGTCTTGAAGGACAATCAGCTCCCAACAGCTTCTGAAGCAGCTTGTCATTTCCTTGTGTCTTGCCAGAGACCTTTCATCCCAATACACCTTGCTTTTGTAATACGAGTCTGAAGGCTGTGCAGCCATACAGAAGTTGAAGAGGTCAAAGCACAGACCGCAGAGAAACAAACCTAGGTGTTCAGAAGCACTAAAAGCAATGGCTACACAATTAGCTGGTTCTCACTTGTCAATGCTAAGTTAATATTGGTCTTTCTACAGCATGATTTCTCAGTCACCCTGTTCATTTAAGTTTGAAAAGGGCTGTATCACACTGAACACACAACAAACCCTCCCACAATGTGCATGTAGGATGTTAGTGCATGTTTTCTCTATTCAGCCATCAAAGTTAATTAAACATACTTGCAGCATGTCTCCTTCCCTCAGTTGCTTTACATACAATTATCATAACATATATGATGGATTTATGGGAAATTAGAGAGAAGTACCTGCCTTTAAAGTAGTTCTCTTTCTTTCAGTTTTTCAAAAGAATTCAAAATAAAGATAACTGCTTTTCTACTTCAAATACTTGCCAATATTGCAAAAGTTTTCTTCATTAATAGTACATAGTTCTACAATCAGTGAAGTATTTGGTTTGTGATCAGTATCACAGCAAGAAGCAGTTTATCACAAATGATTTTGTCATTATTAATTTTCCCTAGACTACCAATGTGATGAGCTTGAAAAATTTAATTTCCCTTTAGTACCAGTATGCGACATGAATTTCTTATCTACTACTGCCCAGATTCAACTGTCTACTGAACAGGAAAAGAAACTGACAGGGTGAAGCCTACCAAGTTCCTACTCACTACTACTTGATGCATCCTTGGATTTTGCTTGCAGTGGTTGCTTGAAGCCCAGTGCCCACTGAAGACATACCATACAATACAACAGCTTTCAACAAAACTTCTATAGACTGATATTATCTACTAGCATAGACAGTATGAGAAAAATTAATTAGTGTTTATGGTCATATAACTTTCAAGTACAGTAAAATTTTCAAGTTCAAGTGAACTTAGCAACAAAGCTAATAAACATGGGCCATATTTTTTTGGACAGACACATAATCAAAAAGGTATCTTGCTGCATGCATTTTACACTACAGCCTTTGCCTAACTGCATTCCTTTCATCCTTTTTTTTTTTGTTGTTGAAGATTCAGAACTGAGATCTTTCTTGATTCAAAAGCTGAATTCCTAACCACTTGCTTTCTTCACCATTCTCCAGTCTTTCATGTCTCCTGATCCTAATATTCTGAGACGCTACTGTTACTTCAACAATGAAGGAGTACCAGTAAGTATTTCTGGAACACCTACATTCCACTGTAACTACTGAACAATGAAAAAAAAAGCTTAATTCTTCACACTCACTAGCCTGCCACTTCTGTTTCTTTCAGCTATATGAAGCATTCCTTCCTTCTTTTCCTCAAACTGCTATCTAACAAATTGTGACACCTGTAAATCCAACCCCAGTTTTGAAATATCACTAGAGAATTTAGCAACAGCAATTAAGGTTCTTTTACTTATTTATGAAAATACATTTACAGCCATTTTGGAGTGGCTTTGACTTAATGCACACAAAGCTAACTAGATGTACTTAGTCATCTTTTCCTTTTCTAAGCATTTTTGTAGTTAAGGAATGGTACTCCTCAGTTCAGTGCCCCCACCAGTACTCTCCCAGACCAGACACCGCTCGCGTGATCTTCTCTTCTCACTCTGGCAGGATGGTGTTGAGAACAGGAGGCACAAAAGGTGACAACCACAGGTTGAGATAGGAACAAGTTACTGGAAACAGCAACAAGATAAGAAACTGAACGGTAACAGCAACAGAAGTTCTACCTGTATACAAGGATTAATTTCTTTACTGTGAAGGTGACTGTGCACGGGAACAGATTGTCCAGAAAGGCTGTGGAGTCTTCCTTATTGGAGATATCCGACAACTGTCTGGACACATTCCTCCGCCATGTGCTCCACGATGGCCCTGCTTGAGCAGAGAGGTTGAACCAGACGACCCACTGCGGACCCTTCCAACCTTAAACATTCTTTGAGTCTGTGTCTTTTCTCAGCTACTGTGAATGTTTAGCACATTGTATGACTTCAGACTAATTTTCAATTGCCCATGGAACGATTCTGTTACTTGTATTTATTCTCTACCTAAACTACAACAGGCAAGTTGATTCTGAGAGTTAAGTCTCTCTCAGTACATGTTTTCCAGGCCATTTGTTGGTTCATATGTTTCAGAACAGGCATACAGGATGAGACCAAAGGCACATCTAGTTCTTCTAATGGTGGCCAAGAGTAAGTGCCCAGAAAAGACCTTAGGAGCAGAACAAGCCCACAAAAGTACTTTCCCAGGGTAGTTCCAGAGTGATCCAAGATTCACAAACATTTTAAGCCAAGATGAATTAAAAAAACATCTTTGTGGTCTTTACAAGCAACACCTGGAAACAACCACCTTCCCCTCTGCAACCATCTGAAAGGAGGTCGTAGTGAGGTGGGGTTTGGTATCTTCTTCTAGGTAACAAGTGACAGGACAAGAGGAAATGGCCTTATATAGTGCATAGGGAGATTTAGATTGGATATTGGCAAAAATTTCTTCACTGAAAGGGCAGTCAGGCACTGGAACACATTGCCCATAGAGGTGGTAGAATCACCATCCCTGAAAGTGTTCAAAAGGCATGTGGATGTGGGACATAGGGATATCATTTAGTGGTGAACACAGTGCTTCTAGGTTAATAGTTGGACTCAAGCTCAGGTCTTTTCCAGTCTCAACGGTTCTATGAAAAAATGACAGAAGTGCTTGTCCCTTCAGACATGAAAATCATCAGACCAGAAGATATTAAGGTCCTAGAATTAAGTTAAAAATTCTGGGTTTTTTCTCCCCAAATGATTAACCTTAAGAACACATATCATTCTCATTTCTATGTAATTTCCTCTGTTTCTTCTAATGTTTCCTGTCTCCATCTTTTCTTGTCACTTTCTACACTTGTCTTCTTTCTCCCATCCTACTGACTAGCACTCTTCTGTGATCCAAAAGGGGACGGGAATCAGAGTACCTTACTAACTTAAAAGACAGAGAATCATGATTAGCCACTCATGAAGTCAGCTTCCAAGGAATTAAATAAAACTCAAAGCAGCACATCTGATAGGTATTTTCTGACAAGAAGAAAATACATACGTGAACAGTCATTGCATGACCTAAGACAGACATGTCATTATAAAATAACAACCCCATACTAAAATAACTGGGTAAACAGGGTAAGAAAGGAAAAGAAAGCAAGCAGGCCATTTCACTCTCAGGAAAGACACAGAATATGGCAGCAAAATCAGGCAGGACTGCAAATCCATTTGGCAAGGACAATGACTCACACTGGAACACAACTTGGGGTGAGGCAGAACTACCTAAGTTAATTATCTATAGATCTTTAAAGGATTTGAAGAGGAAGGCAACTGACCTTCTCCAGTGAAGCAACTGACTTTCTCCTTACCCTTAAGTAGGAAAAGACAGGCATCCACTAAAGGAAAAGTACTGGCAGTGCTTTTATTGAGGCATAACTGATTATACAGGCTGACCAGCAGAGAGAGCCGCATGAACTGGAAAGCCTGCATCTCAACTGGCGCACCAGTCAACACAGACCTTCTGGAACAGCAGTAGGGGCAGCATTTAATTAACAATGTAAGAGATATGGTACGCAGATGTGGTACACACACAAACTGACAGACCACAAGAGAACTGAACCCATACAAACACATTAGTTCAATTCTCACACAGCAGTGGTAGGCCTCCTGGCAACAAAGGAGAAGAATGCAGTTATGAAGAGCTCTGAGAAAGTTCTCATATGAAAGTGGCACTCTTAAAAACATCAACACAATTTACAGTACTGAAATACATGAGCTGTTGGCAAAGCTGTGGAAGCAGGAGAGGCAAGTGTTAACATTACTGCAAATCCAAACGAAGTCTTTTGAATGCATGAGGGATCAACAAGCAATTTACGACATCCAAAGAAACCTCACTTCAATTCTCAACTTTCTGCTTAACTCTTCTACATACTAGCTTTTGGTACATAAACAGATACATTTAACAATTTAAACCCCATTAAAAGCCAGAGAAGCTTTGAAAGATACCTATTCTATAAACATGCCAAAGAAATAAAATACAGTGAACCAATGGCATTTACTTGAAAATTTACCTGTAAGAGAGCTATGTTCAGAGATAAACAAGCAGCTCCACTAATTTTGAATGCCTACAAAACCAGCCACACTGCTATTCTATCATCACCAAAACTTACGATTACTGTATTTAACTATTAACTAACTCCAGTACCAAGTTTACTAAGAAAAAGAAAGTCTTAAATATGAAGGTTAATGCAGTCTAGTTTTTGCGAACAGTGGTTTCACATTAGGTTAAACTTGTGAAATTCTGAAAAGCTGAAGTCTTACTCTCCCTTTCACCTGATATTCCTAATTGCTCCTTACTCGCTCAGCACTTGTCTTTGTACCACGACAACATCCAGTAAACCAGTTTCAGTAGTACTATTTAAAAGTTTTCAGCAAATCAGTTTTCTGCACTTTTTCCACTCCAAAACCTCAGGATTGCTAGCACAGATGCAGAAATGTATGGGAACATGCCCCACTCTGTCATACACTGACTTGAAAATACACCCTACTTGAAAATGTATCCCTAATGAATGCACCACAGAAAATCGAAGTTTCTCTAAACCTGCAGAAAAACCAGCAGAGTTAAGAAAAAGATGGTTTGTGGCTGGAAACTTGTATTTTCTTAGAAAGACACTCAAGGAAAATCTATAAATAAAAGGTTTCATACAGAAAAAAGGCCATAAGCATACCTGCTCCATAGTGAGGCATTTAATTTAACCACAAATATCCTTACAGGTTCTGCAGACATTTGCAGGGATTTAGACTTAATATCCCATTGCATTCCACTTCGAGAAACAAGAAAAAACCCACACTTTAGAAAGGTTGGTATATACACTAATTAGAATCTCAAAGTAATAATCAAAAGGCAATCAAAACCAAGCAAGACTATTTACCCTAGAGTTATGATTACTCATACACGGGTTCAATTCAAGCAAATATTTTCTTTGGTGTGAAACAATACACCATTTTTATATAGCAACAAAACTGGAAGTCACAATTAGTACATGTGACAGTGACAAAAGAGTACAATAATAATAATAAACCATAGATTAATATAGTTGAAAGGGGCTTATGGTAGTCATTTGGTCTATTACCCCTGCTCAAAACAGGTCAAATTATACCAGGCTCAAAGCCTGTCCAGCAAAATTTTTACCACATTCAGAGGTGGATATTTCACAACCTCTCTGAACAGCTTGTTCCAGAGTTTGACTGTCCTCTCACGGAAAAAAATTTCCTTAACACCTAAAAAAAATTTCCCATGCCCTCTGTGCTTGTTTTCTCTCATCCAAACACCATGTACCTTCAAAAAAAAAGTCCAGCTGCATATTTTTTATAGCCTCCCATCAGGTAGCTGAAGACAACAAACAGATATCTCCTTAGACTTCTCTAAATGAAAATACACAATTCCCTCAGCCCACAGTACATCGTGTACTCCAGCCGTATTCATCTTTGGCGGTACTTCATTGAACTTTTTCTAGCATGCCAATGTTGGAATGATCTAGTATTAAGAAGCTTTGAACTGGAATGCACAATTGGACAAAATTACTGGTCTTTCAAATAGAACTTTTTTTTAAAAGAAATACGTTTTAGTGATACCAATGTTAAGTTAGATACTCAAGAAAAATGCAGACTGCACTTAGGAAATAATTCAGCATGCCCTGAAAAACAGTAATCACAGTAACTACTGGTATAGTGAGAGCTGAATTGAAAACAAATTTTCAATGTAATTGAGCAGTAAACATATCTTATAAGCACTACCTATATATATGGATCAGATTACGTGTTCTTTATACATACACACATATAACAAATATTAAGCACATTCATTTTTACTTATATATTTTAATAAAGGACTTAGTCATTGTGGGTGGAGACCTTACATACAACCTGGCTGAAATCCAAAAAAAGAAGTACAGTTCCATAGTATCTGAATTTATTTGGGATTATTCTAGTTTGAAGATTTCTAGACAACAAATTACAAACATAAAAATGCTTAACAACTGCAAAAATTCAGGACTACATCAAAGAATGTAAAGCTGTCATTCATAAAAATTTGCTGTCTCTATTGAAAGTTGTACGTATTTGACACAATCACAAAACTTGCTGGAACAGCTTCTAACTTGCAAAAGTCTACAAAACCATTGCAAGACCTGCATATGAAAGAAGGAACAGTAACCCAAAATTCTACTCTTGTACAAGAACTTTGCTATGCAACAAAACTAAACACAAAGTAGCTGGCTCAGTTTTAAACTTTCCTTGGGCTAACATGATTTTTTTTCCAAGCAGTGCAGACCAAACTTTGAAATGAGAGAACCCCTTTCCTCAAACTTGAAGGATGTTTCGTAATACTCTACAGTATACTTTGCTATATTACATGAGAGAAAGTAATATTTTACTGCAAGTAACATCAATGACCAACAAACTCAAACTCAATCTGTAAATGGGGAAAAAACCCTAACACAGATGCAGACTGATTCCTGGAAATAAATTGTCTCTTTCTGGATTCTACATAAAGATAGAAAAGGATNAACAACAACAAAAAAAAATTCAGAGAACTCATTTTAGGAAGGAAGAGATGTTCCTAATTGCAAAATGTTTGGAGATTAAAGGTTTTTCTTCCCTTTGCAATTACAATAAAGTATGTCTCTGCAACCCAGTCTGCCAATGAATACAAGTAAGGACTATAACATCTTTCATGCTGTCCGCTCTCTGTCCTCCAGCCCCCAGTCCTCCGTTATCTTTAGAAGTTTCAAGTGGAAATAGATACGGGAGTTTTCCCATACGTCTTAACACTTAACTTACATTGCAAGAGAGTTCTGCGACATGGAAGCTTGTTAAACTTAGACCAAGAACTTCAAGGCTTTAACAACAAAAAGGACCTGCTACACAGAAATATTGTCAAAGTAACAAATCCAGTGGGTGCTAAATGGTGGTTGCCTCTGAAATGCTGTATCTGATATTCTATGTAGAAAAATGACCTTTTAGCAACCTAGTTACCTCAGCAATAACTCAGAAATCAACCTAAATAAAAAGATACTACACATAAAACCTGCTTAGATTTACTAAGCTACTAGCTGAGTCACATATTACTCAAATGTTTATCATGTCCATATAGCTCAAAATTAAAATGGTTTAATTCAAATAAATTCAAATAATTTTTGTTGATTTCATAAGGCTTTGACTGAGAGCTCAAGAAGTGAAATAGTATATGAATCCTATTAGAAAAAAAATTAGAAATCAAATTAAACAAGTTGCAGCTCAGATTAGGGAGTCTAACATGCTTGACTGTTGACTTGCTGTATGCATATTAATCTAATGTAAATTTCAACTTGAATCCCAAAAGAGCAGAAACCAGGTTTCTAGTGATAATACTGAATCTTTTGCATATAGGTGTCTGGTTATTTTTAAATATACAGGAACAGAAAAAATGTGATCCAAATGCAGATCCTCTTTAAAAGCACTTCAAAACATTTCTTTAAAAGCCACTTCAATGGCTGTAAACACACTGCAGTTATGATTATTCTTTTGTTCTTAGTATTTTAGGGACTTTATTTTATAGTGAATGCAATCAAATAACAGACTCCTTGGTTCGATGAAAGCCACCTATATGTTTTATCTCTAAAACAGTATTTCTTTGAATTACTTCAAGTACTGTAACAATACTGAGTAACTAGGTGCAATGATGTTGTCAGTTTAATGCCCACCCCATCTCACCACAGCAGAAGTACTAGAAATAAAACAATGATAAATAAAAACCTACTGCCATTCTTCATCTATGGCACCCAATTCCAGTTAATTCAGTTGTCCTTTAACTCAGTCAAAAGAGGATCACTGCAGCACTGAAAACCCCATCTTTCGGAGCCCTTCAAGAATGCGTCTGCCAGGCCTTTGACATGGAAGAAAGTGTCAGTACTCCAAACTTTTAACCCCTCTCTCTTCTCAGTGTTTTCTGCTCAAGGACCTCACTCTTCTTGTTTCTCAACCTTGTTTGCAGGAGGTGTTGGTAAGAGTGATGGTAAGCTTCCACATACTTCCTCACCCCTGCCTTGCCAAACCCCTTCCTATTAATGCTGTCTACCTCACCGTATCAGCAATTCTATTCTATAACCAAACCAACCCAGAAACACTTTTATGGTTGTCTTCCTTTTCACTCTGTTTTATGTGTTTGTGACTAACGGATAGATTGGGTGGGAAACTTTTGCCAATTCACTAATACGGGAGGTACAGATGGACTGTCAAAGGCTTCACACACCAGAGCCTACAATCCTGGTGAATGGACATGTTATTGAAACAAGCGTATTTTTCACTGTGACCAAAACAGATGAAGTATCATTACATCTTATTCCTTTTACAAATCCAAAGCAGTGCCATATGCAGTTCAACTGTCTTCCTAGAGCTATAGCTGCTCTCTAATCAGTCCCTTCTGTACTGCCTTTGCTCAGCTGCTGAGGGCCCCTTTACTGGCCCTTCATTTCATGAGCTTTTTCAATGCAGTAACTTGACTTGGGCAAGTGGTTAAATATTTTTCCCTTTATCACACAATTGCAAATATATTGCCTGTACTGGTCCTGCAAAACCTCTAAATACTTCTCAAGTTGAGCCTTTTGTCCAGCAGTACTATAATTATGCTGGTAGCTAAATTCCCTTCCATTTTTTTTCTGGCTTTGTTCCTCCCTTCTCTTTTATAAATCATAACCCTCTCCCTGCCCTGAAAACGACAAAAGGAAAAAAAGGAGGGGAAAAAGAAACATGCTTTTCTTCTTTCCACTTTACTCTATATCCCTGCTCCATTCTGTATTTTGAAAAAGTTCCCCACTTTAAGTTCCTTTTCCTTTGTTTATTCTGGGCATTCTTCATTTCCTACTTCTTCCTTCCTTTCCTAGGAGCTGGACTCCTCAAAGGAACTTGTTCTGCCCCTTTGAGAGGTTTGGGGTTTTTTTCCTTTTGGTAGAAGACAAAAGAGCCAGCTCTCCCTAGTATTTAATTTCCTTATCACTCAAGAGCATGCAAGTTGCTTTTGGAGTTGATAATTTTCAGCGTCTTCTTGTGTAACGGCTGTCAAGTCAGTAATTTTAAATAATCCATTGAAAGTAGAAATTATTGATCAGGCTATTTATGCGACAACTGAACTTTACAAGACAGGATTATCTACAAACATGCAACACTCAAAGAATGACTTCTAATGGGGAAACAAGTAAAAATCGTATATAAAACGTAGAATATGCACGGAATTACATCTAGAAAAAGGTTCTAAAAAACTCATTTTCATGTAATCACTAAGGGTAGTGTTGCCACAAAGAAAAACTGCCAATTTTTTCTTACTTCTGCCCTGCAAATTACTTCATGTCTGCCTGTGATGAAGTTTAGATTACAGATGTCATTGTTCCAGCACTATTATTGAGCTAAAAATTACATAAAGGTTTTTTTATCGTCTATTTTTTGTGTGAAAGAAACAGACCATTGCAGATGTCAAATGATGTGCTGCTGTTATCAAGTTTAGATATCATGCATCTGTTCCAAATAAATGGTCTAGTTATCATAGTAGTCTTGACAGTAAACATGATGTTGTTAAATCAACTAGGATTTGCCGGTTACAAGGACAAAAATGAAAAGACAGACAAATTAACAAACTGACACTCCCACATACAGTCTGTGTAATCCACAGCTGACCTGCCATTTCTTTCATTACTTGTACACACAATTTGATACTTTATGTAAGGCTGTAAACATATAATGAGATTTGCTAAAGCCAGACTTTGTGTGAACTAGTCCAACAGTAGCATTTTGATGATCTACTTGCTGAACACCGAGAGTACTTTTCAAATGTTTTGAAGCTAGCAGAAACAGTAGCATCAGTAACAATACATTTGAAATGTTCTACCACACTCTGAAAGCATATGAAATTCTAATCATTACCTAGAACTGACCCAAATATTCCACAAAACAGAGGCATGGCATAATTTAATATACAGAATGACTAATGTTATGTATGTATGCAATGATACGCTAATAAAGATTCCCTCTAATAAAAACAACAGAATTGTATAACATTTTACAGTAAACATCGCATTTACAGCAGTGTACCTATGGGTATGTAGTTTTTTCAGGAACAAACAGTTATATTACATAGCAATTCACCCAGTGAATAAGTACTGTGATCCAATATATTCTAATTATGACTTCAAAAGGGCCTCATCCATTACACAGGTAAAACAAAACTTTAAAATAAAAGTATGTAGGAACAAACAGGAAAGGAAAGATCATAAATTATAATAGCAAAATCAATCCTGTACATGATCTGCGTCAGTAGACAGAGGTGTCATAACTAAAAGGCTTATTAAGCTGCTACTTTATTCCATCACATGGCCTAAATAATGAAAGGACTACAATCTGAAATACGTATCTTCTTATTCCCCTGTCAAGAAACTAAAAAGGCATTGGTGAAAAAGAAGTAAGGAATGTGTCACACACATAGGTAAGATACAGCATTTTCTGGGGAAATAAACACTAGTTTAGAGAAAATTTCAGTTTAAATTATGAAATCTTTAATGCTCACATACAGTCAGGGTGTCTGGCCCTCAACCATGGTGAATCAAAAGTGAGCAAAACACTTGCAGATAGCATGAAGAGCTGCTTCAAACATCTATCTACAAGCACCAGTCTTTTCCTAGTCTAACCTCCTATACTGAGGTTATAAAAGAACATTTCCAAAGTCTTATCACAAAGGACTTCTCCACTCTCAACACAGCAGCCTCACTGAAATTTGACATTACACAGTATTTTCCAACAGTTACTACTACTGGAATAATTAAATATGTACAGTAAGAGTTAAAGTTAAAAAGACACATATAAGGACTTGCACCCCCCATCTGTATTTCCATACAGAACCACTCATCTGCCCACACCTTCACAGAATATTCAGTTCACTTTTGTGACACTTCACAGTCAAAGAAGCAAGGACACCTATAACTTCCAGAATCACTAAACACTCTGAGTTGGAAAGGACCCGCAGAGATCACTGAACCCAAGTCTTACATGAATGGCCTGTGGGGGAATTGAACCCACAAGCTCAGCATCATTAGCATCATGCTCTAACCAAGTGAACTAATTTCATGGCTTCTTGCACCTTCTTAATTACCTGTCATCTGTATTTTCTTTCCCTCGTTTGTAGTACATTTTGACTTCCTATCATTATCCTTGTATTCAGACTAAACATCAGTTCTCATCCAGTCTACTCCCAAGCAACCTGCCAGTTTCTGTTTTCCTTCCAGACAAAATATTGATACTTCTCCTTCCTCACACTTCAAAAGAAATTCTAATCAAAATACCACACCCCTGCCCACTGAGGCTAACAGAACTTAAGTCTTTTCTGTTTCTCACAAGCAATTTGTTTTTTCCACTAACAAATCAAAACTAATTTCTTCTTCAAAGCCAGCAACAGTTCACCTCCAACTGAAAACCAATCTTCCAACCCAAAGATAATTTTAATACAGCTTAGCCCAGTTTGCAAATACAATCATATTTAATGTGCTGTAAAGAGCTTTTTGGTTATCTTATTTTCTTCCCATTTTCTCTCCAGAGGCACTCAAAACTTGAGGGAGTTTGCTCTAGTAAATCTGAGGACAACCGATCCAGAAAAACAGAAGTTTGTTTCAGCAATGAAAACTGAAAGACAAAATACTTGGCTAGATTTGGGCCATGAAGTTTGATTCCAAGTAGGTCAGACCTTGACTACTGTCAAGTACAGAAAGCAATCTTAAAACCTACTTGATTCAGAGCAGAACAGCTAATGGCTGTTTTATTAATGGAACCAGAGGAAGAAATGTAAGAAAGCAACAAAGGCAGAACAGGAAAGATGTGGCTGAACATGACAGAAAAGTTCTGAAATGGATGAGTAAAGAGATAGTAAGAAGGTAATGAACAGAGAGGCATCTGAAGGGATGATGAGACAAAGCTGTTTACATTCTTGCTGCTCTCTCCTTACTTCAAGCCCATCTTATTTCCAGAATCCTACTGAGTTCCTGCTTCTGCCTGTAAATTCACCTCATAGTAGTAAATGCTTCACTACTGTGAGAAAGGAATGCAGAAGTATTTTTGCTGTTGTGGTAAAAGAGGAAAATTCCTGTTCTTGCAACACTAGAAATATAACCATTTAGAGGTTATATTATGCTTATAAACTTATATACAATATATATATGTGTATATATATATATTATACCCCAGTGTCTTTGACTAAGACTGTCTTCTTTTATTTGTAAGTTCAAAACAGTTATCTTGTGTGTGGTGCAGTATCATTCATATTAGAAAGTTCACATTTTACAATTTAATTTTTTTTTCTACCACCTGCTGTGTAAGCTTACCAAATGAGTCTACAAGCCCATTTAACCTTGTTGCTGCATCTTGTATGGTTTTGCCAGGAAGGCTTTAATACTTTCTTCCCTTAGTTTCTCTTGGACAAGTGTCATCGGTGACAATGATTTCCCATCTTATTTCCCTGACAGCAAGAGGATGTGCAGCAGATTTGTTTGCTTAGTTTCGTTCCTCTAAAGGCTCAGTGAGTAACTGGAAATTGCATCTAGATGAGAAAGATGCTGTACCAAACAACAGGTAAGTATTCTAGAATCACTGTAATGTATTATGAAGAACTAACTATTAGATGAGAAATTAGATTTTCTTCTTAACCAGAAATAAAAAAAATATTGTTTCAACCAATAACCAATAATCACTATCACCATAGTGATAATTTGTGCATGTTTACTGCCTCTGAACATACCTCTCTCTAATAGGGGAAGTAATTAGGATGTCATTTTGCTTAACAATAGGATTTCTTAAAATTTCTTCTTTCCCTTTAATATTTAACAATCAAAGAAAGTTGCTTAATAATTTAGGTCATTATAATTTGAAAAGAGGCAGTAACACAAAATTTAAAAGGCAATATAAACCAAAAAGAAGTGGAAACAGAAGGCAAGTGTTCTAACACTACATACATATTTAGCTCCTCAAGTAGAAGAGCAAACCTTAGTAAGAAATTGAAGAATTTTAGGCACAAATATTATCACTACTACAAGCTCTTATTAAACAAATTTAGACGTCATGAAATGATGCAAAAAAATGGCAGACTGATCCATGATATTTTTATGTTCCACAAGGGAGGAAACCTGCATTCCACAATTAACTTTATTAGTAAGCAATGAGGTCACAGAGCAACTGTTAAGAAAGGCAAATATTAAAACTTGACTTGTGAACTTGTACTCAGGAATCCAGCTTGATGAAAGAACCAAATTGCACTGGCACACCCTTGTAACTAGTTCTAGAAGACATTCATCCCAGCAAAACAGAATGCATTGGTCTCAACAGGTTGAAGTTTAATGACCTGACAAAACCAAAAGACTGTAACACTCCAAAAGTTCCAGCTGGTTTAACAGCCAATGAATCTTAGAGACTCAAAGAGAAAATTAAAAACAACATAAACTCCCAAATATGAATACATGTGTTATATGCATTATATTATACATGTAATGTATAATTAAGTACTCAGCAATCTAAGGGCCAGACAAATTTATTTATTCAAATTTAATATATCTTCTTTAAGTTGACTGATATTAAAGAGAACATTTAATATAAGCCACTCCTGTTGCACATTTACTTCTTAAACTGTTGTTCCACGTGTTTAATCACTGAAGCAGCCAAATAGTTCTTTGCACTAATGTTTTTAATTAAACAAGACACATTATGGTGCATTTTTATGTAAGAAGAGATGGAACTTAATGAGTTCAACCTAGACTTTGAACTTTAATTAATTACATTATGCCAAAAAGCACTATAGTTTTCAACTACAGGAATTTTTAACTTACCGCTGGCATACTGCATTTCTAAGATTGAAATGTAACAAAAACATATGATACTGTCAAAAAAACCTACAGTTGACATTATTAAATACAATACTTATAAAGAAATGTTACATAACCAAATAAATTTATCAAAACACATAATATTTTTCAAATTGTGCAGTTCATTAATGATGAAAGCTCAGTTAATTACATGAGCTGAACAGCCTGTTTCTGGACACAATATCCTTCAAAGACTTAAACCAATCATAGTTCATTATCATATGGTTATTTTTACACATACTGGAGGAAGAATATATTCCCAGTTTGGTTGTTGGAAAACCTCTGGCCACCTACTGTCCTGGATTTTATTTAGAAATCTGCCAATATTCAGATCTTAGCTGAATTTAAAATTCTGAGTCTAGGCCCTATTCCACTAACAGAAAAAAAAATCCACTGGCAAACAGGAAAAAGTTCACAGCAGAGGCCACCAACACAGCTGGAGGCTGTAGCACAGACCCTATGAGGACAAACTGGGGAGCAAAGTCTATTCCACCAGGAGGAGACTGGGGGAGCCTAACAGCAGTCCCCAGTACCAACATGGAAGTTATTCAGTGTGGGAAATAGAGTTACAGAAAGCTTGCAGGTGCTGACAGAGAACACAAACAGCATTGTGCTTGAAGAGATAGAATTAGATACATGTTTCGATGTGAGACCTTGGCAAAGACTACCTGAGTTAGAACAATGAGCTTTTGCAGCTTAAAGTAAAAATGTAGTTTTACAGTTTTAAAAGAAATATACTTTATAAAAGTAAAAATATATTCTTAGCAAGTAGAAAATGTGTTTTATGGAAGAAAGAGTTATGTAAGAGAACAAAGAATTTTAAGTTTAACAATAGACTTTAGAGTTTATTAGAAAGTAACAATATCAGCCTGTGCAATAAGCCTTAATAGCAATATGATGATTGGTTAAAAAGTTACACATTGCGACAAAACCATGTATAGTGATGATTGGTGCAAATATGTCAGTACGCTTCGTAGCATTTGCTTATTGGCTTAAAAAAGTATATAAGGTCTTCTAATGAGAAAGTACTATAACCTTTTTCCACTTCTTCGGCTCCGCTGCTGCTGCTATTGCTACTGTAACTGTTGCTGCTCTTGAGATTAGAGCTGCTGTTCACAGCATCTCTCGTCTCACTCTTCCAATAAAATGAGACTGATTCTACAATAAATCATCGCTGTGACGTCTCCTTGTCTTCCCAACCACACGAAATCCCGACAATTCAGAAGATGGAGCCAAGCTCTTGTCCTCCACTCACAGGACAAGAGACAAGAGGAGCAACTTGAAACACAAAATGTTCAGAGAGGATATAAAGAGAAAGTTTGACATCGAGAGGATGGTCCAGCAGTTGATGTGTTGTCTCCATTCTTGGAGATTTTTATGGCCTGCCTGGGTACAGCTTTCATACCTGTTATGACCTCTTTACTGACCCTGCTTTATGCAGAACTTCAGAACAGAAACCAACTGAGGTCCCCTCCTCACTAAATTATTCTGTGGTTCTATACCTACAATGTCTCTATTTAACCAAAAGTTACATTATTTGACTATATTTAAGCTTTAGCAGAATTGTAATTATAACCTTCAAACGGTTTTCTTTAAAACAAACAATAATTTAAAGAAATCATTTTCATGTCTATTAGCTGCCTGTCCACTGAAGATCAGGGATGATATGCTCTTTTTTTCATTCTTCATGTCTCCTAAGCGTGAAAGAGGACCATCACTTTTCTGGGCTTCATGGATATTTAACCCATTAACTAACTGTGTGATAAAGGGCACTCAAGGTCACTTCCCCTTAGGCATTCTCAGTCAGAAACACTTCAGCTATATTGCAACAACTCAAAATAGTGAGTTTTTTATCCACGACATACTTCAGATGTTGGAGAAGGAGCAAAGTAGTTTGACACATTAACACAAAGCACTAAGTGCTCTATGTGCTGTTCAAAACTAAAGCTTTTCCGTATTTCCAGAAATGGTTTCAAAAAATCTAACTATAAAGTTGCTGAAAGGCCTTTCACAGAATTTGGTTGAGTAGTCCACAAGCCTACTGCAAGGACAAGAAACTAGACAGTCAATGCCTTCTAGCATATTATGGCACGCAGTTAACAGGCTGTAATACCAAGTCATGACAACAATTTAAATATCCTTCTAAAAAGTGTGACTAAGAAATATTATTTCACCACCCTGCACAGTCATAACAACTGCACAACCACATCACAGCTTAACAACTTAAACTACAAAAAGAGACATCATGTATTATCAACCTACTCAAAAATTTGTACCTCAGGTTCATGAGTTCAAAAAAATTATGTGTCAAAACTCACCAAACCACCATAAAAATCGACAAACACTATAATCTTTTTCAGAAAACAAAGTAAAAACATTGCCACATTCCAAAGTGAGTTTAAAATTCAGTTTTGTGGGTTGACTAGCAGAATTATTGGCAAGTGTCATGGTTTAGGAATGGGGTTCCCAGCTTAGTACTCCTACTAAAAAGAAACCCTAGCTGCTCCCTCGATGTCTCCGCTCCAGTGAAAGAGACAAAAGGCAGAGATTACAGTTTGAGATGAGAATAATTTACTGGAAATAGCAATGAGATAAGAAAACAGTATTAATAACAGAAGAGTACAAAAGGGGGTGATTTACTTGCAAAATGCTCCCTAAAGGCCCTACGTTCCCTCTGCCCACCACCATTTGACAGCACGGATGAAGTACGTGGTATAGAGTAACAACCTAGACACTTCCACATGGCTCCAGGCTTCACTCCCTTGCAGCTACTACAGAAAAATTAACTCTGTCTTGGCTGAAACCAGGACACTAAGACAGCAATCTCAGCAAGTGGCAGAGCTCTTTGGAGACCTGGAAAAAATACCAAAGCCCAAGAAAATTATGGCACAGCTTAACGGTGCTGCAGTCTAAAAATACAGTTCTAAACACTGTTAATTCACCTGAACCAGCTTGGGTAGCAAAGGCCATGTGAAACTTTCAGTGTCCTGTACTGTGGCTGTGGCTTTGCCTTCCAGCTGCTGAAATATGAACAAATTCAGGTACACCTATGCGTGTTACAATCACACATGCAACTATATTGCAAACACAACTTCAAATTCATTTGGTTCTGATTGATACTGGTGTAACCTCACTAAACCTCAGCCAAATAAATCCCCTGGTCTATTTATTCTCCACTTTGATGCACATCTATTTCATCACACTGCTTTTAGGTCTGCCAATGCACAACAATGAAAAGTGAAGATTCCATTTCATTTTTATGTCCACTTTGCACAGCCTGTACATTTTACTAAGTTTTGCATTCTTGTTATCACAAACTTAAGTCTAACATGCTTCTCCCCCAGCTTCTGCAAGCATGCTTATGAAATACTCACTGAAATTCAGTTCAAGTCCATCATCCTTTCAATGTCCAAAACACGGTTTTAGTGTGCTAAGCTCCAGCTTTAGAGACAAAAAGACCCATAGGAATAGAATAGCCTAATGTTAACCAACTACCTTGAAATCACCTTTAACAGAAGAAGCCAGGTTAGGAGAAAAGCAACCAGAAGTACCTTTTCACAAGCTCCCTGACAGAGAGCAGTTACAAAGGTTTATGAAGACCCAGGTATAATGGCAATTAAAAGATAACCATGCACCTATTTACACAGTTGTTAGAGTAGTTCCAAAGTCTGTCTTTTGGGAGCCAGCTGTTGGATTGACACATCCTTTACTGCCCACAGCTGAGGATCTGGGTCTTGTGCAATCCAGTGCCCTCCAATTCCACTGGGAACCCAACATTTCTTTTGTAGCTCAGTCCATCTTTGGGGTTATCCAGGATGCGATTACACAATGTTTTCTCTGACACTGTAAGCCAGCTTAAGAAGTTATCCTGTCCATTCCCTTTCCCTCGTGCCACTTGTTCCAAATGAGACAAAAAAAAATAATTTTAACTTAGGTCACTTGTGATACAGTTTACAGCACAGCCCTACAAAAAGCTGATGTGTTTACACAACCGAGGGAGCAGCAAATCCCAGTGTTTGTGAGAGGCTGAAGAGAGAAAAGTCTTGAGAACAAGGACAGGTCCAGAGAACAGTTAATACACATCATGAAACACCAACTCCACCTTATTCTTAGATCTCTGTGACTTCATGGTCTAGAATTCCCTCACCATGGTTTATAAACCCCACTTTTACTAGAAATTAATGTTTGTTTTCCAATTGTCTTTGCCCTCAAATGCTCTTGCATTAGTCTCCCAGTCAAATTTTTACCTAACTCAGAAACCACCTGCAGCCATATCTCCATAGCTGAATCCATGCAACTAATCCCATAATTTCATGTTAAAATTAAAAAGCCTCCCAGTCTAAATGCACTTGAGTAACTGAGGCCTCTAAAAACTGTTTGATAAATACAGGTACCAAATGTACTGTGTATTTATGTATCAAGATTGGATATTTAGAAGGCAAAGAGTTTCTTACTTCAGAACTATCTGACAGTGCTAGAAACCCAAGCTGTTGCCAGTGTTATGACACACTGAATACTGATGAACATTTTGGTCATAACTATGAAACCCTGATAGTCAAGCAAGACTAATGGATATCAGAGATGGAAGATACTAATTTAAAGCATACTAGACCTGTACACCAACACTATTCCTCTAAGATATTATCCGCCACCAAAAAACCCTCAAAATTCTTGCATTGTTTCTTGTGAACAGGATTATATAGACTGTGCAAAAAGTCTCAAAAACTGATTTAAACTGATTTGATAGTTACTCTCACTAAATACTACCAAAAAAAAATCCTTAAGGCCAATGAAGTCACATGAAGAAGCATTTTTAAATTTTTAATTATACATGCAAATAACTTTAATCACAACACTTTGAATATGTATAATAAATCCATTTATTTAAAACACCTGTAAATGACTTTCTTAGGTCCTGAAATGTACTGCAACTGCTCAAGCACATAAGCAAACGATAAAGGTATACCAGCTAAATCAGCTCCACTGTGATAAAACTGTTGATAAAAAACTTCACACCACGAACAACACATACATCAAGAACTGGGGTAAATATCAGAAAAGGTCCCGCATGGGGCTGCATGCAGAGCAAGAAATACCACACCATACATATTTATGCAAGGATATAAGCACTTTCAAAGTCCTAGCCTAAAAACAACTTTGGTGATAACCAGCTTACATGAGACTCGAGCAGGATCAAAACTGAGAGCTAGTCAAGCAAAAAAACTAGAAGACAGATAACGTCGGATGTCAACAAACACAAAATAATAAACCCCTGAAAGAATAACTTGCAGTTATTCCCACGTGACATTAAATTTTAAGCCAAATGTAAGCAGATAAACAACATAACCACTCACAGGATGTGCAGCTCAACAGAATCTCTGCTTAATACAGGCACACACAAGACAAGAAACAAAGCGTTCTAATGAAAAGAGGAAAGGTATTGAAAACATTCTCAATTCACCTGGAATATTGTCTTTCGTGACATCGCAAAAACCACAGAAAAACAAAATCAGTTCATAGACTCGTAAAAGCTATATATAATAGAGATTCTAAGAAAAAAGAAAAAACATACACACATATACCCCCTGCCCCCACCCCTGCAAAAAAACCACCACACAAAAGCAGAAGAAAACCAAGAACACAGCAAATCAAAGCACCAAGAGCTAACACCTCCCTTCCTAATAAAAGGAAATGTGCAACCATGATTAAAAGCAATCTACTAACAACAAAAGGAATCATGTATTACTATTGTAGAAGTCATTGTCAAAGACAGATGCAGAGACACTTTACCTCATAGAAGGACAATACTTCTATCGATTTTAAATCAATAGTTGCCTGCACCAGATTGGACTTCTTTTCTACAAATCAGATTTAAAGATCCAGGTTTGACTGTGTGATACAGTTAACTACATAACCAAATTAGATGGACAATTGCCTTCTAGGCAAGTCATTCTACATAACACATGGGAGTTATCATAGTCCATGTGAACCAGACCTCTCTGCATCCAGTACTGCATAACCCACAGAGCTTGACATTTGAGTGAGCAATCATCCTTTTTCTTTGAGCATCTTACAGGTTGCAACTGACAGTGACAAACTACCTTGCAGCTCTCACTGTACTGAGACGCATACAACCCATTTAAGGGAGACATACAATGTACTCTCTAGATGAACACAGTATGCAGCAGAAAGCATCTATTTGTATGCAGCAAATAGGACTGGATTACAGTTCCTTCAGCAGAACAACTGCAAAGAAGCTTCTTTGTACATTCACATTTTTGCAGTGTTTTTGACAACTGCATAAAGACAGATCTATCTTAGAGCATAATTTCAAAAATCTCATTCAGAAATTCAAGAAAGCTCCTCATTCACCTTTTGATAAAGAAATTTCATCTGAAACAAGTTAAAGAAAAACAAACGTAAGCATGAGCTCAAATGTTGACTCAGATCATGCAAGTATTACTCATATTAGTCATCTTACTGGGCTCATGCTGAGAACCCCATGGGACATATGAATACGTAAAGAACCCACCAAAATCAGTGCACAGCCAGGGTCAGAGGCTTGAAACAGCAGCTCTAGTAAATGAAAAGAAAAAATATAACTGTGGACTGCCTAATGACAGTGATAACATTTGCAAGCAAGCCTAGGTACAAAGTAGCAGGTGAGTAACAAGAAAAATGCTAGCCTGAAGAAAAAAACCAGGAGCACTAGGATAGGATAATTTGGGTTGAAAGGCACCTCAGGAGGTCATCTAGTTCAACCTCCTACTTAAAGTTCCAGTTACTTTTCTTAAAAAAGACACTAGATTTTGGTTGCCTTCTTCCAGTTGGATTTTTTTAGAACAAATACTTGTTTTATTATGGAATGGTCAATTCTGTTAATTGCTTTTTAATGGCAAGTTTTGTAACTTTTGATACTCTTCTATTCATAATGAACACCATTTAATTACTGTCTCTGTTTAATATTAATACATTTCTGAATTTTGTTTATTTCCTTTTTAAGGCTCTTTCAAATGAGATCTCATGTTATTTCTTGTAACTGCAAATATCGTCACTCAGCTTTTTGTTTACATAAGGTCATACTGTAGAAATGCCCCAGAGCTCAGATAAAAAGAGACGAACGGCAAAGCAACAACCCCATTCAGCAACTGCTTTTCTTCTAACTTCAGAAAGATGATGCCACTACAACATCGCAGTAACATTCACTTTAGTACTATTCAGCGGTCATGCGTAACATTATCTCCAGGTAGTTTGGAAATGGTTATTCTACACAGATTTCAACTTTTTATTAGCCTAATCATCCTTTTGAAAAGCTACAAGTAAAAAGCAGTAGCAGCCTCCTTTCATTTTCCATTCTGCAGTTCCAGTCAGTCTGATTCGACCAACAAGGATGTTGGACCATTTTCTGCATTCCATATACTTCTTGCTCGTTACAACTTCCCCTCCCAGCAGCAAATACCACTTCCCCATGTTGCTGGTGTTGGCACTTACAAAAATGAGAATCTCTATAAATAGCTCAAATTTAAGGCTTCTCTGGAAAGTGCAACACGGCTTAAAATCCCTGTTATTTCATACAATAATACTGAAGTTGTTTAATTCAAAATTCTAGATTTACACCATGTAAGTCACTCTGTATGCATTCTCATCAAGCAGAAGACAGTAGCAGCTACTGTATTCCTCCAGAATCCTCAAATTACTGCCACCAACCCTAAAAAGGGAAGAAAAATGGGCATGCCCAAAGAACATCACTACAGTTATTAAGCCCTGCATCAGTTATGAAGAAGACTGAGATGCAGAGAAGGAAAAAAGTTAATCCATATACCTGATCCAAAATACCTTTATTTTAAGTGTGCACAGAATCTCTATGGTCTTCTGTCAATACTGATTCTCCATAAAATAGAAACTTCAGAAATACTTCTCTCTCACCTAAATTACATATACATTATATTTAACTAGCAACAGAACAAATGAAGAAGTAGATAATAAATTGGTAAGCTTTACAGAGCTAAGACGTCAGAAACACTGATCATTAAGCAACTAATCTCAAGTGCAAAATCACACTCAAAACTGTGAATAGCCATTACAATCTTCCCAATTAAGTTTCCTTCTGTCCAGCAAACAAAAAGAATACAGTCAACAATTCTCATAAAACAATTTATGAATAACCAAAGGAAGGTGTTATTTTCTCACCTGTCACTGACTGCAGAAGTGAAAAATCTGAAGACAATGCCACAATCAGGTTCTAATTAGAATTTAGTCGCAAAAAAAAAAAATCTGAGGAAGTTTTATCTGATTTTTTTTTCTTAAAAAAAAAGAAAAAGAAAAAAAAAGAAAAATAAATTACCGTGTGAAAATTAATCAAACCCATTAATTCACAACCTACACCTAACGGAACATTTCCCCACGCAGAAGCAAATTCAATAGAGATACATAGAAAGAAACCACAAATGTGGTTTCGTGACTGTTTGCCCTCCTTCTGCGAAGCGATTTTT
>VWZW01000336.1:38723-82868 GCA_013397115.1 Edolisoma coerulescens | reverse complement strand
GAGCTCGCGGTGCCGGGCGGGGCGGGGCGGGGTGCGGTGTCCCTCGGCCCGCAGGGACGCCGTGCGGCCGCAGGGCAGGCACAGCGCAACTCTCCCGTGGAGGCGGCAGCCCCCTCGTTACAGAATCACAGCGTGCTCGGAGTTGGNAGTCTAACTCTTGGCCCTACACAGTACCATCCCCAAGAGTTACATATGTGCTTGAGAGCGTGATCGCACTCGCCTGGAACTCTGTCAGGCTCCGTCGGCACTAGAGAGGGCACCGGGGTTTTGTCACTGCCAGAAGCGGAATCGCTGCCGAGCAGGCGAGTGCTGCTCTTTGCCTGCGCTGCCTGCTCGGCAGTCGGTGTGGGCAGCAAGGGCTTCTTGTCTCTTACAAGTCTCCGGCTGTAGGAGCCCGCTGAGGTGGAAGCTGGACCGCAGTGAGGCGAAGGGCATCGTACCAGGGAGTGTGAGGGACAGATCTGGCCTTGTTCAGCCGTGGTGAACAAGCAGTGCGTCTTTGCTGCGGTCTGGCTGCATAGTAATGAGCGTGTTAGCTGGGCCAAAGAAAAAATGTACCGTTGTTTTTTAAGTGAAGTGTGTGTGTGCTAGTTCTGTCCCAACTCCTGGGATTTATTGCACAGTTCTGACTTCTGAAATGCACACTTTCCTGTTACTTCCTGTGTGATGAGTTTGTTCTTTGTTTTCTTGTCCGTGCCAAGTAAACGTGCTTCACCTGAAAGCTCAGGAACCGAGTTGCCTGTTAGACAAAGGAAAAACACAAGCTGGGACAGGGAAGAACTAAAAAGCCATGTAAAAGTTTGATAGATAATGAGTCTCAGACTGATGACAGGCTCGTGCTCATGATATTCAGTGCTTTCAAAGCAGGCTGTGAGGTGTCAGCTAGCAATTTGGTACTGTCAAAATGTAATTCTTTAAGGACAATCTTGTCACTGT
Source organism: Edolisoma coerulescens (assembly GCA_013397115.1). NCBI lineage: Eukaryota > Metazoa > Chordata > Aves > Passeriformes > Campephagidae > Edolisoma > Edolisoma coerulescens. Next base: position 81,932 of record VWZW01000336.1, on the reverse strand, counting down.
CATTTCTATGATGTGATGCATGTTTTTTTTGCCCTGTAGAGAAGAAAAGAGTATGCCCTATAACATCATCTCACAGGAAACAAAATCTAGGCCATTTCAGAACTAGAAATTATATCAGTGGGTACATTGCTTTGTTTTTCTTGAATGTGCAGTGTAAAGAATACCTGGTGATTTTGAAATAAAGTCAATCATAGCATGTTTTCTTCTATAATATCTAGTCCTTCATCTCAAAGAATTTCTGTGGTATTACATCCTCTAATAATTTGCTTTTCATGTTTAATGTCTCTTCCCAGTTTGCAGTGTGGAAAACTCACACAAATGTCCTGCAGTAACACTGAAAACTTCTTCCAAGCAGAGAAAGGAAAGAAACTCCAAAATAAAAATATTCTGATGCCTCCCAAACATAATTACCTAATATGCCACTGATATCCAGACCACTCAAAAGATAAGGAGAGTAGTGTACTACATAGGTTGTGCTCACTCCATATCTTGAGACTCTGCTCATCAAGATCTCTGTGCACAGAACCCTGCAAATGCAAATAATTCAACTGAAATAGATGACAAATCCTTATATTGTTAAGTTTCAGTAGTTTGTCAGGGTCAGATGTAGTTGGACCTGCAAAATTCTTCAGCCTCTGGATAAATCACACCATCACTTGATTGGATTTTGAAAGTCCAGCCTGTGTTAGGACTCCAAACATTACAACTTATCTAATGATAACTGGCATTTTTGTTTGTCTTCTATTATAATTGAACATGTTTTAGTATAACAAAGCAAGAAATAGTATTGTCCTATGAAATACCTTTTTCACTAGTTCAGCATTGTTCATTACTTTCATCAGAGTTCTTGCTACTACATCAATTTTTAACGAATCCTCTAAAAGGTGTCTGCACTCAAAAACTGTGAACATTTCAGGTTTGTGCCTGACTACCATTTAAGCACCCCCCTTTCCTTTTTCTTTGCTAAATGATCATACAGTGTCCATACATTTGCATGTTAATATGCTTGGATACAAGTGTCAACCTGTGGCGGGAAGTTGAAGTATCATTTATCTCTGTACTGTTCACACATCATTTCATTTTGCATATTCACACTGTGTGAATACCCTCATGTGTGGAGTGTAGTAACGCAGGCATAACCACAGAATCCAAACACATGGATGCTAAACAATAAACTTAGTAAACATATCCCCAAATAATGGACAAAAATACCACTGATTGTACACAAAACATGATTTCTACAGGTAGTGTAGCAGCTTCAAATTTAGTTTGCTTCTCAAAGCAAGTTACAAACTTTCCATCTGTGTAAAAGGCTTAGTTTTACTTACTTGTTTGCTTCTATGTTCCAAATTCTGAGATTAGTGTGCAGGCCAGGAAATAGATTCTGTTTAGTTTTCATGTTCAAAAAGCTGAAAATTACAGAAATACTACAGTTCTGTAGTAGTTCCTTCAAAAATTCTCATATTTGGACTTCGATTTATCATTTTCAGCTGGAATCAAAATCAAAGCATATTCTCTGTTCAGGAGTAGGGAATTGTTTGCAAAACCTTTGCAAATTACAACACTAAGGAAGTTACTTATTTAAGTCAAATCTATGAAGTCAGACTGCATGTATTTCACTTTTCTTTCTACTTTTGTAGTAGGATGCAAAATTCTTACTGTTTAATAAGTACATCTTTCATGTTTTTTCTCCTTTTCTTTGTGTAGTAGGCCCTGCCTTGGAGAAAAACATATTTTGGCTAAAAAGCCATGCTTTTCTCTTAAATATATGGCACAAAGAACACTCTTAAAGACAATGCTTTCATTTTTTATAGTCATTCTCTGAAACCTATTTCCTGAAGTCATATGAATGATTACCTCCTTCCTGGAGGAGAATGGAAGAAAAAACACCTGTAAATACAGGTTTGTGTGTGACTCAGCTCCCAAAAGGACACACTTCTAAATCACCCCCTTTGGGAAAATATAACTTAGGAAAAAAAGCCATCTCTTGGCCTTGGGGGCCCAAATAGCAAGTGCAAGATTGTCCTCTCCCAGACATCTCTTTGATACCTGTTCCTCTGAGAGACAATAGAAAGTACCTAAAAATACCTTTTGTAATGCATTTCTGCAAAGATGGCTTTTGGAACATATACCTAAGAATACTAAAGGTACTTCTCCAGACACTAAATTCTACCCCCATTGCAGCTCCTGGTGGAAGATGCACTTCATTGTCAGCTCCTTCTCCAACAGCCCACTGCATTCTTGATCAGGTACAAAATGCTGCATCACACAACAATCCCATAGGAAAAAATTTTTAAAAACCCAAACAAAAATGGAAAAAGCCCTACAAGAACAGGCATTAGTTCAGCTGCTGAGCAAGTAAAAAGCACTCAGAGACTACGGTGACTAATGCAGAACAGTGACTTCTATAAACCAGAGGAATGGAATCAGGTAATGCTCCCTGTGTGTCCAAAACTGCCCTGTTTCCTTTCCTAGCAGTTTCCAGGAGCTGGATAAGCTTTCATTTTCCAACAGCTCTCTGGGATTCCCCCCAAACGATACAAGAAGACAGAGGAGTCTGCTTTGTAGCCCACAGTAATCAGAAATAGTACTCTGCCTGACAGATTCTTGGTTTGTGTGAGGGATGAGTGCGCCAGATGTTCAGTGGCACTAAAACTTGGATTAAAAAGGATTGTGTAGCAATATTGCTGTATTTCTTACCAATATTCAGAGCATATGCACAAGTCAACCACATGTAGCGCATGAGATTTTCATCTGTGCCTTTCAAACGGAATTGTTCCAGTTTTGTGGGTTTCAGTAGTTTCTGATAGGTTTTCTGCAAATAAAGATTAAATGATTTGCTTATTTACTGTTTAATGAAGCTGATTGCCTCATGTGAATAGTAAGGCCTGCACTGATCTCCACACTGCTTGTGGCTCTATTAAATGTTCCAGTCCTTTGAACACTCTCATCCGTGTGGCTCAGCACAGGTTGGTGTGGATCTGATATGGAAATGGAGTCAATTAATTTCTTGCCAAGTCGAGTCACAATGGAGCAGCAGCATGGGATTTCCTTTTAAGGAGCATGTGCCTTTCTCTTATGAGAGGATAAAACCTAGCATGCAGCCAACAGTTATGTAGCTGGAAAAAGCAGGCAGGCAACTAAGCACAAGCAATTGGTTTAACTGTACAACTTCAAAATAAGTTTCTGAAATGCAGTCCACTGATGGGAAATGGCTTGGTATAAATGACATTACAGGGAACCAGGAATTTACTGCCACTCTAAGACTTTTTGCTTAGTGTCAGAGTAAACATTTAGGTATACTAGTGCCACACAATGAGGAAAAGAGTCAGTAAGTCTGAATTTCTCCTCAAAATGTGCTAACAGAATGAAATAAAACAAAATTAATAAAACTGCAGCCTGAGGCTGAAGGAGAACCTTCAAGCATAGACACTGCAGACTCAGCTTGCAGTGTTTGTTAGTGGCTCTGCTGTCAAAAGTCCTAGGGATTGCAATACAAATTCTTCAGGAGTCCATCAGTATGCCAGGCCTCCATCCAGTAGCAGTTTGTTTCCTAATCAACTTTTGCTTGCGTAGGTTTTGTTTGGCTTTGTTTTCCCTTTCATCTTTAAAGTAGGATATCTTCTGTGCTTAACTGATATCTAAATACAGTAATATGTGAATTTGTCCTGGGTTTGCATGGCCAGGTTTTGCTAGTGGGGGAGCTACTGTCTTCTGTCAGGATATGCTGGAAGCTTCCTCCACGTCTGGTAGAGCCAGCGTCAGCTGGATTCAGGATGGACATGCTGCGGGCCAAGGCTGGGCCAACCAGAAATGGCGGTAACGCCTTTTGATAACATATTTGAGAAGGAAAAAAGTTATTGGGCAGATGTAATTGCAGCCAGAGAAGAGCAGAATGAGAATTTGTAAGAGGAACAGCTCTGCAGACTGACCAAGGTCAGTGAAGAGGAGAGGGAGGAGGTGCTCCAGACACAGCAGCTGGGATTTCCCTGAAGCCCGTGGTGCAGGCCATGGTAAGGCAGCTGTGCCCCTGCAGCCCATGGAGGACCACATGGATGCAGAGATCCACCTGCAGCCCCTGGAGGAGACCCACACCAGAGCAGGTGGGTGCCAAAAAGGGGCTGTGACCCTGTAGGAGGCGTGTACTGGAGCAGGTCCTGGCAGGGACCTGGAGAGCCAAGGAGAGAGGAACCCACACTGGAGCAGTTTTCCTGGTAGGACTTGTGACTGTGTGAGATCTCATGCTGGAACAGGCTGTGCATGGTGGATTGCACCCGTGGAAGAGTGACACACATTGCAGCAGTTCACGGAGAACTGTTGTTGCCTGCGGGATGAGCTCACACTGGAGAAATTTATAGAGAACTGTCTCCTGTGGGAGGGACCTCATGCTGGAGCAGGGGAAGGACTTCTCTCCCTGAGCACTGGGAGAAAAAACGTGCGATGAACTGACCATAACCCCCATTCCCCTTCTGCCTGCACTGCTGGGGGAGGAAGTAGAGCTAGGAAGGAGGAGAGGTGGGGGAAAGTGATTTTAAAAATTGGTTTACTTCTCATTATCCTGCTCTGATTTTCTTGATTATAAATTCAATTAATCCCCAAGTTCAGTCTGTTTTGCCTGAGGTGGTAATTGTTTGTGATCTCTCATTGACTTTATTTCAAATCATGAGCCTTTCACTGTATTTTCTCTCCCATGTCCAGTTGAGGTGGAGAGTGCTAGAGCAGTTTTGGTGGGTACCTGGTATCCAGCCAGGATCAACCCTCCACAGAATTCAAAAGGTTTTCAGTTCTACTGTTATACAAATTGTATTCATATTCATAATAAGACAAATTAAAGTGCCTTCCCAGGTCTACCTATCACTAGGAAAATAACTTATGACAAAGAAATTGTCTTTGAAAATCCCATGGGAGTAGGGAAGTCTACTAGATTGAAAACCTCTCATAACAGATTTTGGAGGGACCAGAGTCTGTTTTTCTTTTGAAAAATCGAAGTAAAATCACCTCAGCCTTTCTTACCTTAGTCAAATATGGAAAAGAGCCTGCTTCCCTCATACACACGAACTAATATTTCTGTCTTCATTCTTGGAGTTTCCAGAAATTTAAAGGGACTCAGAAATTAACCAGAAGTACTCTAATGCAAAATGATGGGTTTCCAGCCCGGATCATGTGAATACCTTCTCCAAGACTTCATTGTGTACAGTGCTCAGGACTGCATAATGACCTGGTATCAGTTTGTGGAAAGTAAGATTGTTCTTTGAATAGTGTTTTCACACCTGTGCATATATTAGAATTTTTTTCCTACATTTCAATATGTGTATGGAGATTTAGATGAGAACAACTGTTATAGATTTTTAAAATTAATATTTCCAGAAGTTAAATACGTGCTGATTAATAATATCTGATTTTAAACGCAATGAATTGCAGCTCTGTCCAGATTCTTTTACCATGCAATATTATGGGAAGTTAACCTTCCTGAGCTTGTTTGGCAGCACTTATCTATCTGTGAAAGTCAAGAAGCCTCAAAAGTTAATGTTTGTGTAAATTCATTTCCATCAGTAATGTTTCATCCTGTTGGTTTTGGGGTTCTTTTTGTGTTAGTTAATCTGTTGTGTAATTTAATCTGCTTTAGTGTAGCAGGATGTGAATGTGATACAGCTAAAACCTAAAAGGACAAAAGACAACACAATGGGGTAACAAAAATCCTACTAAGGTCAACTGTTGAAGTTTTGGAATTTCCTCACTTGAGAGCTCAACCTTTATGATATTTTTTAATTCTTTTTTTTTTTTTTCATTTTGAAAAACATTTAAGATACAATTGCTAAGCTACTTGGATGCAATACAGAAGTCAATGTCATAAAACTGAACCAAGTATATCTTGCACATTTTCATAACTGCCTACTGTACTCACATCAATCACCAGAGCCCTTAATGAAGGTTCTTGCTTTCAGCATGGAGAAGAGAATGCTTCAGGGAGAAGTCTTCAGGGAGATTTCATAGCAGCCTTCCAGTTTTAGCAGCCCTCCTGTAAAGGAGTCTTACAGGAAGACGGGAGAGAGACTTTTTACATGGGCATGTAGTGACAGGACAAAATGGCTTTAAACTGAAGAAAGTAGGTTTAGATTAGATATTGAGAAGAAATTCTTTACCGTGAGAATACTGAGGTGCTGGAACAGGTCTCCCAAAGAAATTGCAGATGTTCCATCCCTGGAAGGGTTCAAGGTCAGGTTGGATGGGACTCTGAGCAACCTGCTATGGTGAAAGATGTCCCTGGCTATGACAGGGGTATTGGAACTAGATGATTTTTAATGTCTCTTCCAACCCAAACCATTCTATGATTCTGCAAGAGCAAGAACCTTTAATATACACACGCAAATATACAAACAAGAAACTTTTATGAGCTGATTCTAGGAGTCTCTAAACTGCTTACACTTACAGTAAACTCAAAGTGAAAAATTTAATTTGTTTGTAGTTAATTTTTCCATATGGTATGGTTATCTTAATATTTCACAATGAAGCAAAGACACTGAATTTTGCTTTTGTTTCTACTCACTTTTCCTTCTGGTTGATAGTACACAGTAGCAGCAAGTTGTGTTTTGATTCACAGTCCTGGAAAAGGATGAGCAGAGTTAAAAATCAGAAACCTATTCCAGTTTGAAATAAAATTAGAAAAATACGAAGTTTGGTGATTCTTCAAATGTGCTAAGTAATGGTTGTTCAAATGAAAATAGATATGAGACCCTTTGCTTTATCAATATTTCTGAAAATGTTTCTTCAGGAAAAAGCTAAATATCAGTGTTGGTATCAAATGTGCCCACTGGCAAAACTATAACATTAAAATATTTAGTGTTAACAATAAATTATTAGGTACCTTTAGCACAGCTGTTTTGCTTTTGAATCTTTTGGCCAATTTCAGTTAAAACTAGGAGAAGCATAGGGATTTCATAAAGAAGTAAATTCCTGGTCTGGATTCAAAAAGATACCCTGCTATGGACCTCTGCAAACCAGCTAAGAGGCACTTCTGAGAGGGAGGCCTGTCTTACAGGCCACCACTTGGGTAACACAGCTTTCATTAATTAATTGTGCGATCAGACTCTACATAATTTAAATTAACTACTAATTTTCACTATTGCTTTGTAGTTACATTGGTACAAACAACATCAAACGCATGTCAAATTGCTCTTTTTTTCTCCTCCCTTTTTTTTGAATTCAGTGAGATCAGTGAAAGATCTTTCTTTGTAATTAAAACAATAAATCAAATTCAGCTGTTTTAATTTCCTATATTAAAAAAAAGCACCCAGCAACTATTAAATTTGAAAACATTGATTCCTTGTTCCACTCTTTATAGTGTAATGGAAATAAACCACATATTGGAACTCTCTGGGAGAGCATTTCAGGATCTAGAAATAGCTTCCACAAACTCCTTTTCTTGGAGGAGGGAGATTTTTAGATAAGCAGTTCCAGTGAGTATTCCCTGACACTGAGGCACACGTACAGAATAAAGCACAAAAGCTCTCCCTAGGGCAAAGAGTATGTATCACTTGCCATTAAGCTTCCTCAAAGCTTAGGTTGTAAAAGATATTGTCAAGGTAGTTATACCTGAGGCAGAAACAGGAGTTAACTTGATCCTCCCAGAGAGTAGCTGCAGAGTGCGTCATTCCCAAGATATCTTTCATGTGAAGGACTAAAGCAATTAGATGTGTTTATCTAATTGCTTCAAAGAGTACAACTGGTTCTCACCCACAGAAATGAAGGAAAGCTATTTGTCACGGTTTTTGCTCAATGCTGAGCAATGTTGAATCTGGCATTCCCAGGACCAGAGAAGCTACGAGAGTACCTTGCAGCCCTGGCACTGCCTTCAACACAGCTAGACCTGGAGAGGAAACTCAGTTCTCTGAGATGAGTCACAGGTGTCCAACCCTCCTGGTTTTGGATGTCTTGTATTCTGCTTCCTCTGCTGCTACAGAACTGAGTCAGTCACAGACAGAAAGCCTAAAGCTACCAGCAAACCCAGACAGAGATATTTTTGGTTAGCAGAAATTGTGACAACAGGAGCCAGTTTAAGAGATGCTGCAGCAGGAAACAGAAGTAAATATTCTACTGGTATATGGAGAGGTTACCATTCGGTAAATGGTAGAGGAAGCAAAGGGAACTGCTTTTACTTGGAACTGCCACTGTTCTGCTTACCCCAAAAGTGAAACTAACAAGCCTCATACAGAGCTTGTTGAGTTTAATATTTGGCTAGCAGCTGCAGTAACACCAGAAGAAGTGGATTGTCCTGAAAATGGTGGGTGAGATACAACTACTGAACTACTGTCCTTAGCATCTGTGTTTCTTGATTTGTTATATGAGCTAATGCTGCAAAAATATGCTGGCAAGGGTTGGGATTTTTTTTTTGTTCCCTATAAAATGCTAGTGGGCTAAAGAACAATATTTAAAAATAGCTTTAAACATTTTAAATATAAGCAGATAATTGAAACAGTAGCACAGTTACATTAGTTTCTTCAGTTGCGTGCTTTTATGTCTTTGTGACTTTTATTCCCCACATTGCTTCATTGAAAAGCAAGAAGCTAAAAAGTAGTATCTAGTCCTCAGAACTCCTTCTCTTAAGCTAACCTTGACTTTGTGCTGGAGATGGTCTTTACAGTAGCAGTGGTAGATACCTCACGTGGTGAAATGACGTATGGGTTTTCACCTGCAGAAAGGTAATGACAGAAACCCCCACAGTATTGATAAGCAAACACAACATTAGGTTGGCTTCCTTAACAGAGGGTCCTAAAAGAATAAAGTCTTTCAGTTTCGTAAGACTGGAGCTTTATATCAAGATTTTATCTTGTACAATTCAGAGACTTAGGACTTTATAAGAATGTCCTCATTGTCCATTTAATAGCATAATATTCCACCGGTTTTAAAGCAGCCCACACATGTTAATGCCAGTCAGCAAGAACCTTGATTTTGAATGTTATACTTAGTCTGCTTTCTTGCTCCTCTTTAAAATTCAGAGGATTCAGCCAGAAGACCATTGCTTTTCAAGATGCCAAGCCTTCAAGGAGACCTCTGAGACGGAAGAGATGAGGACAACGCTTTGTTTCCACAGAAGGAACTGCTAGTTAGAAGAAATCCAATTTGTCTCTTCACTCTTCCATTTCAGAAACCTGTTATGAAAATCCCTGTAGTGAGGCAGAGCAGTCACCAGTGGAAAAAAGAGAGGAAGCTGTCTGGCTGAGTGGCCAGGGGAACAGCCTGCAGAGGATTCTATGTACATACAGGGAACAGAGAAGTGAAATGATGTAGCAACTCAGTGCCCCACTGCAGCATGGTGGGGCTGTTCTTACAGCTTGTACAATACAGCGAAGACTGCAGATCTAACAGGACGAGTGAGAAGACATCAGCAGAGGAAGGGATATACCACAATGGAAATCTTTCTCAAGTAAAACTAGCAGAATTTAGTCTTTAGAGGTAGACAAAATAAACCAGACAAATCCGGCGAACAAAACAAAAGAAAAAACCTAAACTTCACCAAAACCAACAAAAAAATAAAAAACCACCACCCTCAAACTAAAACCAACATAAAAAAAGAGCAAAAATAAGCCAGGGAGATTCAGGCTTGTAGAGCCGAAAAAAGCTTATAGCCATCATAAAGTGAGGCAAATGTTTGCACAGACCTGAAGCTCTGTGAATCCTGGTATTTTCTAGTCCAGCTCCCCATGGGATACAAATGAGTCACTTCATTCTTCTCTACCACTGGCTCAAAAGCAGTTCTCCAAAACACAGACTCTGGAACAGAGGAAAAAATTGCATGACGCCAAGAATTACATCACAGGAATGCAAACAATTTACCTTTTTATATTTATATGCCTATGACTCGTCAATAACAATTCAAATCGTATATTAATTAATAGCATTTTTATTGTCTGGAGAAGACATAAGGCAGATGAAATCAGTGAGAGACTTCACTGAAATCTGAAAAAGTGTGAAAAGAGATGTTTCAGACAAGTTTTCTCATAGCAGTTCTTTCTTTGAAAGTGGTTCAGTGAAGAAAATGCCATGAACATAAATACAGTTAAGTTTTCACTCCATGTGTCAGTCAGGCAAGTGAGGATTTTGGTAATTTCTTGTATTTTCCTTACAATGTCTCAATAGCTATTCAACAATTTCTGACAAAAATCGCTCTCTTCTGCGCAAACTTGTGAGACTGAGGAGGGAAAAGAAAGATAATAGGATTCTGCAATATCCTTCTTGGCTGTTAGTTACACTCTCTTTTTGCTTCTTACTGTAAATTTCAAGTTCTAAAAAAATCTGCTAACAATGCTTATTTAACTCTGCAAACTGAAACAGATGTTCATCCTCTATTTGTACTTTAAACTAAAATTAAGAAAACCTTTTTAGGCAGCTGTCACATCCAGCCTCTGGTGGCATAGCTTTAGACCAGTCCCCCTCACCCTCTTGTTGAGTAAGAAACTATTAAGAAGCCTGTGCCTTGTCTAATAGCCTGTTCTTCTAAGATGCTCTACATAGCACGGAAAAAGCCGGATCTTTCAAAACAGCTCTTCACTTTGAATTTGTTCATCATTGCTTAGAAAATTCTAGAACAAGATCTTGACACTATTTCAAGGCAAAACTTGCTGCTGACATTAAGGATGAAGGATGAAGAAACAGTATGTTTACTAACAACCTGACAAACACATTGCCAAAAAAAAACCACCCACCATTTCCTAGTCTGTCTTATTTAGCCCCGATTCACTGTGGATGGGTTCTTTGAAAATGTACTATGTAGATTACTTATGTCCCAAAAATCAAGTGAAAATAGTGGATAATAAATTTGTGGCATGAATTATGAAGCAGATTTTTACGATCAATGCTCAGAAACATTGTGCAGTAGAAATTCTTTCCCGCAGTCACATTCTGAATGTTTAGATGTGTTTCTGAATACAAATTCTTCAACAAATCTCTCAGGAAGCCATACTGCTTCAGGCACCTTCTGAATGCTGACACACAAACAAACCAATAAGGCTGGGGTTTCCTTCTCTTTTTTTCCCACTTTCATGATGTTAAAAAAAAAAAGAGTAAATAATCAAAACTCATGCATATTTTGATCTAGATGTATCTTGCAGATGTTTAGTGCATTATACGGAATCAAAACTGTATTTCCAGACACACAAAGAAAATTGTCTGTCCTGATGCGCTGAGGGATGACCATTCAGAACCATACTCTTAACCAACAGAATATATCCACATTCATCAAAAGTTTAAAAAACATATCTACATTTATGCAAAAAATTGCTAAAGCAGCCTTTTTCTTATCCTTGGGGACAGTTTAGGATTCAAAACAGATGTAAGTAACTTTCAAGGAGCAAGGTGGCAGCAGGTTAAAAACACAGTGAGGAATAAGGCATTTGTTCTTAAATGGTGTAACTTCTGAGGCATCTTGCAAACATGGATGCCCTCCTGAGCCTGTTGCATTTTGTATAATGGGATGTGTCGTTGACATGTAGTGATGATCACTGGAAACAAGCCCTTAATCCTACTAGCTCATCCCTAGTTAAGCACCAGATACCTCACATGGATCAGTCTCCACAAGGCCCTACAAATTTTCACCATGGGCTCATTGTTGAAGGAGTACTGATGTTTGATGTGTGAACAGCTCAGTGGAGGCTGCCAGGGAAGCATGGCCAAGCTGGTACTGAGAAGAGGGAGTGACAGTGTGGCAGACATACAGCATGAGGACAGATGTGCAAAGACACAGCCTACCTCTGTGCTCAGTTGTGGAGAGCAGTTGCTCCTTCATTTCCATGGGCACCCAGCCACTGTTCACCCTCAAGTAAAGAGTTTATTTTGGCCTTTGTTTTCTTGTGGCTACATCCTTGATCAATACCACTTTAAACCAGGTTTTCTCTGCAGGTCTCCTTATTGCTACATACACACACAGAGTTATTTCTATACTCTCTAATACACAGGGAATACAGCTCTGGGCACTCTTCTTAGTGCATATACATAATCTTACTGTTCCAGGAAAAAATTTAGCGCTAACACCTGACATCTATTGTTACAGATTTACTACAAATCATCCTAATAGATCTGTCTTGCAATAATGTCACAACTCAAAAATATCTAGTCCAAGGGCTATTTGGACATTGTGATGCTCTGACACAGTGCATGACTTACTCCCGTTACTCATACAATGCCGTCACCGTACAGTTCAGCCCACACACTCTCTTCCCTGCAGGACTTTCTGTCTTTTTACCCCTCTCACTGACAACAGGTTATAGGTGTTTTTCAGAGCTTTTCAGTGTTGCTCATAGATCAGGCACAAGGAAGACTCTATGTATCCCATCATGAACGATCTTTTAAGATATAGCTTACCAAGACCTAAGCAGTAACTGCAAAAGAGGCTCCTTCCACATTTTTCTTTTGTTTAGAGTTGCCTGGACACAGCTGTGTGTCTCACTTGGGATCCCTCAGGAACCAGATTAAATAGAAGTGGACCTACATCAGACATACAAAATAAAAGCATGGAGATGGCCATACAATATTTAAAAAAAAAAAAAGGAAATAAATTCATAGACAAAATTATGCGTCCTGAAAACTGTTTTTTTTCTTGTTTGTCTTTTTTTTTCCTCTGGTTTGTGTCTCAAGAGTATGATTGAGAAACAGGGAAGTGAATGTCAGAGTTTGCAAGCAGAAAATTACGCCTCTGTGGATTGAAACAAAATCCCTATCACCCATGGGGAAGAGGAAGAAGAGAGAAAGTATCTATGCTCTGGCAGTAATATAAACATGATTTTGAAAACATTACCCAAGACAGCCACGTACTTACTGTTTTGGCGTAGTTAATTTACCTACTGTGTACTTCCCCAGAGAGTTATTGCACTGGCTTCTAGCCATATGCCTTTGGTAAAGTGCACTGGCTTGGAATGAAATAATTTTGCTTCCAGCATAATCTCTTAGACTCCAGAAGCTGTCCTACAGCAAGTTAGCATGAATTTTCTGACATAACCACAGAAGTCAAACTACAATCACAGCATCATAGAAGAAAGTTTGACAACAGGTATTACAAAATTGGCAGGAGATGCAAGGTAAAAGCATGTTTTGTAAATACTTTTCATGTCACCACTGTGACTGCCACTCTTGTGGGACTGGACCTGCAGTGCTGCATCCAGCTCTGGGGACCCCAGCACAAGACCTGGACCTCTTGGAGAAAGTCCAGAGGAGGGCCACAGTGATGATCTAACAGCTGGAGCACCTCTCCTCCTTATGACGACAGGCTGAGAGGTTTGGGTTTGTACAGCCTGGAGAATACTCTGTGGAGACCTCATAGCACCTTTCAGTCAGTACCTAATGGAATCTAAAGGAAGGCTGGAAAGGAACTTTTTAAAAGGGCATGTAGTGACAGGACAAGGGGTGATGGCTTTAATCTGAAAGAGGGTACGTTTAGATTAGATATTAGGAAGAAATTCTTTACTGTGAGGGTGGTGAGCTGCTCTAACAGGTTGCCCAGAGTAGTCATGGATGCCCAATCCCTGGAAGTGTTTTAAGACCAGACTGAATGGGTCTTTGAGCAAAAGATCAGTCTGGTTGGGGGATGGTGGAACTAGATGATCTTTAAGGTATCTTCCAAACCAAACCATTCTGATTCTGCAATCAGAGATGTTCACCCAGAGGGATAAACTAAATTACTGATGGATTGTTCAAAGAGTACAGGATTATTCATGTACAGCTAACCACTTCAAATTAAAGCTGAGTATTACTCTGGCATGGATGGACTGAGATGAAAGATGTGTCTCCTAGTAACTGTCATCTTTACCATAACGTCTATGGCTACCAACACTATGCATTTTTTTCACTAAAAATTAATTTCCTCTGTCCAGCTCTAAAATTAACTTTCTTACTGCTTGTATGATCAGACCACCAAAACAGATGTTAATTGCTGTTTTGCCGATAAACAAACAGCTTTTATCTGCAGGATTTCCTTCTATTAAGTACTTTTCCCAAAATATGAAGGCCAAATAATTTTAAGAAAGCTCTTACCTAAACCTCCTCTGGAATTGTTAATATTTCTCCAGAGAGTGACTGTTCTGGAAAAACATATAATTTCATATACCTTTCTTTCTCTCTGTAAAGCAACAAGCAAATTCAGAGCTGCAGCAAGCATTGTGCTGTAGAGCTATGCAATTTGCAGCAGGGCTAAGGGTTACCAGTCCAACTTTAACACCAAGGTTAAGTACAGGTAACTGTGCGACATAATTATTGCTGAAGAATCTGCTGCCTGGGCAACTTACTGCCTTCTCTATGCCTGGTGCAACAGGAACATTTGGAAAAACTATCACAGCTTCACAGTTAAGCTTAAAAATAATGAAGCTTTTCATTTTTGAAGTTGTGACAATACTTCCAAATTTTTATTCAGGCAAATTTTGGAGATCTGAGCTGTGGCACAAACTTGCATCTTTAATTAATGTAAGCTTTATATTTTTATTCTAGTGGCTATTAATTTTAGCTTGCACATTTCACCTTTTGGATCAGTGGCTCCTTGTATTTTGGGTAATTTTAACTCAAAATTTCTAGTTTTTTCACTACATAGTGACAGAAGGGAGCAAGGTAAATTCTTTCATGCCTACATACCTTTTTCGAACTTGAAATGTAAAAAATACAGTCAAGTTATTTTATTTCACATCCTATTGTTTTATTTAGGGTTTCCTCAGCTGCAAGTCAAATTTTGGAGAGCTAGTAAATTATAAGAATGGCTTTGCCCTTTCCCTGCCTCCCTCTCTGGCAACTCCCAAAGCTGTTTTTTTTAATGTATCAGTTCAAGATAGCCATTTATCTTATGATGGGCTCAGGAAAGACTTCCAGGCTTTTTTTTTTCCCAGTTGTTTTCTGTTTTCCTTTAAAGGGAAATAAAACCTTATTTAGGAAAAAAATACTTTGTTTTTCCAAAACATGTCTGACAGATTGCAACAAGAACAAAGTACAGTAAAAAAATTACTCACATGGCCTGCAATAGTTAACAAAACACAAAGCAAATATCGAACCTTTGTCAAAGTCCTTTCTGGGTCCCATATACATTCTTCATACTACAGCGAAAATGCCCACTTTACAGTGGCATCAGATAAAGTTTATAAAGCCATTACAACACAGTCACTAGTATCTGCTCTATGTACCAGCTTTTGACACAGTTTCATTTTTCTCCAGACACACAAAGTACAGTCTGAAGTAAAATATAAACTTCTTCCCTTGTGTCAGGACTTAACTTCAACAGGTTTGCCTGGAATGTACCAAAACCCTCTCATGGGTAAATATTTATAACCTGGTAGAAACTTTTTTGTACCTATCAATCCAAGCAGTGCCCATACAGCATTGTCAGCACTTTAAAAAGGGAGCAGATGCACAGAATATGATGGTGTAACAGAATACATTTTTTTCCCTCAAAGCCTACAGCTATTTTTGCTACTTTTCACAACTAACTGTGAACCGCATGTATAGCATGCCAAACAAACCTAAAAAGAATGTATGTGGTAAGTCAAAAGCTGTCATGGAGGATGCCCATCTCCCATGCCCATCTTTGCAAAAGAGGCTCAAATAAGTCAGTATAGGCTGTGATCTTTCCTGCAGTATTCTAACATTAGGCAAAATAACAGACAGATATTTTATTCTTCCTGTGAAACTGCAACCCTGAGATGAGCTCAGCTGGTTAAAGCATGGTACTAAATAATGCCAAGGTCATGGGTTTGATCCTTGTATAGGCCATTCACTTAAGAGATGGACTCAATGATCCTTCTGGGTCCTTTCCAACTCAGACTATTTTGTGATTCTGTGAATTTAGTAAATATAAACAAGAGTGGAGCATCTGACAAATTCTACACACACACAATGTATAAACAACAAATTATTGTCATACCTTTACTTTTATTTTCATGCCAATACTATCTCCGTAATTACCTCAAGAATCTAGTATTTCCGTTGTGATTGTTTGTTTTGCAATGCAAAGCTTGTTTTGGTCAATTTTGTTTTCCCTCTTTATCTAAACCTTTCAGAAAAAGCTACGAATGAAATCAGTAAATACATTAAACCAGAGCACTCACCTCATTAAGGCTTGAGAGCACAGTGACATGAAGCACTTGTGTCCCATTCAGTGGAACACAGTGCAAAGAGTCCCAAGTCAGCTTAGACTCCACAGAGCCATTCCAAGCAGCACAGAATACTGGCATTGCATTTATAAATAGCACAGATCTAAACAGTCTGAAGTCAGCTTTATTGTTTACATGCAGTGAGCTTGGGTACCCCCGCATAGGAATCATCACAGGTCTCCCTATGCCAGAATAAGTACAGAGACAGGAAGGTTTTATTAGATCTTTGCAGCATTTTCTGTCTTTCGTCAAGTCTGTAGATGTTTTTTATCTTATAGTTTTACTGAGGTTGCAAAATCCAATGCCAACACACGTCATTAAGACTTTCTCCCCGCCCATGTGCTCTTCCTCAGGGGTCTTTGTTTCAATTTTAAACATGATCTGGAAGAAGTTTCTCAGGTGTCGAAGAAACTCAATTCTGAGGGAGAGAAAATAACACAGTTTAAGAAACAAAACAGAAGCCCATTAGCATTATGTACTAATACAGATTCCAGCAATGAGCACGGTGAATGAAATACAAAAATATTGCTTAGTCCAAATGGAGAAACAAGGCTACAAGCTCCAAACACTGTTCTCACTTGTGTTGTAGAAGTGGCTAGTGACCCCTACTGAAACCTCTGCACTCTGTATAACCAGAGAGAGGAATGGCTGGTAATACAGCAAGACAAAATGGTGAGGGAAGAACAAAGAAAGGAGAGAAATGTAGCCAGGCAAGGTTATTTACTCGTGATGCTGACTCTTCATTAGGGCTATATGAACCCCATACCAACCTATGATTCTCCTCCTTTCCCCTGCCCAATGTTTAAAGCAGAAATAAAACATAAACAGGGATAGCCAAAAGGTTGGGTGCATACTTTAAGAGAGATCCTAAAGCGTGTGTTTGATTTGTATTACTAACTTCTCCACTTCTTAGTTAAATGTTTCATTAGAATTAAATTCAGACTCAGAATTCTTCCTGTTTTCCTATTTTCAGAAAAAAAATCCTTTCATCATTTCAGAAAGGAAGGCACAAAGAAACTAAACAATTACACCGATCCTAAACAAACACTGACTGGAGGGTGAGTAACACAAAAAACTATAAAAAAAGAACAAAACCAAAACCAGACAAGAAAACATTTTTACTGGCTTCTCCAAAAGAGGGAACAAGCAATTACATCAAATGACTACAAAAGAAAATTTGTAATTGCTCCAGACAGAAGTTTGGACTCTTCCAGTCATGGTCACAAGCAAGTCTGTAGTTCTGAACTAAGATTTAACCTCCTCCAGCAATTGGTATGTGCTTTCCTTAGTTTAAAGAAAGGGAATGTGGACATCCAGTTCACACATAGGCTTGTCTGCTCTACATGCTGAAAGCATAATTGCAAGCTAATCACACATACATCATTACAACAAATCAAGAGAAAGTACCCACAAAATGGGAAGCAGGAGACCAAGAGCACAGGCCTGTCCCCACTGTGACATCATGAGACCTCTGAAAGCCTCCTGGCAGCTCCTATTCACAGAAATTGTGAAGAAGTACAATGAAAATTGCAGGAGCAAAATTGCTTTATACATTTCAGCTGGGCATGCTGCTGCTCCTGCACTCAGATATATGCATGGGAAGAGAGGAAAATGGCAGGACCCAGAAAAAGAGAGGATGCTTTACCTATATTACCTATACATGTATATGGTGTGTGCTTGGGATGATCTGACTTATCTCTGGGGCAATCTGCTGAATACCTCTGCACGGTGAATATGGGATCATTGCTCCCAATGCTATGTATACTTTCTACTGCACCTTCCTGGACTGATAACTTGCCTCAGCACAGACACCAGCTCTCTCATCTCTCAAATGGATTAACAGTTGAAAGGAAGAACTGAAAAGTACCTTTTCTTCCATGCTTCCCCAACTGCAAGGTTTCTGGTTGCAGCTATAATAGGCAAATGGGCATATGCTGGCATAATTGCTTCAATAAAGCTAACAGGCAATGAACTGTATCAGCCTTCTCAGCTGGGTCTGCTCACAGGCCTCTGGCAGTGTGACAAGCAAGCAGCCAAGCCAAAAACAGCAGGAGTGGCGTGCTGAACTGCAAGGAAGGCACAGAATAAACTGTACAAATGCCAGAGGCAGTGTGGAGCCAGAGACTCAGGGAAAACTCCTAAAAGGTGATCAGCAAAGTGTAACATGTTTGTGGGATGAGTTCAGTCCACACCTCTCTTTGCACATAGGTGGGCACCCTGCATCTCTGCCTCTTCTTCCTTTTGAATAAAGGCAGAGTGAGAAAAGTATCAGCCCCCATGTACGTGGGAAAGGCTCACTGGAGTGCAAGGGAAAGGGAGGCTGCCTGGGGACATCAGGGAAGAATGTAGAAGCAGCAAAAGACGAGCTCTGTCTCGTAGCAGTAGAAGCACAAGTGGTACGAGCCCCGAAAATAGGAGAGAAGGAGGTGGGAAGGTAGGGGTACGTGACAGAAAGCAGGTTTGTATTAGCTCTGAGGTTGGTCTGGGTCGCAGGTGAGCACCTCAAATAATAGTGCAGGCTGCACCAACCACACAGGCACAGGCTGGAGGACTTAGGGAGGGGGTGAAAAATACAAAGAAGGTTTGTTTTGCTGAAAATTTACACTGTGTGTTCAGGCAAGAACAAGGCAGAGCTGAGCACTGCTCCTTAGGTGCAGGGACAGCTACATGAGCCACACTGGATGTCTTACAGCCAACAACAACAACGAGAGTAAAAAGCCTGTTTATCTAAGTGCTGTCTTTTCCCCAAAGCCTGCTAAGGATTACCAAAAAGTACACAAGAACTTCATGTATTGGGCAAAGCAACCAACTAATAGACCAGTGTGACAGAAGACCTGTGCACCAGCAGTGCATTCTTGGTTCAGCTGCCCTGGGGCCTGCACAGGGCTTTGCCTGGCAGTACTGGCAGCCCCANTGGGGGTGGGCAGCCACAGTCAGAGGAACAACTAAAAGTGTCAGCTGGGCTGGGCAGAGGCACCCTAACTCGACCTCTTGAACCCCTAAACCCTTGCAAAGCCAAGGGTTGGAGCAGTCAGGCTTTCCTGTTACTGTCCTTCCTGTACCCCTGGCTCATGCTGATCCACCTGCATGCAGACAGGTCTGTCCTGCCAGACTGACCTCTGTGAGTTAGTGGCATGGCTAGCACTCTGCATTTGGTTTTAAGCTCAGCTTGACAGAAAGGCATTTACTTCTGTGAAATATGGATGCTAAGAAAGGGGTAATGCAGATAGCTGCTGGTCATGCAGACTGGTAGCCCCATTGCCAGTCAGGACAGCCCTGCTCATGGCATTGCCTGCCCTTCCACCCCCTTCGTTAGTTGAGGCAACAGATGTATCCCATGAAAATACAAAAATCTCAAAGAAATATCCTCATTCTGATAGACATACTCCAAAGCACGTTGTCCCCACGTGATGTTCTCAGCAGCCAGCTGAACTGTCACATTCATGCTATATCATGCTGGACAGGGAACCCAATCTAGCATAACATAGCTTTAAATAGCTTCCGATTCTGTAGGGTGTAAGTGTTAAATGCAGAGATGTCACAGCTCGGAGAGAGAAAG
Source organism: Edolisoma coerulescens (assembly GCA_013397115.1). Classification (NCBI taxonomy): domain Eukaryota; kingdom Metazoa; phylum Chordata; class Aves; order Passeriformes; family Campephagidae; genus Edolisoma; species Edolisoma coerulescens. The sequence goes on along the minus strand of VWZW01000336.1, from coordinate 62,255 downwards.
GAAGGGACAAGGATGTGGAACATGACAATACTGCAATTTACTTCATGAGCTTGTGTATCAAATGAGTTGTTTGGGAGAATATACCAGTCCTTTATAAGCAGCCCTAGTTGAGGGCATGGGGGTTGCTGCATAAAAAGCTGCATTCTATCTGAACAGATCCTCACAGGACTGATGAGTCACAGATTCTCACGGAATCACAGATTTTATGATCTGCTGCTTCAATATGTGTAGTCCTGACCTTTACCCCTGCTGCATACACCTAGCTTGGAAGACGTGACAACCCACCAACTTGAACTCTGCCTGCTTACAAAATAAACTAGTGCATTTGCTTGATTTTCACAGAACAAAAAAAGGGTAAAAAATTAAAAAATACTCACAATGACAAGTGATTGAATTGTCTCATATGCTTAACTGTGCACTTCAAACACTAATATCTATTCTTCCAAAACCTTCCACATGAATACTTACTTTACAGGGAATTACTTCCCCTCTGTGCAATGGGACACTTCCCTGTCTTCCCCTCAAAATCTGATGAATGTTGTTTCCAAGGTATCAGGAGCTGAGAAGAGCAGTTAGGTAATTTTTAGCTCTCATGTGATGGCACCACCATTCTTCAGTTATCACAGTACTGTACCTTTCACGTATACAGCACCGGTACCATGATAACCGAAAAAGGACAGTTCATACTCTTATTATTTGATGCCATTGTCTGATAAACAAACCTCCCTTCATTTGACTAAAGAATAACTGCCCAGCCTCTAGAAATAACTGTGATCTAGTAAATCACTTGCAAGTCTGATAAATTAAATTTTTGATAATGGATGCTGTTTCTCAAACGAGTTTCTCCTAGAACTCAATTTGGCCACTGCTGTGATAGATAATAAAAAGTGTTTTTATAAATACATTAAAAACTAAATAAGGGCCAAGGAAAATCTCCATGCTTTACTGGACATGGAGAGGAACATTGTCATCACGGATGAGGAAAAGGCTGAGGTACTTAAATGTCTGCTTTGCCTCAGCCTTTAACAGTAAGACTGTTATCTTCAAGGTGACCAGCCCCCTGAGCTGGGGTACAGGGAGCAGAATAGACCCCCTGTACCCCAGAGGGATCTAGTTAGTGACTGGCTGTACAACTTAGACACTCACACGTCTATGGGGTTGGATGGGATTCATCCAAGGGTACTGAGGGAGCTGGCAGAAGCACTCACCAAGCTGCTCTCTATCACGTAGCATCAGTCCTGGCTAACTGAGCAGGTCCCAGAGGACTGGAGGTTGGCCAGCGTGCTGCTCACACCAGAAGGGTCAGAAGGAGGACTCGGGGAACTGTAGTAACAGCCCATGGCTTGGATAGGTGCCCTCTTCACTGGGTATACAACCGCCTGTATGGCAGGGCCCAGAGAGTGGTTGTGGATGGAGTTACATCCAGCTGGTGGCCGGTCACCAGTGGTGCTCCCCTGGGATCAGTACTGGGGCCTGTTCTGTTTAATGTCTTCATCAGTGACCTGTATGAGGGGACTGAGTGCACCCTCAGTCAGTTGGCAGGTAACATCAAGCTGGGTGGAAGTGTGGATCTGCTGGAGGGCAGGAAGGCTCTGCAGAGGTGTCTGGACAGGCTGGATCATGGGCCAAGGCCAGTGGTGTGAGGTTCAACAAGGCCCAGGGCCGGGTCCTGCCCTTGGGTCACAACAGCCCCAGGCAGCGCCACAGGCTGGGGCAGAGTGGCTGCAAAGCTGCCCACAGGAGAAGGACCTGGGGGTGCTGGTGACAGCAGCTGAACATGAGCCAGGGTGTGCCCAGGTGGCCAAGAAGGCCAATGGCATCCTGGCCTGTATCAGCAATAGTGTGGCCAGCAGGACCAGGGCAGGGATTGTCCCCCTGTACTCGGCACTGGTGAGGCCACACCTCAAATCCTGTGTCCAGTTCTGGGTCCCTCTCTGCAAGAAGGACATTGAGGTGCTGGAGCGAGACCAGAGAAGGGCAATGGAGCTGGTGAAGGGTCAAGAGAGTAAGTCCCATGAGGATCAGCTGATGAAGTTGAGGTTGTTTAGCCTGAAGAAAAGGAGGCTCAGGGGAGACCCTACTGCTTTCCACAACTCTCTGAGAGTGTACCCAGGTGGGGGTTGGTCTATTCTCCCAGGCAACAAGTGACAGGATTAGAGGAACTGGCCTCACGCTGCACCAGGGAAGGTTCAGGCTAGACATCAGGAAGAGTTTTTTCACGGCAAGAGTTGTTAAGAATTGAAATGGGCCACCCATGGTGGTGGTGGAGTCACAATCTGTGGAAGTGTTAAAGAAACAACCAGACCTAGCACTATGGTCTAGTCAAGAAATAGTGTTCAGTCAAAAATTTGACTTGACGATCTTGGACGTCTTTTCCAACATTGATGATTCTGTGATTCTGTAATCTGTCTTTACAACTAGCAATATAAGAAATTAATTTCTTTTTATCCTCTGAACAACTAACAGCTGCAGACAAAGCTTTAGTAAAAACTGAGACTGAAGGACCAGATAGGATTCTGCTGCCCAATAAAACCTTGAAATAGCACATAGCTCCATGAACTGAAGTCTTAAGCTGTTTCCTAGGAAAAATCACAGCTTTAGAGTTTGGCTAGCCTTTTGAAATACTACATTTAATGACATAGGTACAGAGAGATCACTAGGGAAAACATAGTAGTGTACACTACGCAACAAAAAGCGAACTGATGTACACATACATTCCAGGTCAAGAACCATCAATAAACCCTGTCTCTGCAATTCTCAGAAACAGGAATTATATAGAACAGCAAGGGACTCATCTAACATGTAGAAAAAAACTCCAGGCAACTTACACCACTTGTCTCATTTGAAGTCAGGTACAAGTTGTTCTAATTGTAACCACAGGCAAAGTCTTCCATATATAAAAATAGCTGTGTACAATAAAACTAGTGAATTAAAACATGACTGTGTAATTGAACTGAACAAAACAACTTACGTATATGGAGACAGAGGTCCCAACAGGACTTTGGAAACATCCCGCTGTCCAAGGGTCATAAGGAGCAGAGCAAGGCTCTGATTTGTTGAATCTACACAGCCTCCCTGCAAACCAAAACATTTTAATAATTAATCTCTGTACAAACCAGAAATTTAGATGGGAGGAGAGTAACAAAAGCAAAATACACACTTAAAAGGCTGAAATACCACTCCCAATTTTTAAGGGCCGAGAAGATAAAAATCTAGATTTTTTAACAATGACAAATTAATTTCACATGGCAGGCTGGGAAAGGAACAGAACTAAAACAAAACCCAGTAAGAATGTCACATTAAACATCCCTCCTAATCTGTTTTAACATCCCAGAATGTAAACACCGAAGAATTTCTTTGCAGTAAATTGAAAAGAGGTATTAGTTCTAGTTCATATGCATTTGAAGATACCATGAATTCCAGAACTTTATGATAACGATAGTTACATTTGGACAAATAGTTCAGTGTTAGCAGGTGCAAACCAGCAAGTTAAAAGTTATTTAGCACTTATCCACAAAATCCCCTGCTGCTAATGTTGTGGGTTTACATTTGTAAAACATTTCCCCTCCATAATTAAAATGGAAGATTTTTTTTTATTGCTAAGCGAAAGAGCCATACATAAAATTAAGTAGAACTAAACATACTCTTGTACATATTTGACTGTAGTAAGTCATACTATGAAAGGTAAATTGTTCTGTATGTGGAAGGTGTTTACTATGATGCATACATCAATTAGAACTGGAAGATTAGAATTAGAAATAAGAATTGTTTATAAAGCTGGAATATAAATTTAAAGGGATACTTTCAGTCAAGACTGCTGTAGAGAGAATTTACCAACTACTGCTATGCAAAACCACTGAAAATAGAAAAGGTATCTGACATTATATTGGACTGTACTTCTATTCATACTGATCCACAGCCACATGAAATCTGTTAACAGTTTTCTGCTCCATCAGGCCTAATGCTAAGTCTTCTGAATAGGCTGTCTGGAGAGAATGAAACTAAAACCTCATCTTTCTAAAACCAAATTCTCTAATGAGGTAAACTGACAGTTATCTTTGTAGACAAGGAAGGTAACCTATCATAATTTCAAGAGATAACACTATCCAAAAAGGCAAGGGACAAAATAAATTTTGGACTAGAGAGATTAAGAAAATCAGCCAATGTGACAACCTCAGCACATTTACTCAGTGAGAGGCAGAAAGGAGAAACTTTCCAAGGGGAGATACTGAAGATTTAATTTTCAAGATGGCCTTGCTTCTGTGTGACAAGCCTCAGCTCCATTCTTCTGAAAAAGTCTCTGCATTTCATACAACGAACTATACCACAGTGAAATAAGTAGCTTTATTACATTCACTACCATGACCCAACTCCTAAAACATGCTCTTACAGCAGTACTTGCCCTTTTACCTGTGTGAACTCGCTGTACCAAAGTGAAGTTCACATACTCAACCTAATGCCTTCTATGGGACTGATAAAAATTGTGCTTTATCTTGAGTGAGCAGGGTACCTGCAGAATTTGCTGGTGCAATCTAGAGCCACAGATCTCACCAGCTGTATTGCCAATGAGAAACATGTACAAGAAGCAGGTAAGAGTTTGGTAAGTAGTATTCCTGACAGCAGACTTTCTGTATTTCTAGTTCAGTTAATAATTCAAAATGCTCCTTATTACTTAGATGAAAACTTTACATTTTCAGAGCTTGGTTTTTTGTTTCTCTACAGCTGAAAACATTGTAAAGTGTCTACTTTTATAACCAAATTCATACAGAAGCTTCAATCAGCATGGAGACAAACATGTCCTAAGCAATGTATCAAAATACAATGCATCCATCACGACTTAACTGCTTACACAAGCTCTCTTGCTGCAATGAGTCAGTCATCCCCAGTACTGCTGTGCAGCAGCAATCTGTTATGCCGATTTGTGGTGCTGAATTCCCCCCTGTCCCCTTGGGCCACTCTACGATCTCCTCAGGAATCCTCACTAGACATTGACCTTGATTAATGGCTCCTGGGCAGTTAAGCTCCTCTTAAGCTTATCAGAAACACTCTGTTCCTAGGAACTTCTGCCTAACAAACTGCTGTTTTCTAGTGGACATCCTTGGAACATTATTTTTGTCTAAATCATAGCCCAGGTGGAACAATACTATTGTTACTGCACCTTTTGAGGAAAATTCCAGTAACAACTGACCCAGATAGTGGCCAGGATGGAGAATGAGAGAAGGTTAATGCCAAGCATCTCACAAGCATCTCTCCTTTTTCCTTTCGTTATTGATGTATTTGAAAAAGCCCTTCTTGTTGTCCTCGACATTCTTTGCCAGACTTAATTCCAGGTGGACCTTGGCTTCCCTTGTCTCATTTCTACACACTCCGACAACCTCTCTAAATTCGTTCCAAGCGACCTGACCCTGCTTCCAGCTCCTGTGTATTTCCTGCTTACCTTTGATAATGAGAGTTCTTGATTTATCCATCAGGTCTCTTTCCCCCTTTGCCTGATTTCTTGCACATTTGGATGCATTGTTCTTGACCTTGGAGGAAGTGATCCTTGAATATCAACAAATCTCTTGGACCCCTCAGGGTCTCTTGGACCCTCTGGGGCTTGTTTCCATGACATTGTTCATGAAGATCTCCCTGAAGAACCTGAAGTTAGCTCTCCTGAAGTCCATGGTTGTAGACTTACTTGTTGCCCTGCTTCCCCCTCATCCAGTACTGGANTTGACCTTGATTAATGGCTCCTGGGCAGTTAAGCTCCTCTTAAGCTTATCAGAAACACTCTGTTCCTAGGAACTTCTGCCTAACAAACTGCTGTTTTCTAGTGGACATCCTTGGAACATTATTTTTGTCTAAATCATAGCCCAGGTGGAACAATACTATTGTTACTGCACCTTTTGAGGAAAATTCCAGTAACAACTGACCCAGATAGTGGCCAGGATGGAGAATGAGAGAAGGTTAATGCCAAGCATCTCACAAGCATCTCTCCTTTTTCCTTTCGTTATTGATGTATTTGAAAAAGCCCTTCTTGTTGTCCTCGACATTCTTTGCCAGACTTAATTCCAGGTGGACCTTGGCTTCCCTTGTCTCATTTCTACACACTCCGACAACCTCTCTAAATTCGTTCCAAGCGACCTGACCCTGCTTCCAGCTCCTGTGTATTTCCTGCTTACCTTTGATAATGAGAGTTCTTGATTTATCCATCAGGTCTCTTTCCCCCTTTGCCTGATTTCTTGCACATTTGGATGCATTGTTCTTGACCTTGGAGGAAGTGATCCTTGAATATCAACAAATCTCTTGGACCCCTCAGGGTCTCTTGGACCCTCTGGGGCTTGTTTCCATGACATTGTTCATGAAGATCTCCCTGAAGAACCTGAAGTTAGCTCTCCTGAAGTCCATGGTTGTAGACTTACTTGTTGCCCTGCTTCCCCCTCATCCAGTACTGGATTCCACACTCTCACACCTCCAACAAGGCCTTCCTTGCTTGTTAGTATGAGTTGAGCAGTGCACCATTAACTGTGGGATCCTCCACTACCTATGTCAGGAAATTGTCATCAGTGCTTTCCAAGAACCTCCTGGGCTGTGTTTCACTGTGCTAGTTCTGCAGCAGATATCAGGACAGTAAAGTCCCCTAGAAGAACCAGGGCCTGTGACTTTGGGGCTGCTTCATGCTGCCTGTAGGCCTCATTTGCTTCCTCCTCCTGATCAGGCAGCAAACACCCACAACAGTGTCACCCTTACTAGTCTGTCCTTTTATCCTGACCCATAAGCTCATCATCCACCCCAAGACAGAGCTCGATACATTCCAGGTGTTGCCTCACACAGGGGACAACTCCGCCACCCTGCCTTCCTGGTCTGTCTCTCCTGAAGAGGGTGTAGCCCTTTATGACAACATTCCAGTCACATGAACTATCCCACCATGTCTCTGTAATCGCAGTAAGATCAAAGCCCTGTGACTGCATGCAGGTCTCTAGCTCATCTTGTTTGTTCCCCATACTGCGTGCAGTGGTACACATGCACTTTACAGAAGTATTTGATTGTGTCAACATTCCAGTAGTCAATGATTAAATGCTGCTACATCCTTTAGACAAATCACTGATCAAGTCTGAGGCTATATTTGGCAAGGGGTCCACTTTTGTGACCCAAAAGAAGGATGTCCCTTACCCCTTCTGCAGCCTTATCCTTTTCCATCCTTACCCTTTTGCATTCCTGTTCTCTGCATAAATCATTGTAGACTCATTCTAATCCAATTTTTCTTTGTGTGCTTCATCTATGTGATAAGCAATAGTGAACCTTGCCATCAAACTTTGTTGCACATCAACAAATTTTTACAAAAACTTGCTTTTGTTGATACTTTTGCCAGTGGTTTAAGTGATCTAAACCACTCATTTGCAACACCATTCCTACATAGGCAGTTGCCAGACAGTGACATTAAGTGATTGCTTGTAATCTAATGACTGAACAGTAACTTCTGCCAAATGAAGGACTTAACACTCCCAAGGAGGCCAAGTTTTTTTCTATCAATCCACCTGCCACTTACTCAAGAGTCAAAAATTAAAAACCACCCTCCCAAAAGAAATGGGATGGGCAAAGTTGGAGCGAAAATGTGTTCGTTCCAAAATAGCGGGCACTCCAATGTAGAATGCAGCTTCTAGACTGTATTAATTCAGTTTATGGCAGTTTCTCCATTACTGTTTACACTGACTACAGAGCCAGATCCAGCTAGTTGTGACAATTAGACACAGATCACTTAAAATCCCATCCATTTTTAAATGTTATACAAATACTACAGGTGACATGTACATACAAATATCACAACTCTGTGTATTGGACAACAGTGTTTCAAAAAGGTTTATTCTTCTGAGCTTGAGCCTGGCTTTGATTGAGTGTTAGTTATATTTTGGCACACATGCCATTTCCTCTGTTACCTGTGTGGTGCATATCTGCAGGACTCAGTAATTTGTTATGTGGAGGGTAACAAATTATTGCAGAGGGTTTGTATTTTGGTTTTTGGGATTTAGGGGTTTTTTTCCAGAAGAATGGAGCAGAGCCTTACTACACTGAAGTATGACCATCTAGAAAATTAAGCCATCAGTGAAATCCTTCACTCATTTTAGCTCTAGTTCAATAAATCAACAGCCTTAGCCCTCCTGCCCCTCCAAGGTCCCCTAGCAACTCAGCCTTTCTTCATTAAAGAATTCAGCCTTAGACAGGTACACAAACTCCCCTATTTTTAATGATTACAAAGAATATAAAAATTAAATCCTTTTCCAGTTCTTCCAGGCCTTTCCATTCTGCCAATTACTCTCTACATAAAGCTCCCATAAACAATGCCTTTCAAAGACAAGAGTTAAAATCCTTACTGGCCTTCTACAATTAAGCTTCAGAAAGAACTACATACGGATTTGTAACGACAACGCTAATCAGTCACTCCATTGCCCCCTCTTGCAGAGCCACTGCAATTAAGGCACTGTGCCACTTAATATTAGTCAACTAGCTCTGACATCTTTCCATCAACAAATGTGCATTTAAAAAGCTCTGCTGATTCCAAGAATCATATAACCTATTTAATTTCCTTTTGAAGGCTTAATAAAAGGACATTTAGCAAGACTCAAATCCTTAGATTTCCTAGGTGGTAAAGTTTACACAATAGCAAGCACTTTACAAAGTGTCCCTGGACCCCTTTCAACAGTAATGAACTCCAGTAGATTTAGGTGATCCCAACACTTAAAGCCCTTTTACAGAGAATTGCCTCCAGTGCTCTCAGGGTGCCCTTTTCTGGTCAACCCTCCCTACTATGCTCCTACAGCATAGTACCTACTGGCAAAAACACAGATGGTGAAATAATCTCATAAGGAGAAGATCTAAACATAGGAAAAGAAATTCTCCCTTGAGCCCCGTATTCAACAAGTAGGTGGTGTAAAAAGATGTGTGACTTAAAGACCACATGTTCAGAGCAATTTGTTCTTGCTTTCTCAAATTTTTACTTTCACTAAACATCTTATCTAGGCAAAAAAACATTAAAAAAATAGTATATTAAACCTAAACAAACACTGTGCACTTTGCAACATATTTTTATATCCTCTCTGGGTTCAACACTAAATCAAACTGACCCAACAAAAAAAAAAAAAAAAACAAAAAAAAAAAACCCCACAAAAAACCAAATGTCCAAAAACTAAACACTCTAAAAAAGCCCATCCCAAAACAAAAAACGAACTAACCCCCAAAAATACAAAAGAAAGAAAATGAGAAAGTAACCTTATCTTTCAAAATTCAGGCTAGCACTGTATGACCAAATGTCATACACAAATTCAAGTGTGTATTCTGAAAACTACATAGCAAAACCCACCATATTGCCTATGATAGAGGGAGAGGGGAATTCACTAAATAATGGCTAAGCACTCCAAGGGAAAAGTAGCACAATAGCAAACTAGAATTTTTCCCCAGTGAGCTGCTGTAGTGAAGGACAAGTAATCTGTACTCTGCTCAGCATTTTTCAGTCACTCTTGGGCAGAAGTCACCCACACATAAAGGAGTCTTCCAGAAGCACCAGCAGTACCAGAGCAAGCCACAGCTAACAACCTCACTCACTCAGAATCTGATCCTCAAAGACACTGAAACTTGAAAACCTATTACTTTATGATTCAAAGACTTGCCTGACCCTGCTTCCTCCTCAAACATTTTTTCCTGCTGCCTTGAGATCCTTACTACCCTTTGCAGAATTTGACTCATCATATTCAAATGGCTGCAGTACACTAAAGCAGAAAGTTACTTGCTTTAGGCCTTTCCAGCCCTCTTCATTTTGTAAGTTCTCTGACATCTGTCTCTGTGCAAAGCATAATAACTGGACAAATTCCCCCACTAGTTTTAATCTGTCAAGTGCTGAACAGTTTCCAAAGGAAAAAAAATACCTATTGCTGCTAATAAAAGTATGTGGAAACTGGATTTTTGATGTCTCTGGACATCCAACTGCCTGAAGATACTTTCCTAGACATTTACACAAAGCAACAAAAGTACCAAAAGATTTGTACAATTCACCCCTGAAATAAAAATAACTACGTAACACTACATAATTGCAGAAACAGACAGATGTTTCAGTCGCTAGTTGTGACTACATTCTCCACACATGCTGGACTTTCAAATACCAGGGGTCTAGATTGTACCCAGAAACCTAGGAAGAACATTTTGTTGCTGGCATTTCTATGAGATAAGAAATCTGGGCTAGAAAATAAAAGTTCTTTAAAGCAACACGGTGCGTATACTGAATAAACAAAGAGAAAATATTAATGGATGTCTGGAAAAAGTGGCCAGATGATAATTCAAAGAGATGAAGGATTTGCAGCAGGGAAAGGGAAAAATAATATGGGCACAGATGAACAATCTGTCACAGGTATGGATGTGACTTGCGAGGTTGAGGGACATTTTTATAATTAACCACATTCCCTAATCCAGAATCTCAATAATGGCAGTTTTAATGCTTTGCAAAGTCATATAGGTTATTACAGTTCAGAGCAACTACTTGGTTTATTAAATGAGTAAAATTTGTAGATGACTGCCTCCTAAAGGCCAAATGTATTTTATCAATACTAAAAAACAGCTATTTTAATATTTGTGGAGATACAAAACAAAGAGGCTGGAAGGTTCTTTATTAAATTAGAAACTCATCAGGGTGCTGTTTGCCAAGCCATTTGTAAGACTGAAAGCTGCTCATCTGCTAAAATTCTTGCCACAAATGAAAATCATTTTAATAAAGGAAAAAAGCTATGCCAAAGAAAACTGCAATGCACTTAGGATTCCTAACTAAACACCATCCTAACTCCCTTCCAACAACCCATTCAGCCAATTCTTCATACAACCAACAATTCTCAGCACATTAGACTTTGTCATCATCATCATCACAAAGTGGTCAACATGGAGACCTGCTGGGTTTTTTCCCCTTCTGCTCCCTCCTATGCTCTTCCAGTCATAATGTCCCATTCCAACCACTACTTTAGAAGCACTGGCTATATTACCCATCCATCTTATTTAAAAAAGTAGCAGCCCATATGAAGCTAACTGAATTCTGTTGCAGACAGAAAGCAACAGAAGAAGAATTTGCCAGTCCTGTGATTCATAACACATATCAGACACTGGAAATAACATGCCACAGTAAGTCACTATACTGCTACAGGAACCATTCAAAACCACTTTTTACCTGGATGAAGAAGACACTGGCAGCATCAGATCATTTCTCTGTTTGGATCTGAGCCTATCTGAGGGTACCACCAAACCACCTATCCCTTTACCAATTTTATCACCTCCCCTTACATCTATACACACAAAACATATTGGCCACTTACTCTGTAGACCTCCTCAAGCAGCAGCTTAGCACAATTCTGGCCCAGTTCCTCAGGAAGAACAGCTGCTCCCTGGCCCTGAGGGTTTGAGGCTAGCTCAGCACTGAGAATAGTGCCATTGATGGTTTCTGCAGTAAGGCACATGCCAAAACCTGGTGATCTGAAAGAAAGGGGAAAAGTGCATTTGATTTAAGGACAAAATTGGAGTAATGAGCCAAGAACTTCAAGTCATAAACAGTTCCTCCTATAGGATGACAAATGCCCTGGTTGATACAATAGATTCACTTTGGAAAAAGAAAATTAACAGCAGTATTAAAAGTCGAACCCAGTACCACTTGCCACAAAACCCTCTATGCTGGCTTTTCCTGGGCCAAATTCTTCAAATAGGAAAATGAAAAAGAAAATAAAAAGCCACCCAAACCTCAGAAATGCTATTTTTTTTAAATAGAGGAGGGTATCTTTTACATTTATTTAATTTGTGTTTGAGAAACATTTCAAAGGTATCTGGTGTTTCTTCTCTGCGACATTCAAAACTAAAACTACCCTTCTTTAAGGCTTCCGCTCTTTCCCCTGGAAGCCTCAATATTTAGTAAGATTAGACCAATTAATATCAGAGATACTGCTATCATACTGGATTCATACTTGAGTTGAATGTCACAACACAGTAGCATCAGAAATCCAGCCAGCCAGGTTGAAAGGGATTCAGTTCCTCTTCCCAAGCTGTTGTTTATCCTTCTGCATGAGCTACATGTAGTAAAAATGATGTTGCTCTCCTAATTCATTTGACTTTTTAAATTTTATAAACAGATGAACACAAAATTGAGACCCGAAAACCACACAGCTCCCAGAAAAATTTTTGCAATTCTGATCCTAGTAAACAGTCTGGAGCCATTAAAGTTACAAACCTGAGATAATAAATACGGTGAAGGATTGGAAAAGACAAAAAATACTAAAAAATTTCTAGGTTTGTAAACTTTTGAATCTAAGAAATTTTAAGGAAATATTTCAAAAAGCAGAAACAGTGCGAGAAAACACGCATGCCTGCATTTGAGCATACAGACAGAATGCAAACAAATGAGTTATCCAGAATCTTTCAACCTCAAGGAGAGTGACAAGAGGACAACAGAGATGACAGATACCAGCAAAATTGTCTGAATCACATCCACCACTTCTGTATTCTGGCAGCAAACAAAATCTGTGGAAGTACAGTAAATTAATTTTTCACTCCTCGCTAGTGAGAGGACACTCATTCAGCCATTCAGCAGAAGACACCCCATACTGCTTTAACACTTTCTTAAAACACCTCAGTCCCATCCTTAATGTTACCATTTCCATCAGAAGGTGTACAGTCAGCTTTGAATGTTGGTTTCCTCAACATACCATGGCACCTTTGATCTTAATCTCTCTTCAAAGCAAGAGATTTAAAAATGAAGGGAGCTTAAATTGCCTTTAGTGGCAGTAAGGATGTATTGCATTCCTTGTTTAAGAAAACACACTTCTATCCCTGTTACATAAGTAAAACTAATGTATCTAGTGAATCACCCTTTTTTTCCCTTGTGAGAAATATTTATTTCAGGTCAACAAAACAGAAGATTGTGATCTAAAACTCAGTAAAATTAGATCAGGACACCCTAGCAGATGAACAAATGCAGAATTACATGTCTGTTTCCTGTAAATTCTGGATACTCACTTTCCAGAGTTGACCCCCTTCATATGATCTGTGTAGATATAGATGTCTGGGAGGAATTTATTCAGGATGCCCCTTGCAGATTCCACCATTCTGTTTGCCATCTGTGGTGACACCCGGACAGAGTATCTACATTTCTGAGCTAAGAAATCCATTGTGGTCACAAGAAAAATTGAAAGCAAAGACTGACAAAAGTGAAGAGGCCCCAGTGCATTATTTCAGAAAACGTGTTTTATATATCTATTCATGGGCTCTTGTCCACGCCTGTACTTAGAGAACCATACGCACATAAGTGCTTTCTACAGTCTTTTCATTTATATACACTGTTGTGATGGTATGCCGTAAAGTAAAAGAAGAAACAGGCTGCAAATCTACACCTCTGGCACAAAACTTGACCTGCTTTCTTTTCGAGTAATCAGTGCCAGATCACGTTTGGACTCTCAATCACAAATTAAATTAAATGTTGGCCACTGCTTAATACAGTTTTGTGTAAGGGATTTCTACTTTCTTCCTACAATGACAGCAGATTCATGACAGACACCATACAAAGGCCACAAGAGAAAAATAAAACCAAAAAGAAACAAACAATCCAAAATATTGACTAGATTTGCAGTTGTTAGAAAAAGTGAGGAGTTCACAACAGTATTTTGGGCCCTTATCTCCATGTGGAAGTAAAATGTCCTCCACTTCCATCTGCAATGGTACTACCAAAGGTGAAGAGACAAAGAACTTTCTTTCAAAACATACCAAAAAGCTCAGTGTGTGCTGCAAGGTGTAAACTTAACTAAGATTTAAGCTCCCATCCAACTTCTGTTAAATTATTAACTGCCAAGATGTCACCTATTCAATGCACAACTAAACTACATTTGTTACTACTGAAATTACAAACGAGGTACGATTTCTTTTAGGGCTGCTCCATTATGTGATGGAAGGTATTTTAACTTTTTCTTGCTATTGAAAAGATTTTAAATAGTGTTGATCAGTTTTAAATTTATTCACTTGCTCACAGATGCTTTTTGAACAGCAATGTTTTGAACACGGCAGTTTTGAGACACGGTCCTGAAATCTAGTTGTATGACCCCTCTGTGTAATGTCTATGTTACCCAGACACGTGCTCAGAAACATGGTTGCAATTTCTGCGACTTCCAAGTTAGGGGACTTTTTTTTATAAGCTAACTCATTTAAAAGTAGGAAAACAGACAAACAAACAAAAAGGATACGCGGTTCCTCTGATGCGCTTGATTTTTCCAGGGTCTGTGAACTGAACAGGCTGCAAGACTTTTCTCACTGGGCAAGCAAACAGTATCTCTCCACCCCCTTTGGGAGGCATTCCTCTTCGGTTGATCTAGAACAAATAACAGAGGAAAAAAGCAGGTTATTACATAGTACAAAGAATGTACTTATACACCCCAAAATTACACCTTTATTTCACATAGAACAAAATGGTTTTAAGTAGGGACGTTATGTCAATACAGGCAAGAAAACTACATCCTAAAGGCAGAAATGGATTTCACACCAAAACTAAAAGCAGGCATTGATTTCTCTTTCTACTCTCAAGTATAGTGAAGCATGGCTTCTCAAGAGAAAACCGAGCAAAACCAAATAAAAACACCTTTACCAAAACAACCTTGGCTTAAGACTTGTCTCCATAGCAAATCTGCACCTTGCTGCTGAGGAGACTAGAACTATTTGATTTGAGCTCAGTTGGTTAGAGCATGTTGCTGATAATGCCAAGGTCATGCCTTTGAGCCCCATATGAGCCATTCACTTAAGAGTTGGACTTGATGATCTTTACAGGTCCCTTCCAACTCATATTCTGTATGTGAGGGACTAGAATGAACTCATTCCCACTAACAGGTCTGTCTAGCCTGACCCAGTCCCACCATTCCAAGCCAAGGGTGCAGCTGGGACACAGGCCAGTGAGTGGGTCTGGGTAAGCAGGCCCACAGCCAGACAGGGCAGGGCTGTGGGGAGCTGGAGGCCAGCCCCACTGCAGGGTCACAGGAGTAGAGGCTGACAGTGCCAGGACAATGACACGGGCACTTGGGCTGTGGGCAGGGTGAGGGGAAGCACCCCGGGGTGAGGTTTTGCAGAGCAAGGCACCAGCAGGCCCCAGTAGCGCAGCCAGGCCCTTCACACATTTCTCCAACCTAAAAGAAACCCGAACATTGTTTTATACCCAGATTTACTAGGCCTCTGAAGACTGTAGTCTTTAAGAAAAGCTTCTTTCCTGTATTTTCCAAACTGGAAGCAAACCTCAACTACCCAAACACGGATCCAGCTCTCCTACAGGTGAAAGAGGTTAAAGATTCCATTTTTACTCCCTAGCCCCAAGAGTGGGGCAGAATGAACAAGTAGAAATAAAAAGATAATAAATGAACTGAAAAGCAACAAAAAGCAAAAAGGTTTCTCAGTCTTCTTTGGAGACTAAGCAAAGTCACTACTTTCTCCTTACCCTCTCTATCACTGTGTGGCTCGTAGCCACAACTAATTATCTGTTAAAGACAGAAACCCACAGCAAGCACATGGCCCTGTGAAGTACTGCAGGAGTATCATTTCAACACATGCTTGAAAAGAAAGGAACAAACTGTCTTACCTTGATATCCAGACTTTCACCATCAATTCCAAACTTCTTCAGAAGGGGTAGAGCTGTTGCCTTAAGGACATCAACCTAAGGAACATAGAATTTAAAAAACAGACTCTCTATTGGAAGTTAAGTTAGTCAGTAATTTAAAAAATCACTAAATTATGAGGTGACTAAGAAAGACAAGTCTTCTTCATCGAAGGCATTCTATGGGAAGACATGGGAATGCAGGACAGAGAGATTCATCTAGTTCGACTACCACAGTAGATCATTACTAAAAAAATTTCCTAGAACAAATTACTGGCAGATGGAACTTCCTATTCTGCCTTTCTTCCTCAGCCTGATTTTGAATGCCATTGTGTAAAACAGCTTACTTGTTTCTCTGAACATTGAAACATTTCTCTGAACATTTCTGTTATTGAGAAAATAATATTCTTCTGTTATTACTAAAAAATTCCTATAGCTAAATAAATTAACGCAAGAACCACTGCATTTTTTCAATCATCACTGCAACAGCAGGCCCTTGATTTGGCAGAAAGTTCATTCTTCTATCAACAACTTCTTTTTGTCCGTTTCTAAGAAATAGAAGCTTATAAGCAGCTTCTACTGAAGCACTTAAAAGAGTCTGAAGTGGGCAACACATCATCAATGTACTCCCTTTTAAGCCAGGTGCTCACCAGGTCCAGGTCTGAGTAGAATTATCCTTGCCATTGCTCTTCCTAATTCCTAATACTACAGGGACTGCCCTCTTCTTCCTTCTTCTGAAACTTCAGTAGCATTGCCAAAAGTGATAAAAATTATTTAGCAGTGCAACAGCATAGGGAGTTACCCAACACAAACAGCTGTGGATAGACAGGATCAGGACAGCATGACCAATGAGAAACTAAACACCGATGAAGGAAACAGTCATGATGTAGACAGCATTTGAGGAGGCAGATAAAAAGCACCTTCTTTCCCATGCCTTCAGCCAGAAGTCAGAATTCTTGAGCTTCCTTTTCTCTGCTTTGAAGATAGTGCAAGCCACTGACATAATAGTAGCACATATCTCACCTACAAATCTGTGAACATTCTGTTAGAGATGCCTGAGGAGCTATGAGTGTATGTTGCAGTTCTCGTTCTTCAAATCTTGCTGGACAACATACTTCCTTTCTTACAGAGAGGCATTTGGTGTTGTTTTTAACAGTAGTATCAATATCTGAATGTCTTCACTAAAAAAAACCAAACCTGTAAGCCAATGCTTAACGTTTTGTACTCACAAAGTTTGTAGTTTTTTACAGCCAGGCTGCTTTGATTTGGCCCTTCAGTGGTATTCATTAACTATACAAATTTGACTTTTGGAGCAAAGCCTTTGCTAACATGCATGTGCACAAGCATGTGAATACCACTGGCAGAAGTTTCAGCAAGCGATCTGGTTCAAATTAAAATTACACAACATTTATCCCTCCTTCTTATGAAACAAAACATACCAGTAAAAAAGAAAGCTTTATTGTGTAGGTTAAGAACTCAAAAAACTTCAAGACTTGTCATAGTTTTTAGTCCTCAGACAAATTCCAGGTGTAATACTTATAGGTACCAGACAGACAAATAATAAGACTGACAGCTCCAATTTTGCAGCCTTAATAGAGGAGGCAATCAGCAGTATTTGAAGACCAGGAAAAGGCTGTTCTGCCTTACAGACAAGTGAGGAGTTGGGCAGGATGTGAAGTATTTCACCGGAAATCACAAAACAGCAGCTGAACTGAGTTGTAAACCCATTTTTCTAGCCTTTTGCCTATCCTCAGCCATAAACCCCATACTTCAGCTCCCCTTGGAGGGCAGTTATTCCATTTCCAAAACAGACAACATAATACCAAGTTGCACTGAAACAGATGGATCATAAAACTGATGGTATACCTCACCTAAATGACAACATCCTAAGTCCCACATATATTGCTTATTCACGAAGTTGTGTAAATGCAAATGACTTCCCTTTAAAGAAATCTACAATAGCTAAGAAAAAGGAGGAAAAGTAACTTTTAGAATCCCTTATGCAGTGCAAAGATAGAAAAAAAAAAAAAGCAACCCAACAAAAAACCCAGATAGAGACCCTACAGCGCATGGCTACCTAAGAAAGGGAAAAGCACCAGTTGGCCTGCATATCCATTAGCACTGTACAGACCATTGAGCTCCACCATACAGTGTTATGTTTCATGAAAAAGGGCCTAGACTGGGAGAAGGGGGAAGAAAAACAACAGAGTTTAACAAGAAAAAAAGAAAAGTAGGGGGAAGAAAACTCAGTAGGAAAAACTTGTTTTCTACAGACAACTGTTGAATTTTGATTAAGATTGAAGATTACTGCTCCTAAACTAAAACTTCATACGCTAGTCTCATGTCAGCATGACAGTCATTTGAATTCAAAGCCCCATGGCATAGCTGTAAAAAACCTTCAACACTTGGAAACACAAACATTAAGAATGGTTATTTTAAAACAGGTTACTGCAGCTGTATCTAAATGTCAGAATAACAATACATAGAGAAGGAAAGGAAAATAGGAGCTATTATTTGCGTGCCACCTCCATTCCTTTCAGAAAGGCACTTTACAAAAACACCTCCTGCATACATAATCACTACACAGAGAAACTTTTAACTGCCAACCCAGTCCCACATGGTTGGTCCCACAAGCTACTCAGGGTCAGATCTCACCAGTGACTGCACAGGAGAACATAATGCAAGCGTAGGCTGCCAATGAACAGTTCAGGCTGGTATTCTAAAGGCTTATCTCTTCCTGACGAGCCCGAACAAAGTAGCATTCCTCTCACCCATTTAGGATGTGTCACTCACACAGTAACAATACTGTGCAATATAATCATAGAATCATGGAATGTTTTGGGGTTGGAAGGGACCTTAAAGATCATCTAGTCCCACACGCCCCTGCCTTGGGCAGGGGACACCTTCCACTGGACCATGTCCCCATTCATCCTGGTTTTGAACACTGCCAGGATTGTGGCATCCACAACTTCTCAGGCCCATCTGTTCCAGTGTCTAACAACATACCCAGTAATATGTAAAATACTTTTAGTAGTAATCTCACCACAGTCCCCCTTGGAACAAGTGCATGTTCAGTGTCCACGGTATTCTTTTGGACTGATGCCAGCTGTCAAAGAGCTTTCCATTGCACCCTATTGGCAGGCTATTAATGTATGTAAACAAACACTAAAGTAAACACAGGCTCTTATACTCCACAAACCCAGCCTGACCTGTGCCTCACTGAACTCAGCTGAAGTCTTTCCTTCCACAAGATGTCCTTTAGAAACACTCTTCCTCTCACCTGGACCTCTTCTACTCTCCTCACAGCAGGAGATCCACAATATTCCCTTGCGTCCACCTGACAAGGAGGTGTCTGGTAAAGAGCCACCTCAAACCATACAGCAATCACATCCTACAAATACTTTTGAGGCTGTCAAAGCCCAGCAGGTCAGCCAACTGTTCACTGCTACCACGAGAGAAAGGTCACACTCCTCTGGTTGCACACATATTCCTGCTACTTGCCTCATAGACGCCTCCCACTGGCTACAGATCTTCATAAACTGCTCCAATGTGGGTTCCCCATGGGTTCACAAGTCCTGCCAGCAAACCTGCTCCAGCATGGGCTCCTCTATCCATGGGCCTGCAGGTCCTGGCAGCACCCTGCTCCAGCACAGGCTTCCCATGGGTTCACAGCCACATTCAGGCATCCACCTGCTCCAGNCACCCGCCGGCGCCAGCGTGGAGTCCTGCAGAGGCTGCAGGTGGATATTTGCTGTGGTGTCAACATTCATGGATTGCAGGACCACAGCTGCCTCACCACGGTCTTCATTATAGTCTACAGGGGAATGTCTGCTCCAGTGCATGGAATACGTCCCATTTTCCACTGACCCTGCTGTCTGCAGAGCTGTTTCTCTCACATATTCTGACTTATCTCTCCAGCAGCAGGTTCCACAGTTCCACCCCCTCCTCTTCCTCCTTAAAGCTGTTACCCCAGCAGTGCTACCACCATCACTGATGGGCTCAGCCCTGGCCAGCAGTGGGTCTGTCTTGTAGCCAGCCGACCTGGCCTCTGTTGGATGAGGGGGAAGCTCCTGTCAGCTTCTTACAGAAGCCACCTCTGTAGCATCTCAGCTAACAAAACCTGGCCATGCAAATCCAATACAACTCACTAAGTTGAAATAGAGAGGTTCTTATGATGCCTTAGGTTTTAACTTTTATATTTTTCAAATCCTGTACTGCCTAGTGTGTAACTCTGAAGTTTCTTGTGGCCTGTTAGCCGCTGTTCTCTCATGCTGGTTAGACACAACAAACCTCTCTAGGTTTCCACATCAAGGACACCAGGCCCCAAAATATGTAAACTAAAAGCCTCTGAGGTGGCAAACTTGGGGTAATTACATCGTGAACTGAGGTTATAATTGGAGAATTAACCCTGATATGTAAATGAACCAAACTTATAAAAGTGTGAAGAACTTGAGACCCAGGGTCCATCTTAGGTGTAGCCTTTTGATTGCCCAGGATGTACCTTCGAAGGCCCTTCAAATAAATACCTATCCTTTTATTCTTTTATTTTGTCTAGTCTCTGTGTTTTAGGTGGCCACCTCAAGGCATCATTACATGAAGAGCAGAAGGGAAAACACCTAGCTCATTTTAAACTCCCACATTGTATTCACATTTGTTTGCCTTTCCATCTTCTCCTTGGAAAGCAGAAAGCATACAGATGGATAAACAAATTTAAGCATCCCTTTTTGGGCAAGCATAGGTAATAATTGTTCACCTAGTTTATAAACATCCTCTGTCTACTGAAAAATAAAAGCCAAAATCAAATTAAAACCAAGTTTCCATTTACTTAAGCATACAAATCAATTAGGGGAGCACTTAAATTTGTGCTTTTAGTCTCAGCAATCAGCAGAGCCATATTCTATACAAAACAACTTGTAAAAGTCCTTAAAGTCCTTATTGGTGTGCACCAGGATTAATGTTTACTCAGGCAAGTTAAATAGACATAAACCAGGTTTAAACCTATTTCAGCAGCTGGTATTCTGTGATAACCACTTAAAAAGTTAACAAGTATGAGCTGAGTCACAGTAACTGAAGTTATTACTGTGTTGTGACTAACAACTAGTGTGTAGTTGCTACTATAGCACAATGAACTTAAGATGTAACTTATTTACATTTAGTGTCAGGAGCTTGGAGTCAGCCGATGTACGCCAGCCCACTTGTCTGAGCTCTGGCAAGTGCAAGCACCCTTCAAGCACAAACTGGCCTTAATTCTTGCACCCATTTGAACTAAGATAGTTTAATCTCAGGCCCATGTGACTGATGCTCAAAAGGGGATAATTTCCAGAATCAAGACTCAGTTGCTTTAGATGAGTGTCCAAACTTCCTTGAAAGCAATATGAATATTGGACAACTCTTCATCTCCAGGTTATGCAAGAATTTCTCCATTGTGATTAAATAGTCAACAAAAAAGGACTTCTTTGATTCTTAGTACTTACCAGTTACATGAAGTACCGTTAATCACAATGACTGAAAGGGTAGCAAAAAATGCTTTCTCTTTTTTTCTTAGAGCACTGTGTACCACCCACTTTGATCATCCTTTGACTCACATGGATGTCTCACAGAGCCACAGGTGAGAGAGTTTTTTAAATGA
Source organism: Edolisoma coerulescens (assembly GCA_013397115.1). Taxonomy (NCBI): domain Eukaryota; kingdom Metazoa; phylum Chordata; class Aves; order Passeriformes; family Campephagidae; genus Edolisoma; species Edolisoma coerulescens. The sequence continues at coordinate 41,004 of VWZW01000336.1, read as the reverse complement.
CCAGGGAAGCACAGCTGAAAAGTCATAAATTCTAGCAGGACTCAGGGGCTCCTGTAGTATCCGTAATTATACTTCACAGGTATTTGTATTCACTTAAACTGGTTACATTTTCAGATGACAGTGTGTCCTTAACCTACTCAGAGGAAAATAGACAGTGTCCAATCACCATTCAAAAAGTAAAGTGTAATGCTGTTCTCTAAAAAGAAGTTTATGTTTGGAGTTTTTGGAGAAAAATAAATAAAGAGCATAGCCACTAATCATTACTTCAGCATTCTGTCTCCCACAGTTAGTTTTTGTAACAACACTGGTACAAAACAAAGGACTGCAGATGAGTAATAGAAATCAAGGCAAGCATTTCATAGGCATTTGACCTACCACACTTTCTGGCATGTTTCTGAAGAACCAGAGAGTTATTACATACTTTTGCTACTGCAATTTCTTAATCACCGTGTGACTTTTGTTTCTAATAGAAAGAAGGCTTGACAGCAGCAGTGGTATGACAATGTCCAGATCCAACAGAAGAGAAAGATTCCTTCCTTTTTGCATTTTTTCAAATTTTAAAGACACTTTCTTCTTTATACAGTAAATACACACATGGGGTAAGAGAAATAATCTACTGAAATCCCAAGAGAAGAGGAGAACCACACCTGTGGCAGGGCCTCACACTGCATTTAACAGGAGTTTGCAGGGGAGAAGACAGGAGCAGTGCAGAACTGAAAGTCAGAAAGGGGATGACAAACTGAAGTTTAGAGTGTGATACGGTTGAGCAGGTGCTTCTTTGCCTCAGAGAGTTTGCTAATGCTGCAACAATGGATACTTCTGGATGTGACAGATGATAAAAATGCAACATGTTTTAGACACTTCTTCCTAATCTTGTTATTTCAGGGGAAAAAAATATCCTCCTCTGATACTTGAACTTTATTACTTACCGAAGGATCTACTTGATCGTTTGTTACTCCCCTCAAGACAATCTTCAAAGGGTGCTTCATGAAAGGTGCCAAGCAGAGCAGACTTTCCAAATAGTAGCCAATACCACGACTGGGGCTGCAGTCATGTTCCAGCGAGCCTCCGTACAGCAGACCAGGCTGATAATACAAGGTAGTACCTGGGGAAGAGGCCGGGGGAGCAAACCAAATGAGAGCGCTGTAACAACACCAGCCATTACTACAGCATAAAAACCCTTTGCAACAATGTATGCGGGCAAATAGGAAGCAGAAGACTATACCGAAGACGGTAGCACTTCCAGCACAGTTTACATGTCTGCAGCTAATAAATCCTGCACATCATTTTCCTCCTTTCCCTTCCCCCCAGAACCAAGGATTTCTTAGCAATATCCAAGATGCTGATACAAGCAATTAGCATCCTCCACAGAAGCTAAACCTTCATCAGTCCATCAGGTCATTGGTGTCTTGGCATATCTGATGGTAAATCGTTTGCTTTACTGACCAACTGAAAATCACTAGAACCCTTAAAAAAAAAAAAAGAAGAAGAAGAAAAAAACTCAGTCCAGGAGAGGTTTTTATGTGAGATGCTTTTCACTCTAATCAAACCCTTTTCTAAGCATGAATAAGTAAGCAGTCTGGCTAAGAAGTTTGCCTCCGTAGAGGGTAAATCTTTTTCTTCTACAAAAATCAATTCTGGTACAGAGGAACCTTTCCCCATTACGAAATCCTGCATACCTGACAAAATACTAATTTTAATTCTTGGGCAATACAGTTTCCTTAGCTCTCTGAATTATGGTGGAGCACTGACCTTCTTGCATGTGATCAATTACTACAAAATTTGTCAACTTTGTTATTTCTGATCTTCTCACTCAATCGTATCTGAACACCTACCTCTATCAAGACAAGACTTCAATGCTACTGCAGAAACTGATAAATCCTGGAGACCAGAACAGACAAAGCAGAAAAAACCAGATCTCACCTGTTTGGTTTATTTCAATCCGTGAGCCATTGGTCACTTTGTCAATCAGGCGAATAAAACTTGCTTCAAAATCTAAGGAGTAGAGCACAGACAGAATTATAAAGTTTCTTAGAAGTTCAACACCTTACTGGTACTTTAACCCTTTCCTACCTTCCATGACAGTAAGGCTACTGTCACACTTCAAGATGTGGTATTGATGCCTTAGGTTTTAACTTTTATAGTCTTCAAATCCTGTATTGCCTGGCTGTAACTGAATTTTCTTGTAGCCTGTTAATTTCTGTTCTCTCATGCTAAGATAGACATAACAAAGCCTCTCTAGGTTTGCTCCAAGGACACCCAGACTGTCCTACGCCCAAAA
>VWZW01000336.1:9325-35386 GCA_013397115.1 Edolisoma coerulescens | reverse complement strand
TGTAGCTGAGGCACTGCGCCTCGCTCGCCGCGCCGCCCGCCATCCCGCTGCCCACGTGGTTGGAACAGGAAGCGCTGGGACAGCGGCGGGGGCAAAGGGCAGGGGGCGGGCGGGCTCTGGGAGGGGTCGCACCGCCCCCGTGCTTCGCATCCGCCGGGACCGCGACGTGGCCGGCAGCGCTCGGCGGCGGGGCCGTGGTGAGAAGGGCCGGCTTGAGTTTGTCGCGACAGGGGTGGCAGCCTCTGCCTTTTCCTCTGCTCTCCCAGCCTGCCTGTTTTCATTTGAAACTTAAGGAGTGTGGAAGTGTCGGGAAATGTGTCTGACCGAAGCCCGGTGCCCGGCCCGCTGCTCCTCCGGGCGGTGCGGGCTCTCCCTCGGCGGGCGGGTAAGGACGGCCCCGAGCGGAACGTGGGGCCTGCACAAGGGTACTGTCCCCACATCAAAATGAGTCAGTTTCTGGGAACACGTTCCTTAGGCAGTACTTTTCAGTAATTTATCCCTGGCTATCTTAAGGAAAACTGAGCGGAGGAATGAGTCCTGCTCGTGGTCTTTGGGACAGTCGCTTTGCTTAATGATGGTGACAGGATCCTGCTGTCCTTGAGGAGGAGACTGACTAAAGCTTTCAGTCTCTTATTTTAAGAGAAACCTGGCTTACAGTGGAGGTATGACAACGTCGATTGTTAGGCTGTATTTACATGCCCAGGTAAAGAAGTTTCTTAGAATGGAATAGTCTAGTTGGAAGGGATGTACAAGAATCATTTAGCCCAGCTGCCTGAGCACTTCAGGGCTGACCCAAAGGTAAAGCAGGTTGTTGAGGGTGCTGTCCAAATGCCCCTTACACACTGACAGCTCAGGGCATCATCAGGCTTGACCAGCCTCTCTATAAAGAAATGCTTCCTAATGGCGAGTCTGAACCTCCCCTGGCGCAGCTTTGAACCGTTCTCACACATCTATCACTGGATCCCAGGCAGAAGAGATCAGCACCTCCCTCTCCACTTCCCCTCCTCAGGAAGCTGTAGAGAGCAAGGAGGTTGCCCCTCAGCCTCTTTTTCTCCAAACCAGACAAGCCCAAGGCCCTTAGCAGCTCCTCACAGGCCGTGGTGTCCAGTCCTTCCACCATCTGTCTTGCCCTTCTGCAGACACCTTTGAGGACCTTCCCATCGCTCTGAAATGGTGGAGCCCAGACCTGCACCCAGCACTGAGGGGGAGGCCCTGCCCCAGCGCCGGACACGGAGGGACGGTCACCTCTTTGGACGGCCGGTGATGCCGAGTTTGGTGCAGCCAGGATGGGTTTGCTGCCCTCCTGGCTGCCAGGGCACGCTGCTGGCTGCCACAGAGCCTGCTGCCAACCAGCACCCCCAGAGCCCTCTCTGCAGCCCCAGAGCTGCCCCTCTCCCAGTTTAGGCTTCTGTCTGGTGTTTCTCTATCCCAGGTGCAGAATCTGGCATTTTGACTTGTCATTTTCATGTCACTGGTGATTGCCCAGTGCTCCGCTGTATCCAGATCCCTCTCTCTGCAAGGACTCTTGTCCCTCAAGAGAGTCAACAGCATCTCCCAGTTTGGGAGTCAGACTATTTTCCTTACAAGCTATAACCATTTTTTATTTTACTAAATTGTTTTCCAGAGACTAAAACTTTTTTTTTTTTTTTAACCCAGGATAGGCACACTTTACAGAAACTGGAGGAAATAAACCACCTGTTATTAGCTGCTTGCTGGCTTTTGTGATCAACATGCCTAAGGATTTTTGTTGTGTTGATAAACTGGTCTGCAAGCTTTGTATCACAGAATAACAATGGCTTGGTTTGGAAGGGACCTTTAAAGATCATCTAGTCAGCCCTCATAGTATGGGCAGGAATGCCTTCCACTGGACCAGGTTGCTGAAAGCCCCATCCAACCTGGCCTTCAACACTTACAGGTCCCCACTGGGCATCCACAACTTCTGTAGGCAACGTGTGCCAGTGCCTCACCACCTTCACTGTAGAAAGATTTTTCCTTATGTCCAGTTTAAATCTATCCTCTTTCAGTTTAAAACTCTTGCCCTTTGTCCTGTCACTACTTCTTGGTAAAAATTCTCCCTCTGTCTCTCTGATAAGCCCCCTTAAATACTGAAAGACTGCAATGAGCTCTCACCAAGGCCCTCTCTTCTCCAGGCTGAACAATCTCAGCTCTTTGAGCCCTTCCTCAAGGAGAAGTTATTCCAGCACATCAATAACATTTGTGGCCCACACCTAGACTAGCTTAATCAGGTCCATGTCACAGAATCACAGAGTCAGAATCACAGAATTGATTAGGTTGGAAAAGACCTTGGAGATCATCAAGTCCAACCCATGACCAAGCATCGCCTTGTCGACTCAACCATGGCACTGAGTGCCACATCCAGTCTTTCCTTAAACACCTCCAGGGACAGTGACTCTATCACCTCTCTGGGCAGCCAATTCTAATGCCCAATCACCCTTTGTGTGAAGAAATGCCTCCTAATGTCCAACCCAAATCTCCCCTGGCACAACTGTGCCCTCTTGTCTTTCCTGAGCAGAGGACTCCAGAGCTGGATGCAGAAATCCAGGTGGGTCTGACAGGCGTGGAGTAGAAAAGGGCAATCATGTCCTTGACCAGCTGGATGCACTGCTCTTTATGCTCAAGTCCAATTTTTCACATATCAGTATGCCAAATTTCTTCTCCATAATCCATTTACCACCCAGCCTGTGGAGATGCTGTGGATTTCCCGGACCCAGGTGCTGAGGCAAAAAATCAAACCCAGAAAAATTATACATCTAAATCAAAAGACGATATCTGTTCAGAAACAAAGCTTAAGAAATTTTTTTAAAGGAAGCAGGTTGAGAAATTTGTGGAAAATGAGGATTAAAAAAATGACAGCAGTTAAATAGCATTAGTTCACATATGCGATGCCCAAGATTTCTGAGATACGGGCAAAAATATCTAGAGATGTTAATGATTCATATGCAGATGAACATCTCCATCTTTTTAGAAAAAGAGATTTGTTATGGAAAAAGAATTGTTATGGAGAGTTTAGTGACATCAAAGAAATGTCGCTTTCTGTGTGTAGGAAAATAGTTGCCAGTTGCGACCTTGATCTACGATAGAAAAGAGGGTGGGCCTTGGGCAGCAGAAATTCTTTTCTGTAATGCACTGGGCAGAAAACTGTGTGTATGGGGAAGGTAAAGAATGTACATACCTTCTCAGAGCTAGTAAATCTATGTCCAAACTTCACAAAAATTCTTAAAACTTTCTTGATAAATCAGTGGTTTGTTTTCCTGCTTACAGACAGTTAAATTCAGTCAAGTCTCTGCATAATTCCTTTGGGTTTCAGAGTTTGGAGGGTATTTTGGAATTCCAGAACAAACAGTGCCAAACTTCATGATTAATGGGGAAGTCTGACACTTACTGTTTCCTATTTTCAGGGAACAATTTTGTCTCCTTTCATGTCCATCATTCACAGGCCTTTTAGACATAATTGCAGGATAGTAGTTAAATAACAGTTTGCTGTGAGGTTGTTGATATGGTATGTGATAGAGAATGAACACTCTCACTGAAATCAAGACGGTCTCCTGTGAAGACAGCTGTGTAAAAGGCTTTCAGGTGCTGCTAATGGAACTATGTTTTTCACTGCATTGTCTGAACTTTGTATCCTAGATTTGAATTGAAAACATCTAGTCAAATATGTCTGCTTTAAATGAACTCTCTGCTGTGGTTCATTTCTCTTCCTTTGTGTACTCCCCTGCTCTCCCACACATGTATTTTTAGTTCTGTCCATCCTGTCCTTCTGTGACTTCCAGTTACTTGCTATCATCTGTTAACAATTTGCAAGTATTTGCTTTATGTCGAGGCATGGGAAAACAAAATTGGGAAAACAAGATTGGGAAAACAGTCTCCCCCAAAAATGATTCCACTGGCAGCCAGAATTTTCTCATGTAACTGAAATAAGATACTTCTGTAAAAAATCACTGGCAGATAGACTGAAAAACACTACTCTGCTGGTATAATGTAAGTATCCCTGTAATGAGAGCTCGATCTCTCATAAAAATACCCAGTGACATAGAAGAGGGATTTTCTTTCCCTGGGAATGCTGGTAGCATGTTGTCCTAGATGTTCAAGGATTTCTGGAGTCAGGAAAAAGATTTTTTTCAATGGCCTAGAGGTGGCACAGAGAGACTGAGTGGCACCTCATAGAGGTATACATGTCATGATCTGGGCTGTTGTCACAATTTAAGCTCAAAATGTAAAGCTGTTACTGGTTTACCTTTAATACTCAGGGAAAATGTTAATTTTCATTTAATCAATGGTTGGAGAACATGACAGTCTCCTGATATTTTAATCACTTGAGATAAATAATATGGAAAAGGTCATTACAGAAATTTTCAAAAGATCTCTGCCTTTTGCTAATGTGTGAGGGCTCCAAGTATCCAAAAAGGTAACACTATTTTCTGAATTTCTATTAGTTTACATATCTCCCAAGAGTTTTCACACAGTCTCAGAAACACAGCTATATAACTTCTCTTTTACTTGAACGTAATGTTTTTTCCTATTTAGGTGTATTTTGAGGGATGTCTAAAAAATATGTGATGAGTGCTTTTTATAGGACTAAAATTACAAACTCCAAATACAGCTCAAAAGAACCACTGGGACAACAGAGATGTTTTTCAAATAATTAAAATTCTCTACTTGATTATTATCAATCTGTGACTGAAATAAAGTATTGCCATTGCTTGTAACAGGACATAAGCCATGTACTGAGTTTCCAAGGCATCAGAACAGAAGCTTGTTGCCACTTGGGTTCCAGAGAGTTTAATCTTCTGAAGATGCAGAGGCAGCAGCTTGTCAGATTTGCACTGTCTGAATGTTCTTTGATCTGCTTGCAGCTTTGCTTTGCTTCCTTCAATTATGAGAGCAGTTTTGACAGGTTTTCTATGGCTAATTTATTTTTCTTGTATTAATTGTTTCTTTTCTTGGGTGCAGACCTGGAGCTGGACACAACTGGTTTAGCAAAAAAGACAAAGAAACTATCTAATATGTGTGGCAGGTACTCCATACAGTAAACTCAGATGTAATGTAGAGCTGCAGACTAGTGAGGAAAAAGCAAGGTGTAAAATTGTGTTAGCAAGCATACAAAAATAGCTCCGAGAGAACCACAGAGGGATGAAGAAGAAGCTGTCAACATAAGCATGGCATTCTTCCTCATGAGGGACTCCAGATGCTGACAACTTGCTGTAACCCCACCCCCCTCACCTGAGTGAGTCCATGACCTTGGGGCCTAGGGAAGGAGGGGAGAGGGGTGAACACAACACCAGAAGAATGGTAGAAACTAAGAAGTGTGTGTGGAGCAATTAATTTTTTATGTAATAAATAATAAAACTTAATAATGGTAATATAGCATAAACATATACTTTCTCTTATAATTACATCTGAATTAATAATTCTTGAATGAGACTGTTAGGATTTCAGTTATGTTAGCAGTAGATTTTTCACTTTATAAATAACGTGTGTTTCATCTTTGTCATAAATAAGGTTTTGAGTGTAACAAGCTTGGTGTACAGGCAATAAATTTCTGTCTGAAGAATATACATTTACTAGGAAACTTAAGAGTTTTGGAACAACCCATATTATGTATAAGTGTTAATTTGCTATATTCAGCCATCTGGGAGGAATAATTCATTAGGCTGGTTAATTAGGGTAGGAGTGACACCACAAAAATGATACTGTTGTATCCCTCTTTGCAATAAAACACTATTTAAATCTAAATAAAGAATCACAGCTCTAAATGTTTGGTTTGTAAAGAGTTATGTATTTGCTACTTTAAAGGAAACAGTTCAACAACAACATTTCATACTACACATTTCAACCTATATCTAATTAAAAAAATAAAAATATGCTCCTCAAGTGTTCTTGTTCTTGATGGTATACATTTTTTGAGGGAGAATTTTCAGCTGTGTTGTGTATATATGTTAGACTTAATTGGATAAGTATTTCATGCATTCTTAAAAAAAAAAAAAAACAAAGCGTGATTAGTGGGGTATCTTGTTTAACAAATACAACATCACAGCCTAATCTAGTTTGGAATCCAGATCTGTAGTCCAATCTGTGGACCAAAGCAAGGTCAGACTGGGTTGCTCAGGGCTTTATCCAGTTAGATCTTAAAAACCTCAGAGAGCTGAGTCTACTAATACTTAGATTCCACTGCCTTACTTACTACTACTACTTACTGAGTCCTGCCACTTATCTTAGTAAGGAGCCTGTCCCTGCCTTCTCAGTAACCGTCTCGTGGGTGCTGGAAGGCTGCCAGTAGGTACTCCTGAACCACCTTCTCTCCAGTCTGAACAAGCACGGTTCCATCTGCCTGTGGCAGTGTCTCTTCTCCAGCCCCTGATCATCTTGATCACTTCCTTCTAAACCTGCCCCAAATGATCAATGCCTGTTTTGTACTGGAGGGCCCAGTACTGGCCACAGTACACAGACATGGCCCAAGAAGTGCCTAATACAAGGGGATAACTGTTTTCCCCGATGTAGTGGCTACCCTCCTGTTAATATGGCTCAGGATGTTAGTGGCCACGTGCTGGACGGTGCTTAGCTGGCTGTAGACCAGTTCTTCCCAGTTTTCTTCAGCAGAGCTTCTGCCTTGCTGGTCAGTCCCCAGCCTCCACTGCTGGAAGCAGCTGGTGTGTCCTGGGTGCAGGACTTTGTACCTGCCTTTGCTGGATTTTGTCAGGGTCCTGCTTGGCCCCTCCCCCCACCTGTTCCTGTGGAACTCCACCTCCTGCCCCTGTGCCCATCCACTCAGGCCACATGGTTTGTTGTTACTCACAAAACTGATGAGGGTGCACTCTCCTACCAGGGTTATTCACAGACACTAGACACAGCAAGGCACCGGGACAGACCCGGGAAAAACACACTCACTAATGGCATTTGGTAGGGTGCAAAACACTGAGCACTACACTTCGATTCCAGCCAGTTTTTTACCCACCTAATTGTACATCCCTCCACCAGATGAGGTACAAAAATTTTGTGGGAGACCACGTCAGACGTCCTGCCAAAGTCAGTATATATAACTTCTTCCTCATGTAAGTAACCATTTCATTTTGATACAAAGTACAACGCTTGGGAAGTAACTACCCAATAGTATTAAAGAAATTCAAACTCAGAAGAAGGTATTTAGATCTCAAAGGAGCATACCTGACAGCAACTCTTTTGACAATTTAAGGCTTAATAAGCCTCTTTAAAGAATTTCTTATGTTTGAAAAAAATGCTGAGAAATATAGAAGATTATTTATTGGTAAGATCATTTGGATTTGTTTGAAACAAGATTTTGGTTACTGTTCAGTCACCATGAGGGTTAATTCTACACTCACTAAGCAAGAGTTAGGTTTTTAATTTATTACTGTAGGCTACATGTGTGAAAAAGATTAATCAGAATACAGTGCAAGTTGTGTTATATAAATATTAACTACTCTGTTTAGATGTGAATAATTAAGTCGGAATAAAGATGATAAAATGTCATTTTCTAAACATCAAAATGAGAACTGCCAAAATAAGCACTTGCCTGTCTTGCACAGAATAGCTGTGTAAAGATTTGTATACAAACTAGTGAGCCATTGACCAGTTATTCCCTTTTCCACTTCTGAGAATGTTACAACTATTGCACAAAACCACTAGGGCAAGGTTTGGACTTCAGCAAAGATAGCCAAGGAAAGGGGAACAGTAATTTCTTTTACTTCCTACTTTTTGTAATCTATGTACCCACTTCTGTTCTGCAAAGGCCATAGGCTAGTAAGAACCTGTATGTGTATGAGAAGTGCCTTTCTGTCCATTTCCACCCCTTCCTCATGAATCTGTTATGAAGTTTCAGAGAGTTTTCTAAATAGTCCTTAACAAAGAGATTGTCTTAGCATTCCTGTCTGGAGTTCTGAGCTGCTCAATAGTGCCTGTAGAGAGGCTGAACCTCAGGCTTCCTTTTTAACAGGCAGATAAATTATTGCTGCTATTTATACATGGTGGCATTGGAGATTAATTATCTCTCTGATAAGTTGTATTCGCTGGATATGTATTTCGTATAATACCTTCCATTTTCCCATATATTTGCTTTAGGAAGATTTATCAACACATTTTGTGGACTTCTGCCATTTAGAAGTCTCTGAAGTGTGGAGCTTAAAACAAATAGTGTGGCTTCCAGCATTTAAATGGCTTTTGTTGCCAAATTTTGTTTAAGACTGTGGTGCTTTGGCAGACTGAGTTGTTGCCCTGGGAACACTGCTAAAGCCCTGAATGTTTCACTCTTTCTGACCTACTACAATCTGGAATAGAGGTATTACTAGGTTCATTTATGAAGGTTCACATTTCTCAATGTAATGAGCTTTATGCTTACAGTAAGCTCTATGTGCTAAGCCAGTGCCTTCCTACTTAATTGTTAAGGCAATTTATTTTGCTGACTGGGGAGTTTTGGGGCTATATTCCCATTTCCTTACTGTTCCAAAGTACCAAACAACCATTTGAATATTTTCTAATGGCTTTACTTGTTTCAATGTAAAACTATTGAAATGAAATGAGATTTTAAAACAGGAAGCTGAATTTCATTAATGTTTTGGCTGTAGCTCTGCTTTCTGCTCACTTTTTCACTGTGACCCTTCTGGTACAGTAGCTGAGATCCATCAGCATCTCCAGAACCTTTAGCAGGAAGGCTCGCTTCTCCTGCCGTGGACATGACAGTGAACACTCGGGAAACAGGACAATCTTATGTTTTGGCCAAAACATTGTGTTCTGCTGTAGCTGAAAATCACTGAATCATATCTGTGGGAAAGGACCTCTGGGTATTTGGAAGAGCACTACGCAGAACAAGGACAATCTGCAGCTGTTCACGTTCAAGTATCTTAAACAAAACTCAGGCATAGCTCGTTAAAAACGCAGCTGCCTGCTGCCAGACAGTGGGAGCTTATTTGTGAGAGACCAGCAAGAGCAGGGCTGCTGCATGGGGGTGGATGAGCTGAGCAAAGTCAGCCACAGCCTCAGGGCACCGGGGCGGGGCAGGTCAGCGACAGCAATGGGACGTGTCAGCAGCCGAACAGCCATCAGGTGACAGCCAGGTAGGGAGCCATGTCCCGGCTCAGTTTGGGAAATACTTACGATAGTTCAGGAAAGTGGTGGAGTCACCATTCCTGGGGGTACTTAAAAGGTGGACTTGTGTCAATTTGGGACATGGTTTAGGGGTGGACTGGCAAAGTTGGGTTACGTGTTGGGCTCGGTGACCCTCAAGGTCTTTTCCAAACTAAGCGATTCTGTGATTCTATGACTGAGAGGGGGCAGGGGCTGAGGGCTCGGGGAGCAGCCAAAACGGGCCTCTTGGGCAGAGGGGTGCGGGGCAGCTGGTCAGGGCCTGTTCGNGCGGCGGGAGCAGCGGGAGCAGCATGGTGGTGCCGCCGCTGCTGCGCGCCGTCATCATGGGGCCGCCGGGCTCCGGGAAAGGCACCGTCTCCGCTCGGATTATCAAGCACTTCGGCGTGAAGCACCTCTCCAGCGGCGACCTGCTGAGGGACAATATGCAGAAGAAGACAGGTGGGAACGGGGACGGGGGTGGGGATGTGTGCGCGGCGGCGACAATCCCTGTTCCCGTCCCCGTCCCGCGAGAACGGTCCCCACGCAGCCGGGCGAGAGCTCCCGCGTGACACAGCCGCGCTCCGGGGAAGGGACACACGCTCACGACACGCACTCCTGCCCCCAGCCCCTCTCCTTCCCTCCCTTCCCCCTCCGAGAAGGGAGGGCGCTTCTTTAGGGGGATTTGCCGCTCCCCAGTCCCATCTCTCTGTGTCCCCCCCAGGCAGAGGCTGGATGTCTTCACAGAGCTCTTCTGGAGGCCAGAGGCCACTGAAGTGGGCCTCTTATCTGCAGCCGTGGGTCCTCCACAAGCTGTCACTTGCCAGCCTCTTCATAAAGGTGAACGGGGTTATCTGGGGTTATCCCGTTTCCCTTGTATTGTTACACCTCATTGTTTCCTTGTCTTGATGCTTTTTGTAAGCACCCAGTGGTTTTTGTAGCTGTTTCTAATAGCTCTGATAGTTTCTCATGGTTCCTTCAGCTGGAAGCATCTTAAAAGGGAAAAATACTCACATTTTTTAACAGGCAGGGCAAGAGGACGGGTTTTGGGCAATCAGACTTTTTCAGGTATTAATTTGCTGGCCAGAAGTAGAGGCACCTAGAATTGTTAATTGTTAATTCCAAAATTAGGCCTAGTCCTGAGCTGGCGGGCATAACATGGTGCTTTCAAAAAAAACAATGGGCAAAATTTTCCAACTGCGTAACTTTAAAAATTATTGTTGTCTTATGAGTTCATATCATGCTCAGGTTTCAGCATGGTCTGTGTTACATACAGTGGTGCTTGTACTAGGTAAAGATACGAATTATTCTTGCTGTATGGTCCTAGCTTGACCTCTGGCCTCAGTTGAGATGGCACAGTCCCTCTCTCTGGTGGATTTTTGCAATGATGGAAAGTTCCCTCCTGGCTTCCACATCTGCTTTTCTATATGATGGGGTGAAAAACCTTGTAAGAGCCATCTCAGGCTGCACATGATGAAGTGAGAGTATTATTATTTCCAACAACTTCAAGCTGTAGAGTACTACATTCACTTGTGAGTATCTCTGTAGTATTATGCTTAGATAACTGGCAGTCTTAGTTTTGGAACACTCATAAACATGTTTGAAGGTGAAAATTTATCTCTATTGTGAAATCAGTTGTGATGTGATTTCCACATCCTCACACAAATTCTGTTTACTCAGCAAGGATAATGACTTTGGTACTGTGACTGACTTTACTATAGTTGATATCCATAAGTTAAGAATTTGCTAGGAGCACACCTGCACAGACATATCTGATCATATGCACGCTACTTCTATTTGGTTGCACAATCATAAGTCTTTATTTACAGAGGGTCACAAAACTGTTCTGTTATGAACTTTCAGTGTAAGACCTAGTGGGCAGCCATTCCAGAAAATGAAGGAAATATGTTATTTTACCAAGTGCTTTGAGGTTTACACTGTTTGCTAAATACTTTAGGTTTTTTGCAAGACCATAGAACACCAGAACCATGCTGAAGGTTGTGTGAGAAGAGGACATTGCAAGTGGAAATATCATATTGCTTGAATTGAGAAGGGAGCCTGAAGTGATGGAGACAGAAGTGATTACGCAAAGAATTCTAGGTGGGTTGGACAGATGAAAGACCGTGAAGGAGAGCAAAGGTGTGAACTGGAAGTTTAGCAGGCACATTAAAACTCAGAATATGAGGAAAGAAGTCAGTGGATGGTTTAAGAGGTGAAGTTTGCTCTAAATTAGCTAGAGCAGAATTTACCAGAATCTGCTATAGAGTTTCTCATTCAAGTAAACCCAGATGGAACTACTGCAATTTCATTGAAAGTCAGTCACTAGTTGCAGAAATGGTTTCCGGAGGGTTGAGACGAAGTATGAGGTAGCAGGACTAGGTAGTGCACTGAAAATAGGAGAACAACTGAGAGGCAACTCAGAGAGCCTTGACAAGTTCAGTCAAGGCAAAGATTCACAAGTTTTGATCATAATAGAAGAGTCCTGCAATTTCCAGCTTATTTGGAAACGTGTTACACTAAGATGGGCTGTTAAATCCCTTGGAAAATTATATTTAGTTAACAGTAGTCATCTGGTGCAAGTTTTGCATTTCCTGCCTTGTGAAAATGGACATTGTTGAAAAGTCCTGTTGAAGATTTGTGGTTATTATCATGTTCTACTGGAGAGTGGAGACCACCTCTCTAATGCTAAGGTAATTATTGTCTGATTATGTCTAGAGCTTGTTTGCTCTAATGTGGTTAGAACATGCCAATCTTTTGGTAAAACCACAGAACATGGATACTTGTCATCACCTAGAAAGGAAAGAAACCTGTATTTCCTGTAATTGTGAAGATTGCCGTGCCTGTAGTGGTTTCAGACCCAACCTGAAAAAACCCAGAACTAAATAAAACCTACAAAACCCCATGAAATCCCACTCCCAATAGCAGGGGTGAAAAAAAAGCTATGATCTAGTACCAACTTTTTGTCCTTATGTATGACTATTTGGGTACAGTTGTGCCTATTTTTTTCCTTCTGTAATAGTGACTTTCCAATTGACCTGAGTTCTGCAGAGAGGGGCGGAAGGCAGCATTTTTCACGCTCTGTTGGTCTAAAAATAGCTTGCCGTATTCTAAACCTCTCTGGGCCCAAAAACTCACGAATCTTTCCAAAGTAAGTAGGAATCGTTCCCTGTGAACCTTGCCTTGTGCGTATTTTTAGATCATTGTGGCTAGAGCAATGCTGCAACATAAATCAGTAGCAGAGCCAAGCATCAAGTACACATTAAACCATCTAGGTGTGAGTTATTCCTCCTCCCAACCTACTTTTTCAGGATACATGGTTCAAAGCACACTAGAATAGTAAAAGAGGAATGAAGAAGGGAGGTAGGGAAAAGAAGAGACACTTTGTACCCAGGCAGACGGTCACCTTCTTTCCAGTTTGTGATGTGCTGGAGGACTCAGGCACCACTGTCTGACTCTTTTCAACATAGTGAGCATTATTTGAAGTCTGGCCAAGGTGCATAGTGCCTATTTCTAAATGGTCTTTGTACTTTTCAAAGCCTTACTACAGATGTTAACAGGCAGTAAGGGGAAATTGTTCCTTTAGCGCCTTTTTTTTTTTTCCTCATCACCAAAGCTACTATTCGCATTATTTGAGGACATGTACTGCTTTTCAATTGCCTCGTCTGAGGAAGGGCCTCTGTCCTGTTGCATGTTCCATGCACTGAGTGATGGGACTGGCATTTGTCATTGCTTTCTGCTGAAAGTGGTCATATCTTGTGTGGGTGTGTCAGTCCACCCCGTTTTCTCTTCTGTTTAGTTTTCTTTAACTAGATTTGAACTGGCTGCAAGTAAAGGCTTCTGCAGATCCACAACAAAACCAGTCTAGCTGCTATTCTGGGTGACTTAACATAATTGGGGAATTGTTTGATAAATGAAAGATATGGAAGCTTTGTGCCTAGGACACAACCCAGGCAACTGAATTTCTTCCTGGCTATACCCAGGATTTGGGTGAACTACAGCATGCTACTGCCTGCCATGTAGGAGCATGGTGTTATATCTGGAACTACGATGCATAGATGGAATTTTTCTGAGCCAGTGGGATAAATGACTGGTACTAAAGGTTAGTCAGGTCCATGGGAAAATACTAGTGTGTGTGTGCTCCCATAAATAGTGTACAATATCTATAAACATCCTCTTGTAACTCTAGTAATTATAAAAATACATATCTGGCAAGTGTGCCCCACTGCAGACTGCTTTCTTAAATGCCAAAGGCGTTTATCTTTGTAATGGAACCTAAGTGTGAGTTAGTAACTAGCCACTAAGCTGAGAAAATAACTTTCTTTTCAGGAAGTCTGAGGGCTGATATCTTAATAAACTTGTATTCTTTGTATTTCTTATTTTGAAGGCTCTTGCCTAATGGCCTCTCTTCATTTTAATTTTTGGAACTTAATATTTCAAATACATACTAGTAAACTTATTCAGAGGATGCGAGGATAGAGGTGTGTTTTGTCCTGTTACAGTCTGTGAAACTACAGACGGATCAAATTAATCTGATAAATATTTGCATGGTGAGATCCTAGCTGATCATCCATTTTTTTAATTTCGGCAAGCATGCTGTCTGTCTTGTTTACAACTTTTCTGTGTCATCCTGATCAAAACATTTTTTTTTGCAGGCTTGTGGGATTTTTTTTTCACTTGCTGGAGGTCAGAGATAGTGTAATGCAACTTCTCTTACTTTCGCAGAAGTGGGAATCCTTGCCAAGTCCTACATTGATCAAGGGCAGCTTATTCCAGATGACATCATGACACAACTAATGCTGAATGAGCTAAAAGGTCTAGACNGGTAAGTTAGCATGCTGGATATCACTATATACAGAGAGAAAATCTGCTCTGGAAAACTTGGGACTGCTTTGTTGCCAGACTGTTATGAAACTTTCAGCAGATAGTCTGCCCCAGTTTCTTTGTCTGAAAAATGCTTTGGGTGCATCCTGCTTTCAGAACGTCACAGGGATATTAACTCATGTTGAAAAGGGTAGTTCAACACTCCAGTAAAATTTCAAAACTGGCAATTCTGGTATTTTTTATGATAATTTATATGGTATTTCCCCTTTGAAATATGCATTGAGAAATTTCTTTTTTGAAGTCTTTTCTTATTAAAGTCCTTGGGGAATGGAAAACTTTTGAAGGATGGGGCTTTGGAATTACTTAAATAGGAAGGTAGGCATGTGATGCAGTAACAAAGTAAGTATAGAAAAGTACTGCAGCAGTGTGGAGTGTAATAAAAACCATTGCTCAATTGCCCTAAAAGGTCTCCTTCATTTGCTGTTTGGTTCTGTTCTCCAGAGTGAACTGTTGTGCAGTTCTGCAGTGTAAGCTCATTGCTTCAGCATTCGCACTAGAGAGAAAATGCATTTGCTGCTGTCTTCATGAACTGGATGGCTCTTGTTGTTCCAGCCCATGGGAGTACAGTTGGATGCATAGCACAAAAATAATGTCTAGGCTGGATGCATGTTTTTTCAGACTCTAGCCACAACCTGTCTCAGTAGATAAAACTAAAAAGTTATTGGTGTGGCTTTTTATTTAGAGGGAGTGAAAAATCCACAGTGGTCTCTGTCCCTTAGTGCTTTATTATAGTTGCTCCTACGTACAGTGATCTGTTCTGGTGGCTTTAGTCACAGCTGGGGTTCCTCTCTGAGATAAAGGCTTCGTTCCCACAGTGAACAGCACAATGAAACCTAAACAGTAAGGCAACAAACTGCAGATATTGGATTTTTTTCTTTAGTTCCAGGTTCCATGTACACAGAGTTACAGTCTTGTGGATCTGGATGTGTAGCAGTATAGCTGTGCCCACTGGGAGGTCTCAGCAGGACGATTGTGTTGAGACCATAAAAGAATAAATCAATTTCTGCTGTATGTTAACATGCTCCTGCCTTTAAACTTTTGGAGCAGAAATTTTGTCTGCATCAGCATTTGTAATAAGACTCAGTGAATTACACTAGGGATAGCTCTGGCATAATGGGCTTTGCAGGAACAACACTGTTCTGTTGAAACATGTTAACCCAAAATCTTTAGTTTGGTAACTGCAATGCAGAACAAACAGATGGGGTCAGCTAGCTCAAACCAGAGCTGCTGAACTGCTTGTATGCTCACTTAGCCAAACACCCATTTACTGCCTTAGGATAGGTTGGTAGCTTCTAGAGTCATGGCAGATGTAGCAGCCCTCTGAGCTTTATGTGTCTGTGGGTATAATCCATTTAGATTTATCTGCTGTATAATTTAGGGCACTTTTCTCTGTGTTCCTGGAATTTTCATAATTCATCACATCTTGCAGATCCTTTTCTGTATCAAGAAAATACTGTATGTAGAAAATGCCAGTTCAATTTCAATGAAATGCTTTTGTAAAGGCACTTCAATTTGTTGAGGAATTTTCTCATTACTCAGTCCCAAAGCAAACTCATTTTCCAGCTACATGACTTAGAAGCATGGTGGCTGCTCATAGTAAGAAAGAACAGCAGTTCTTGAACAGCAAGCATGGTGGCTTGCTAAGAGTAACAGTGTTCAATAGCAGTGTTGAAGACCTGGCTCTTCCTCTGCTCTTAACATTTAGAAGCTCTTCCATGAGATAATGTGAATGTGTGAGAAATAGGATGAGGGCAGCTGGCGACTGTGATGTAAACCAGGTGCAAGAGACTTAATGCACAAGCAAGCAGTTGGCCTGAGTTAACAAACTCTGACTTCTTGTAATGCTTTTCCTTACTCATGCAAGGACAGATCAACCAACATTATGCAAGAGTTTCTTAAATTTGTACATATTGGTACTTGCCTTTATGGAGAAGTTTACTTGCACAGTATGATGCAAATTACAAGCTACTGAAGAACATGAGACTATGCTAGAGTTTTTTGAGGAGAGGCATTGTTCCAGTGAATATAGGATGTAATAGTATGTTCTGCAGTAGCTTTGACCACTGAAGGTCTTGCGCTCAATTTTTTGTTTTACGTTCTTTGTGGAAACTTTGGCTTTCTTGTTCTTTGTTCCCACTGCACCCCTCCTAAGTTCCACTACATTTCTCTTATAGTTCAGGGCATAGAGTAGGGAGCCACAGAATTCATGGGGCAAAATGAAGCGTCTTTAAAGTGAAGAGACAAGTTCCCAATCAGCCTGAGTGTTCTCACAGTCATCATATCTGAGGACAGTTTGATACACTAAAACTTTTAGAACCCTTCTAAGTCCTGGACTGTCTCTGGTAAATATATTTGGCTTACTGCAACTGGATAGAACAGGTTTGTAATGGCCACCACCTTAAGCCAGACCCAGACAGCTATGGGTGGAGATGTCACAAATGTTTCTAGGTTGTTCTGACCTCCGAGTGAAAGTTTTCACTGGAGCCTTTATTATTCCAAATGTGCATACAGTGCTTTTATGCGGTGTAATGGCATGTGGTACATATAAATACGGGGTCTTTTTGCACTTATTGTTGCACTTTTGGGAAGATGATTAACTGAAATGAAGAAATGAAAGCTGGAAGGCATTTAACAACTTAAAATGCCGTGACACACTGAAAAATATTGGAAAATTTGATGTCTCTTCAATCTTTATAGAGTATGACAATGCTTTTTGGGGTTTTTTCTGTCTAACAATTATTTTCTCTAATGACTCAATCCAAGTACTTTTTGCTATAACTCTGCTCTTGGAATTTTATGAAGTTGTTTCCTTTAAAAAGGTTTCCCCAGAACAGTTGCTCAGGCAGAAGCCCTCGACAAAGAATGTCACATAGACACTGTGATTGACCTAGACGTGCCATTTGAGACCATAAAGTGTCGGCTCACAGCACGCTGGATCCACCCTGCCAGTGGCAGAGTCTACAATCTTGAATTCAGTCCTCCCAAAGTGCAGGTAAGCAATATGCATTGGTGTTGGCACTAAATAAGTGCCGCACTGCATTTGCCAGCTGCAGTAAAATACTGTTTGCATGTGTTGTTTCAAAACACAGCAGCACAGAAGAAAAAGGCTCATTTCATTTCTTGGGAGCACAGAATCTTTCTGGTAACACCCTGCTGGTATGAGGGTATGTTAGTGACCTGGTAGAACCTCAAGATGGTGGACAACATATTTGTCCCCTGCAGAGCAGAACACCATGGTGTTTTGTAAGCTCTTGTTAAAGCTGTTCACTGATCTGGAATACTGTCTGCCTTGCACACTGGCACAGGATCTGGGCACAGTCTAAGCCTGTTTGCAGCCTGTACAGTCCAAAACCTAGCTTTGTTTTCCTTCCTCCAGAGAAGTCATGCTTTATATAGGAAACACCAAATCATCAGTCAGAGGAATCCACTGAATGCTTTTCCTGTGTCTATATTTAACCAGGATGGGTATTTTCAAGAAAAGAGCTGCTGTACTGGAAAACTTGATGTAGAAACGTTCAAGTCAGGGAACCTTTTCAACAGGTTTAAGAGCTTATGGCTTGAGATATCCTAAGAGGAATTTGAAGATAAAGACTGTACATTGTTACCTTAATTTTTTTTAAGAACCAAGGACTTGCTTTAGTACAACTCAGCTTAAATTGTATTTCATCCTTAACTCCAAATAACTTAGCTGTTGTGGCATCACATTTCACCTGGAAGCTCTATTAAGTTACATCAGAAGCACAGCAAGCCCTGTAGTTTTTGGATTTCAGTGTTGCAAAGAGTGTTTCAGTGTTGAAAAGAGGCAAGCTTGAAATATCAGGTAAGCCCTGGAAATGTGCAACTGAAAATATTGCCTTTGTTTTTTTTAAAACAAGGTGTTTAAAGTCACTGTTATTTTCAATTGCAGAAGAGCACAGGCAAGATGGAACAGAGAATTATCAGACTTATCAAAGAGTAGGCTTCAGCTGCCAGAGCTTTGCTATTAGGAACTGCTTTATCTTTCGCTAATTAGCAGGCTTATCACACCACAGTGGACTGCAGTATTTAAGTGAAAGCATGGAACAGAGCTAAACAGATGAAATACGGTTGTCTCTGTTGTCTTAATAGACCTGCAAAATGTTTACTTACTTAGTAGGAGCAAAAGTTCACACATTAGCTCCCTACCTCTGTAGGGAAAGCTTCAGCTGACTCTTACGCCATTTTTTTTACCATTTTTTGTATAATTTAGCTGTTGCTAAATGTGATAACTCTTCCATTTTTCAACCTAAAATAAAAGGGCCATTAACTCCTTTGCCCATTTTAATATTGTCAAAGAGAGGTCCAATTGGTCTCTTATTTCCTGTTATACAGGAATGTATTACCAACGATGTTTTCCCTTGTACAAGACGGTTTTGTCTACGTATTCCCCATAATCTACGAATGCTCCAGAGGACAAATTAGTCAAGTTACTGTGATCTCATGTTCATTGGCAGTACTGAGAAAATACATTTAACTGACAAACTGTTTTACTGGAAAGTCAACAACTTACATTCCAGATAAGAACACAGGCAGCAGCCTCTCTCTTTGTAAGCAGAAATCTACACCCTGATTAAGTTAATACTGATCATAATTTAAATAGAAAATTACACAAAACATGCTTAAACAGAAGTAAGAAATATACTGCAGTGTTTGCTTTTAACCATGATTAGGGCGTTGATGACATTACTGGCGAGCCGCTTGTTCAGCGCGATGACGACAAGCCAGAGACTGTCAGCAAGAGGCTGCGGGCTTATGATGCACAAACAAAACCTGTTCTAGAATATTACCGGTAAGTAGTAAAATCTGTTCTTCTGCATTCTAAAATCTTACTGGGCGTTAGCATAGCGAGGAACAGATCCCTCCAGTTACAGAATATATTATACCACAACAGTGAGTGTGGTGTGAGTAGCCATGTAGTTTCAAGAACTCAGTAAGAAACCAACTCAGTAGAATGCGTATGGTTTTCCACTGTTGTACAAGACCTTCTGTACCCTGTGTGGTAAAATAGCCTGTCACTGCAGCCAGCCACATTTATCTTCATAAAGAATGCATTATCCATACATCATAGTACTGTTCCGAGCAACAACAGCTCTGGTGGGTAAAGTAACAAAGTTCTTTTTTTTTGCAAGAATTTACAGTATTTTGTTTTCTGGATGTACAAGTAGAAGCTCTACTAACAAGTGCAAGGGCTCAGGAAGTGATACACAAATGGAGAAACTGTTAATGAGGATTTAAAGGTGGCTGTTCTAAGAAAAGGACTGTGATTGGACCCAGCTAGCAAGAGTCTTTGGGAATAAGTAGCTAATTCAGAATTGTCATTTGCATCGTAGAGTGATAACAAATTACTAGTTCTTTTAAGAGTCAAAATTATATGCAATGTTTCTCTTAATGTAAAGCTGCAAGTATCATACTGCTAATATATAGATATTAGTAGGTCACCATGCAGAGCTTTAGTCTTTCTTTGCCTAGACAAAGAAATCAGACTATGACAGCATCAATGCAATGACCGTCCTTTCTGTATTTCCATATTCACCACCCTTCATTGTATTCTTCTAGGACTGTTGAGCAGAAAACTAGAAGCTCCATCTTCGGTGTGGTCAGGTTTTAAAGAAGTTTTTCTAGACTGACAGTAATATTCCCTATTTTGTTAAGATTTATGAAGTGAAAGTGCCTTGGAGCACCACAGTAGGACAGAGGCTTAAGCTGTTGTCATTATTGGTAATAACATATTTGCCAGATAAAACTAGCTCCTACAACTAATTCAGAATAACTTATTTGTGCCTGGTTATCTTGCTTGTCCTGATGCACATTCGTTGATCCATAAGGTACAACTTTATAATACCTGGGTTAGTCACAGCCATCTGGACATTGGCTGTACACCACATGCTATGTGATAACATTGCTACTTATCTTTATCCTGTTAGTGATTAAGTGCTCTGGAGACAGCCATCAGTTTTATGAACTGATGTAGCCAATAGCTAACTGTTTGAGGAACAGAGTAATGACTGTCCAGCCTGCATTTCCAATGCTGCAGCTGTTCTTGGTGTCACATCACATGCATATTTTCACACTCCTGCCAGGGTAATCTTCAAGTGAGGTGGAGATTTTGGAACAATTAAACAATTTGACATCTGTAATGCTTTCTTCTTTTTCTTCCTTAGGCAAAAAGGGTTATTGAAATCCTTTTCTGGAACAGAAACCAATAAGATCTGGCCACATATCTATGCTTTCCTTCAAACCAAGTTGCCAGATGTCAGCCAGAAAGATGCTGCCATTCCCGGGTGAAAATAGGTCAAACTTTTGCTCATCTGTCATAGCTCACTCCTAAACACATGAGATTCAACAGTCAAGGATTTGTCCACATAGTCTACCAGACTCATCGATAATTAAAGTCCAATGCTGTCCTTAACTTACATTATGGTAAAATTTTGTTGCCTGGGGTTATCACTTTAATGCTGTATTTTTTTATATTAAATATACCTAATTTTAAAAATACAGTAACTGTCTTTAACAAAAGCGTCTTGTGTCTCTTATTTGGAAAATACGTTTGCAAATATTGACTGGTGAAGGAAACACATTTCAGAATACAGCTTAATTAGAAAGCACGTTGACTGATTTACTCAGTCAGTAAATGAAGCAATGATAAGGACATGAGAGCACATTTCTTGAACATGTGCCTAGCTGGAGCTAGCCAGAAGCTGTGAAGAACCATGACCACTGGCCTGGAACAAGCCATTTCAGACCAGAGCTGGTGGGTATGGAAATTGATCTTATGGAAGAGTTAGCTTTTTAAATGTTTGCTTGCACAGAGAAGAGTTGATTTTGCTCACCTTAAATTACACTTACAGTACCAGGGCAAATTATCTAAGCAAGTATGTTTATGCTTCTGCCCTCAGAGCAACTACCTTGCAGGCATGGGAAATGGAGTTTCAATGATCTGTAACACATTTGGTCAAGCCTCTGTCTTTGTGTGACCCTTTAAGACTTCATCAGTGAAAAGACAGCAGATGCTGAACAGATTAAGCATAATCTGGTAAACCTGGAGCTAGATGATCTTGACCAGTGAATGTGTCTTCTCTACTGTCTTTGAAAACAAGTGCTCACTGGTGCCAGTGCCACAATTTCCAGTGGTCAAAATATTAACTTTGCCATATTACAGTAGCAATTTTTATTGTAGCAATTGGACGCTGTTTTTCATGAGATTCTTGTCTCTCACCAGCTCTTGTTTATTCATTAGTTAATTGGAAATACAAACTTCCACAGTCCCCACTTTTTAACAGCCCAGGTACTGCAGACATTGCTATTTTTCAGTGAATTCACCCAGCCCTTTTTTAATGCTCATCAGATTGGGAGTTTCAAGAGTCAGCAAAACCTGAGGAACAAACAACTCTGTCTAGGTACTGTCTGAAGTAGCTGTGTCCTAGTAATGCAGGTTCCAATCTCCTTTAGCAGTGACTGTAAAACAGCTACAGAGCTGGGTTGTTGACATACCTTGGACTGCATCTGCACATCCAGTTTTAGCATTATGAATATTGGGACATATTTGAGCCTAAAAAAGAGATGCTCATTGTAGAATTTGTGAAGTTTTCCCATTACTGTAATTGAACAATAGGAGCAGCAGCTATCACTACAATCAGTTTCCCTTTCATTTAAAGAAAGCTTGCCAACAAGGTTGACCACTTGTACTGTCCTCTTGAGGAAATGTCTACGTATTACAGTGAGAAACCCTAATTTGCTGCTTGTATTTCAATAAAAAACAGTGAATTTTTTTTTTTTTTTTTGCCAGCATACATAAATTTCAGTGAGCCAGAAGGGGCAGGGGGAGGTAATCTCCTCATTATTTGACACTTATTCCGGCACCATCCAGTTTTATCCCCTTACAAACCTAAAAAATAACTCCTACTGTGTAACAGGTTGCTAGATCAATGGCTCTACTGCTAAGGGTAGCAGTTGCAAGTCACTGTGCAACATTGCCCTTACTACCCTTGCATACAACATTGAGTTAAAAAACAACCAGAAGTTACAAGTTTTCCTTTAAGTTTCCCTTAATAATTAACTGTTAAGTAGGAGGCAGTATTTACTTATTCTTTCTGGAGTATCTGTCAAACTTAACCAGATTCAGCAGAAATTTGTAATTTTTATCTCCAATTTGCATATGGGACAGAACTGCTCCTTGCTCTTTTCTCTTCAGTCTGTCTGCAAAAGACGGCTAGAGAGCAGAAGTCATATGAAAAGCTACTTCTATGAGTGGATCTGCTATTTTGTTAGTACTAATACTCTGGTACATTCTCCAGACTTAAGACTTTTCCATATCTTGGCTGTAGGCAAAGCTGCAATTACTGAATCCTATTTCACAGAATGATAAAGGTTGGAAAAGACTTCCAAAACCATTGAGTTCAACCTCTGACCACCACCACCCTGTCAAAGNTTGTGCTCCAGACCCTTCCCCAGCTCCATTGCCCTTCTCTGGTCTTGCTCCAGCACCTCCACATCCTTCTTGGAGTGAGGGGCTCAAAACTGAACACAGGATTGGAGTTGTGGCCTCACCAGTGCCGAGTACCGGGGGACAATCCCTGCCCTGCTCCTGCTGGCCACACTGTTGCTGATACAGGCCAGGATGCCATTGGCCTTCTTGGCCACCTGGGCACCCCCTGGCTCATGTTCAGCTGCTGTCACCAGCACCCCCAGGTCCTTTTCCTGTAGCAGTTTTCCTGCCACTCTGCCCCAGCTTGTAGTACTACCTGGGGTTGTTCTGCCTGAACTAAAAACTGCAGGTAGGCTGTGATCACTGAACTTTTGAAATCAATAGGCCTTCCAGGCCTTATGTACAATCAGAACATTTCAGTAGAGGATGGAGAGCATGTATTGACACCATTATCTGAGGCATAAGCTATCTTTGTTAGTCTTCCAGTTGCAGTATGCAGTTTTACAGACAGACCTGCTGTAGCAGCAGCAAGTCAGAAAAGCACAGTAAGAGTTTTGCAGTGCAAGGTTCTGTGGAAGGCCTTGTCTAGAAAAAGTATTTGGATTTCCAGCTCCTCAAACAAGAAGCTTTTAATGGTTTTCCACTTTGTTTGAGTTGACAATGTCAGAAACCCACTTTGATTTAGTAGCATATGAAGTACCTTTCAAACACTGCATGACACTTCACCCAATGTGACCTGTGAGAAAGCTTTTTGTTTAAACTGAGGTCTTAGCCTAACCTCTGTACCTCAAATTCCTTTCATCAACTACTTCTACCATAATGAGACTTGGTTTTAAGAAAGAATCTGAAGTTAGCCAGATGAACAAGAAGAGAGTCAGACTCTCAGAAATCATAAACCCACTCATTTGTAGACAAGTGTTGCTTATGTCTTAGGCTTAAACCAAGTTATGTTTAATGAAAGTACAATATAACATTTAAATCCCCTTAGTAGAGGTAGAAAGCCAGTGTTTTAATCTAATCCATTCAGATCAGAAATACTGATACCAGATACTGATTTATTGCTATTAGTGATAACCAAATTTGAGAGCTTATACTGTCAGCAAGGTAGCATGAATACAGTTGCAATCTCCAATATTCAGAGTAAAACATATCCACATCTGTAGTAAGACAATAGCAGATTCTACCAAGAATCTGCTGCTTCTTGTAAACATTGTATTTGTGCAGATGTTTAATTTCTAGAATCATGAAAGGCAAGGTTAGTAGCAGAAAACACATCCAGTTTCACATTCGGCAATATAAGAACCCTGCTCTTCAAGGACAACTAAAAACCTAGCAGCACATTTCAAACAATATTACAAGTTTTTCTTAGTTACTCACCCTTCGAAGTCCCTCCCTCCCCCTCAACCAAACAAAAACAACAAAAATCTGACACGAAAAATAAAGTGCAGTACCCAGAAAAATAAGTGTCAAGAAAATAGCCATGTTTGTTTCTTTGGAAAAAAAAAAAAACCAAAGGGAAAATAAAAGAGAACTTGGCCTCAGTCTTAAAAGTACTAGAATGTGTCCATCATTTTGGATTCTTCTTCATCTCTTTGTATCACAGAGTTAAAACTGCAGACATCTGTGTTAATGGAACCTTGTAGATCTCCTGTGTTCTGCAACAGATGAAAAATTGACACCTTAATGCTCTGTAATTGTATTCATGGAGAGAGAAACAGAGTAAGAGAGAAACGTAGAAGACTGTTTGCATTGTCCATCTTATGATGAGACAAGTTTGCAATAGAAAGGAAGTAAGGTCTGAAAACATCATCAACCAGTATTTTGTCACTGTGTCAAGAATTTTTAAAATTTGCTAGCATAACTTGTATTTGGTTTTAATATTTCTAGCACATAACTGCACATTTACATAAAATTCAGCTGTTTGATCTTACCTCTGAGAGGTACTTTAATCAAATTATTTCACACAAGTACTTTCAAGTGTGACTCCTTTCCTAACACATAATTTTGGACAATCTTTTAAGTTGTTTCTTCATTCCAGAATGTGGCCATAACTGGAACTGTAAAGAACAGCTAAGTATGCTCAGTTTCCTTTCATCACAAAGGGAGACTTTCCTTAGGCTTGACTTCTCTTGCCCAGAGAAGTTGTGGGGTGCCTGGCAGTGTTCAAGGCCAGGCTGGATGGGACTGTGAGCAGTCTTGTCTATGAAAGGTGTCCCTGCCATGGCAGGGGGTTTAGAACGAGATGATCTTTAAGGTCCCCTCCAACCCAAACCATTCTATGCTTCTGTGACTTACTTGACTGATCCCATGATTTTACACTGCTCGTGGTGACAACTGGGAACACAATTCTAGGATCTGATCAGTTTTATCATGCAGTGTTTATTTTAGGCATGAAAACATAAAGGAACTGAACAAACATATGCTTTTGACCTTATGCTGATGCTGTGTAAATTCCAGGAATTAAAAAGAAAGCCCAGATATGCCTTGTGTATTAATAATACTGCATGATATATCCCAAGCACTAGCAATTCAAGAAATAATCCTCTTTAGATCTCAGAAAGGTACAGCTTCTCTAGGAAGGACCTAATCCTGCTTTAGTTAAGTTAAATTTTAGAAATAATAAACCTACCTGTAAAAAAGATGTCCACTCTCCCATGCAACCAGGATTGACATTGAGATCATGGAGTAACATAGTTTGAAAGCCATGTGATTGTGACCAGATTCTCACTCTCGTCTTGAATGCCTCAAGTTCATTTTTAAAGGCCTCAAAGTAGCCTTCTCCCGTCTGCAAAGAGAAAAATGAAATATTTGTTCTTCAACCAGATTTACTTTTGAATTGTAAGCATACACGGTGCTGAAAAAAATCCATGCAGTAATGACACGTTATACCTTTTGGGGAAAAACAACTGCGAACGACTCAGGAATAACGTTAGTCAATTTAAAATTACATTTCAGGAAGATTTCTTTTTAAGACAATCTGTAGCATTTATAAGTAAAGTAACTGATTTATCTAAGGACATGTAAAACTAAATCTAATTTTAGCCCTTCATTTATTCCAACTCAGAAGGTATCCTTACAACAGGTGCTTGTTGAAGTCAAAAGTAAAGCACAAACTGACTCCCATTTTAACTACAGTCATTTAGGCACTATAAGATCCATTAGAGTCTTGAACAGCTGAACACAGCCTACAGCAAATCACAGTTTCAGTTTTCTCACCTTTTTCCTGCACAGCTCTGGATTGCCCTATTTCAGTCACGAGAAAGGGACACTATTTATATATCTGCTCCACTGTAAGGGGCAGATGAAATGGAAAAGTTGTGACAATACGTAACTACACTTTGAAAACACATGTGTAATTAGTCAAAAGTCAGAGCAGTTTAAGACCAGCCTGTGTTTGCTGTTATTACTTGTCCGTAACACACGTGCTGTCCCCCCACTGCATCTTGCTTTCCACCTGCACCAAGAAAAATTCACTAAGCTTTCTGTCTTGGGGCGAATTCTATGATGATACTTTATTCCCTAATTATCTGCCTTATGCCCAGAAAATGTCTCCGGTATCTTTAAGATGAACCAGGGGACGGGGCCACACCGCGGGAACCCCATGCGCAGGCTCTGTTCAATCTCTCTCTTCATCGCGGTTG